>JANHMN010000009.1:16912611-16940111 GCA_030674055.1 Rhabdomys pumilio
TCTCTCTCTCTCTCTCTCTCTCTCTCTCTCTCTCTCTCTCTCTCTCTTCTCTAGGTCCTCTCTGACTTTCTCATGCTCTCTTTTACCATCTTTGTCTTATCTACATAAAAGCAACATTCTTCCTGAAGAGCTTCACACAGCCTTCCCTGTTGTAAAAAAAAAAGTAAATCAAGTCCTCTGTGATTTTAGAGGACAACTTCAGCTAATTAGGAGAGGGAATCAGAGAGGTCATCAATGCCTTGTTGGAGATGCTGGACATCTCTATCAATGTTGACACTGAGTTCTTGATACCTAGACTTGGAGAGAACATATGAAGAAATGCCATTCCCCTCACCCATGGCACCAAGGCCTAGGACGACTGAAATGGTGATGGCACTTAGGGGCTCTCTTCACTGGCAGATCAGTGAAGGGGAGGAATCGGCAGACTGATCCCACAAGTGAAAAAAAAAAAAAAAAAAAAAAAAAAACCTCTTCTGAATGATAAAAATCAATTGAGGGACAAGTTGTATAAAAATGCAAAAATCAGATTTTTTTTTTTTCAGAAAAAGGACTGACTGAGAGGCAGATGGTGAGATCATCAAGACAATTCCACCAGGTGTCATTTGGGGGGACTAAATACGGGCTATTAATATCAGGTGCAAGGGTAGTATTACA
This sequence comes from Rhabdomys pumilio, assembly GCA_030674055.1. Taxonomy (NCBI): domain Eukaryota; kingdom Metazoa; phylum Chordata; class Mammalia; order Rodentia; family Muridae; genus Rhabdomys; species Rhabdomys pumilio. The sequence goes on from JANHMN010000009.1 coordinate 16,913,266, forward strand.
AAGGTGGGCATACTGTGAAGGGGATATTTTAAAAGTCACACAGAGGCCCAATCCCGAGACCTGAGACAGGGATAAACCATTCCACTCCCCAGTTGCCAGTGGCAATGATGGGAAACATTTGTAGGGGTAAAACAGCCAGAAACAAGAATGTCTTCATAAAAAGGTGTTTGGGAATGGTCACACAGCCAGCAGTCATCAACAAGGTTATGGGAGGTAGTACTGAGTGTAAGGAAGGTTCGATTCACTAAGGTGAACATAAGGTTCTTGATATGAGTGGAGTGGGGATGGTTGGCTATGGGAGCAAGACAACTTTCTGAGGTGAAGGTTTGGGCAGTTTCTGTAGAAGACGGATGGTCAGGTGTTTTTGGGTGGCTGTGGCTGGGAAACTAAAACAGAGTTGGGACTAATAGGGACTGGCAATTTGGCATGAATGGGTTCTTTGAGGAACTTAATGGTAAAGGTGATGTGAGTATCTGCCTGATTATTAAAGATGGAGACCTCATGAGAATCCCCATGCCCAATATTTGGACTGTAAATGTAATGGACAGAGAGAGGCACCAATCAAAGGTGACATGGTCAGAATTTTTACAGAATCCCAGGATTGACATTTAAAAAATTCTGGGGGCAAGAGAAATTTTGGGCGACAGTAATATAATCCCAGGAGGAGGTAGGATTCCAATAGGCTGCTCAAGAGGTCTCACAACCCCAGCTGGAGCAATAAAGATCAGTTTTGTCACTGCACTTACGATGAAGGGAGCAGCCACAATGGTGCCCTGGGCAAACATAAAAGTCTGTATCTTGAAGTAAAGTTCACCTGAAGGAATTATCACAGCCAGGTTTGGCTGACTGACGAAACAAAATTAGTAAATTCTGAGGATTGTAACTCTGGGGGTAGGGTATATTATCTTCTAGGTCTTTGTGTAAATCCAGCTGGTATTCAAGACCCAAGGAGGCCACCACTCCCTGTGCTAGTCTACAAAGATGGGGGTTAGGTGGGCCAGCCACTATATGTGGTGAAAATCTTGGAAGTGTCCCAAATAACGTCATTTCTTTCTGAGAGAACTACCCAAGTGTAATTCCAAGGGACATATCTATTATTGGGAAGTTTGGGTAGAGGTAGTTGAAGGTTGGTGGTTACTCTAGTCTGCCACAGAATCATGAGTATCCTCACCTGGAGCAGCATCTGGAAAAGAAAAAAGATTTGTCTCAGAAGGAGGTTTTTGTTCCTTTCTGGACACAGGCAGGTCAACAGTTTTTGCCTCTCTGGTAGCCATCTTAGACCAGCATTCTCTTTGTCATAGATGCAGGCAGTCCCTCATCTCCAAATAAGAATGGGATCTTGTCTTTTCCACTGTCCAGTGAGGTGATCTCTCCATTGCATTAATGTGTGAAAATTTTGTGATTTAAGATTCCAAAGGCGGTCAGCCTTCATTGTCCAGGGACAAGAAGTTAAGAACAAAGAGAGCATGATTGAGCCTGTTTCAAGGCATCAAGGGGGAGTAAGCATCTGTAACTTCACTGAAGTGATAAAGCATATTTTATAAAGTCTGATAGGCTTGTTCTATGATGCCCTGGCCCTGAGGATTGTATGGAACATGAGTGACATATTTGATGTCAAACGGGAAAAAAAACTGTTAGAATTTTTTTCCTGTATAGCTGAGGCCGTTGTCAGTTTTAATGATCTGTGGTCTTCCCATGGCAGCCATGCACTGTATAGTGTGTGTTATCACATCACGTGATGCCTCTCCAGAAAGGGAAAATGTGTGTATAAATCCACTATAGGTATCAACTGTGACATGCACATATTTTAATTTTCCAAAAGAGGGAAAATGGGTAACATCCATCTGCCATCATTCATTAGGGATAAGTCCCCTAGGGTTGACTCCCAGGTGAAGAACTGGCAGTGTGCCCTTCCCCCAGGCCTGAGCAGGCCTGTCATTTACCACAATAGACAAAACAACAGTAGGACCTAGAAGAAGGCATTGACTTGCCAGTCTTGGTGCCCTGTGGTCTGCTACTGAGCTAAGAAGAATGGACTGCCTGCTGAGCTAGCCTTGACACCTTCCAGACTACTATCTCACTGCCTAGCCCCTGGTCTGAACCCTGAACCGAGAAGAGACTCTGGGGGGCAGGGCTTCCCCTTTATATGTGAAAGCAAATTATTAAACTTCGGGCCCTGATCAGAATACTTTGTCTTGGCCCCATGTTTCTCTCACCCTCCTTCCCATTAATTCCCAGGCTTTGTCTCAGGAGAACCCTGTAACCTATAGCTGCAGGCAGCTACATGGCAGCAAAGAGGTGCATCCACCACAGGACTTAACAATTTCTCTTGTTTGATCTCTAGAAAGCTTGAACATTTGGCTCAAGGTAGAGGCATTTAAGTGATGTAGAGCATGAGCCTGTTTAGCCAAGTCTGTGGAATCAAGTAAGACTGAGAATGCTGTAAGAGTGGCACCATTGGCCATGGCATTTTCATGTGACAGCGGACAACCCAAACCAGAATAGGCTCTCAAATGTCCCACAAGAAATGGCACTGTCCTTTTGATAATTAGGTATTGAATTTTCACAAATAATTTGGAAATTGTAGAAGCAGGCTTAATATGTGGGACTGTCTCTAAGACAGGAATAGAATGGGCCACGTAGGCACTATCAGAATATAAATTAAATGGGGTCATTGGTAAAGTTTTGAAAACCTGAAGGACTGCAAACAATTCTACCAGATGGGCAGAGAAGTATGGGGACTGCATTGAAGTAAGCCAGTCTTGTACAACATAGGCAGCTTTGCCTGTTGAGGAACCATCTATAAATACCAAGCTGCCTTCAAGGAATGGAGTCTTGGAGGTGACTTTGGGAAAAGTCAAGGAGTGCATCTTTACAAATTGTATAAGGGGGTCATTTGAATAATGATTGTCTATGATGCCTGCACAAAAGGCACAGGCTATGGCCCAATCATCATTATATTGAAGAAGCCATTCAACTTGATCTGAGGTATAAGGAATAATGATAATGTCAGGTCCCTTGCCAAAATGTTGTCTGGTCATTTTTCTTTCTTTAACAATTAGGGCAGCAGACAGGGAATAATAGGTTGCCAAAACCCTACTCAGATTTGAGGGGAAATATACCTATAACAAAAGACATCTCTTTTTGGTGGGAGTCTGGTGATGTCAAAAGACCTTCGTCAGAGTATGTGTGGTAGCACTGACAATAAAATAAAGTGGGGCAGGATAATGAATTTGAAATGAGGTTTGGGAAAATATGGCTTGACTTATGTGCTGTGGCTGTCCTCGTCACGACCTCGCCAGCAAGAACGGACTCAGACAAACAGGATCCTCCTACAGCAGGCTTTATTGCAGCCGGAATGGAAGGGAAGACCCCGATAGGAAAGGGAGACATCCTTAAATACCTATTAGGTCGGCGTGTTGGCGTGTACCTCTGTGATTGGCTAGCAAAGCTCAGGAGAATATGACGTCTCGGGATGCGTCACATGTAGGCTGGTTCAAGGGAGTCTGAGCATGCTCTGAGCACTTGTTTACTAGTTAAGTGGGATGAGTCCGGGCTGATGTCGGCGCCATCTTCCAATGGCGGCGGTGTGATAGTGCGTGATGACATTGGCACACCACACCCAATGATGTTGGCGCACCACAATCTGCTGCAGAGCTGAAATGGCTTGGGGTATAAAGGCTCCAGGGGACAAAGGATGGGAGTCTCCTGAGAGGAGTTCATTGAGGAGAACTAGAACCTCAGGAGAAATCTTTAGATAGGGATGAACAAACTGGAGGTTCCTGAGCAACTGTAGAAAATCATATAAAGATTTAAGGGAGGAAAGTTGAAGCTCAATCCTTGGGGTACAAACCTGTCCCAACTAGAGCTCACACCCCAGATAGGAATAAGGGTCTTTTATTTTAATCGTTTTGGGGGCAATTTTAAGTCCCTGTGAACTTAGAGCTTTTTGAAGTTGTTGAAAACATGATAGAGCATGTTGTCTATTAGGGGCTGCAAGCAAAATTTCATCCATATAATGTAATATGTATATTTGTTGCCAAGCATTTCTAACAGGTTGAATTACATGGGCTACATATTTCTGAGCCAGGTTTGCACTATTTGCCATGTCCTGAGAGAGGGCTTGCCAGTTAAAGTGGTTCATAGATCCCTCAAAATTAATTTGAGGAAGGCTAAATGCAAAATGATGACAATCATCTGGATGAAGGGATATAGTAAGAAAGCAAACCTTTAACTCAACAATTTTAAAGAGGTTTGCTGGAATGGCAACAGAAGATGGGAGGCTAGGCTGCAGGGCTCCCATACAAATCATAATTTTGTTAACTGCACAGAGATCTTGTAAGACTCTCCACTTGTTGGACTTTTTCTTAATAACAAAAATCAAATTGTTCCAGAGAGAGGAAAACGGCTCAATGTGACTAACTGCTGTTTCTGCACTAGCTGTTTTACAATAGCCAGTTTCTAATGAATTAGTGGCACTAATCAACCCAGACAGGGCAGTGTCTTTCCAGGAAATTTTCTCTGCATGAGTCTGGGGAGCAGGTATGACCATGGCCCACGGCCGTTAGGAAAAAGGCTTAGGCTGGGATTTCAAGCCTCACCAGTCACATCTCTGTGTCACAATCAAAGGTTATTGTAATCCGCGCGATATCCCTGCCAGCAGGAACTCATGCGAACACACAGGATTCTTCCGAGACACATGTTTATTTCCCATGCATGAAGGAGAGTTGAACTTGGTCCTGCCTTATATACCCTTTGGGGTGGACAATTATGATTGGCTGCTTGCTCAAATTCCCAGGTTTCCCTGCCACTGACATGCGCGGTTTTACTTAGTCCAGTGGCGGATGTGACGTCAGAAATTAGGCGTTCCCAAGTCGCTGCGCATGCGTGGTTTTGTTATTTCATGCACGTCAGGTGTCAGCACGGACAGCTTCCCACAGGTTCTTTTATATCTTGTGCTTGTTTAACGTAGTCCTTGTCCTAGCAGGAATTCCTGGGCCAGCGTTTGTTTTGTCACCACTTTGTTGGGGCTGCAAATTAATGAAGATATTAATTTGGGAGAGAATATCTCTCCCCCAGAGATTGACTGTTAAATCGGGGATCATGTAGGGGACTATGGTCCCCAAATTTCCTTCTTGATCTTTCCATCTAAGGGTCTGAGCACTGACTTGAGGGTTTTTGGAATGACCAATCCCCTATAAATGAGTGGCTGATTTGGTCAGTGACCAGGCAGGTATCCAAAATCTATCAGCAACATTTGGGCAATGGTCTGTTGTGCTGGTATAAACTGAAGATCACCTGTGGTATTTGCAAGAATCTGAATTTCTTCCTGATGGTTGGGGTCTATAACCTCAGGTGTGATCTGAAGACCCTTTAAGGAAAGTGAAGTTCTCCCTAGGACTATGCCAAAGAAATTTGGAAGTAGGAAACTGTATGTGCCTGTAGGCATGGCCTGAATGCCTTCCTTAGAAATCAGTATTGTGCTGAAGGTGGCACAGAGATCCAATCCTGGGCTGTTTTTTTGTAGCTCACCAGGGTTTAGCAATGGACTGGGTGTGTGATGAGAAATCTGCTGGGGGACAAATCCTATTGCCACAGGCCTGTCCTGGAGTGATGGCCAGAGGCTGCCCCAACAGGAAGTTTCCTGAGTGCAGGATGGTCATCTCCCTGGCCCTCTATAGGAGGTTTCTGACTCTGGCAGGGATGTGCCACACCCACAGAAAATGGCTGGGCTGTTTGCAATTAAAGGAAGTTTTTGAGAGTTATTTAAGCCTGCTCTCTGAAGGGTGGCACCAATTGCCAAGCCGATGATGTGGCTTGCTCTGGCCCCTGAACAAATGCAGACGTATTCTGCCGATGATTTATAATGGTGGTGTTTAAGAATATCTTGGCAAGTATGGTTGGCATTTTCAAAGGCAAGCTGTTTAATAAAGGTGTTCTCGGGCTATTGAACCCCAACTAGTGCTCTTCATTAAGCAGCTAATGAAAGAACTGTAAGAATTGTAAGGTTCTTCCGCTCCCTATAGCACTTTAGTGATGGCAGCAGAGGAGCCCGATTTAGGGGACAGTTTTTTTCCAGGCAGCCAAGCATGCCTGTCGAACCTGAGCCAGGAGGCCAAGGGAGAACGGCATTTGGGCCTCCAAGGTGTTATGAGGTGGTTCGCCCAAATTCTTCCCTGCAGTCCAAGACTTAGTGTCTGGTCAGTCACGGATTTTGATTTTGATTTCTTTTGATGTTTCTGCCACTTCTGATTTCTACAATACAAAGTCACCTCCAGTGAGTGAAGCTCGAGCGAGCTGTGAAAATTCTTTAGGTGTGAACCATCGCTCGGTAGAGGATTCAAGGATTGCCAAGGTGAAGGGTGTAGTGGAGCCAAATTAGACACTGCCACTTTGAGTTTTTCTAGAATCTTAAAATCTATCTATGATAGCATAGCGGGGCATCATTAGGCCTGGCTGGTGGTGCCAAAGGGGCATCATCGGTCTCCTGTGAGTTGGGCTGAAGCTCATCATCTATATCTTCCTCTTCTTCACCTGTTCTATGGCTTCCCTCCAAGTCAGTCTTTGGGGTCGAGGAATCTCTAGGAACTGTGGTTCACTCCTCACGGAGAGGGGGAAGGCTAGGACCCTCTTTTTCTGATCTTTTTTTTAGTTTTAACAGAGACTTGAGGTAGTTGTTGGGGGGAAGGTGTTAGATCAAGCAATTTGGCCTCTAACTGTGGGAGGGCTCTAAGCAGTTATATTTGTTTCTTTCAGGTCTTTACCATATGACACAGGGACGTGATATCAGCAGTTAATTGGTGGCAGATGCTAGACATGGCAGGTAAAACAAAACTGCATCTAAAGTCCCATAGGTTGGTGGGGGGAAAAAAAGATGGGAGTGTGGCAGTGCCTCTCAATGGGGGCACCAAGACTAAGGTGATTGTGACTGATTTTGGTAGGTTGCAGTAATGATTAGACTCATAGCAAGTGGCCTCCTCTTCTGAAGCTGCCAAGTCAGAAAGGGAAAGGTCGCCATCATCCTCAAGGGCATGCAAGGACAGGTCAAGGCTTCTTTTGGGCTTGTTATTTAGAGGTTTGGGGGAGAGTTTTTCTACAGGGCAATGGTCAGGGATGCCCTTCATGACAATAATAACCAATGGAGGAGCAGACATAGGGTCTGAGACTCCATCAGCCAAAGGTGGAGAGGACAAGGGTCTCTCTCTTAAAGGGGACAAAGGCAGTATATGAGTTACTAGGTTAGCAGAAGGAAGATGGGAAATGAATTCTTTAAGAGACCACTCTCTCTTGGATACCAAGTGTTGGAAATCTGGCCATTCTGGGGTGGTTCTAAGAATGTCATTAATGAGGGACCAGTAGCTAAAAGCTGTAACAGGTATTTTTGTAGGTCCAAATGCTTCATAATAATCTTTGAAATAATCAACAACTCGGCTCCATCTTTTTTCATCTTGTTGCCTTTCGTCTTTTTTAGCTTTTTTCAATTGTTTCCTCTTGGGGAACCATGGACAATTATCTCACACAAAATCTAAAAATGTCTTTAAATCTTTTTCTTAACCATAGTACCTTGCATCTTGAGGGACTCTTTCAGCCCTGATGCAAAGAGTGACTGTTTAGAAAATACTTGTCCCATGACTTATCTTCGAAGTGCTATGATGGTGTCATACTGAGCAGAAGCCACTCTCGGGAAATCTGGAGAAGAGCAGGTAGGTATTCCCTCTGATAATGAGCTTTGTTCTCTCCTCTGCAACCTCCAGGAGCCTCACATTAGGCACAAGTTGACCCAAACCATAGGAAAGTCAACGGGGACTGGGGAACTATCTGGAAGAGAATGGGGGGACAAGAGACACAAAAAACAGACAATAAGTCAGGAAGTCTGATAAAGCTGACACATTTTTATTGTTCCCACACAAGTTATATTATATACTCATAGAAGCAGGATGTGGGGTGAGGGTATAGAGTATGGTCGCTTTGTCTTTGGGGAGTACAGGTGTTCTCAAGAACAGGATGTTGGCTGGGTAAAAATTTCAGCAGAAAGAACAGAACAGAATGGGTTGCTAGGCACCTGACTCCAAGAATATAGCTGTTTGTTTTCAACTGGGCTAGTACTTTTTCACAGAGGCCAAGACTTGTGCCATTAAGCACTTATGGCTGACAAGGCAGTTAATGTCTAAACCACGTCGCTCACAACACATATCACATTTAATTCCTGGAATTAACTATTTCACTAGGTTTCATATCTCTCAACCTGTGTAGTACAGCAGAGTGCATCAAAGAATTCAAAACAATTATCTAGTGGAGAACAGATGCTAAGACAGGTGAAGATTAGTAAGTGCTGCTGCTAAATACTTGGCTTTGCCTCTCTTATGGAACAAGGTCCTTGTCCCATGCTCACAATACTTGTGCACAGAGATATTTCCTTGATGGGCAATTTGGTTTTCTTTGATCAGCATTGAGGTAGGCCATCTAACAGTTGGTTTCCTAAACAAAGCTCATTCACCAGAAGATAAACTTCTAAATTGAAAAATAGCATTACAGACCTCAAAAGACCAGTGCTATTAATATGAATAATAACAAAATCTAATGCTCTTACTCTGTCACAGAGCTGGCATGGAAGCATCCCAATGAACTGAAGAACAGAGGACCACTACTGTCTTCCCGACTAGGGGCTGGATGGAGCATCAATGAGTCTCGCTTTAGAGTTGGTGTTAATTTCAAGCTCTATTAAATTCATAAAATATTCAGTGTACGATATCTTATTCAGATGAAAATTACAACTGTGCTAACTGCTTTCCCAACAGTGAAAATTAGCTCTTGCTGTGTAGTTTCCACTGTCTTTAGAGAGGAAAGAAAACCTTCAGCTCTACCTCTAGCCTTCCCAGACACTTTAGGATTTCTGGCTGTGGCTCTTCTTCATTCCTTCTTGTTACAAGACCTGCATCACCTCCCCTTATAACTCAAGCCCATTATTACTAATTATTGTGGTTTTGGCCTCACTAGTGGACTCAGATTCAAATTTTGCCTGCACTTCAATGGCTGTCTCATGTTCATGTTTATTGATCTCATTGTACCATTGTTCACAAAGTAGATTATTTAGTTCATTCCACCCCATGAAAACCATATATCCCTGGGCTTTTATTGGTTGAGAGAATTTTTATATGACTACTTCTATTTCCTTAGGGTTTATGGGACTGCTTAGATAGTTTACCTGATCTTGATTTAACTTTAACATGTGGTGTGTGTCTAGAAAATCATCCATTTTCCAGTTTTGTCAAGTATAGGCTTTTGTAAAAAGATGTGATTTTTGAATTTCCTGAGTTTTTGCTGTTATGTCTCCCTTTTCTATTTTGATTTTGTTAATTTAGATGCTATCTCTGTGCCCTTTTGTTGGTTTTGCAAAGGGTTTATCTAGTTGATTTTCTCAAAGGATCAGCAGTTGGTTTTCCCTTTGTTTCTAGTTGGTTGACTTCAGCCCTGTGTTTAGCTGTTTTCTACTATCCACTCCTCTTTGGTGTGTTTACTTCTTTGAAATTTCTAATATACAAGTGATTTCAGGTGTGCTGTTAACTTGCTTGTAAATCTCTCCAATTTCTTTATGAAAAAACTTAGTGCTATGAATTTTTCATTAACCACTGTTTTCATTTCATTTCATAGTTTGGGTACGTTGTGCTGTCCTTTTCATTGAAATTTAGAAAATCTTTAATTTCTTTTTTTCTTCCATGAGCAAGTTATCTTTGAGTAGCAAGTTATTTAATTTCTATGAGTTTGTGAATTTCTGTAGGTTCTGTTGATATTGAAGTACGTCCATTGTCCATGGTGATCTAATAAAATGCTTGGATTATTTCAATTTTCATGAATCTGTTGTATTCTTTTGTTTTGGGTTGAAATGTTCTGTAGACATCTGTTAAATTTATTTGGTTAAGAACTTCTGTTAATTTCACTGTGTCTCTGTTTAGTTTCTAATACCTATTTACTCATGAGAGTGGGGTGTTAACATCCTCAATTATAATTGTGTGGGTTTCTATGTCTGTTTGAGCTTCAGTAAAGTTTATTTTTGTGAATGTTGCTGCCCTTGCATTTGGGGCACAGATGTTCAGAATTGATACTTCATTGTGGTAAATTTCTCCTTTGATGTGTATGAAGTATCTTTTGCCATCAGTTTTGATTACTTTTGGTTGAAAGCCTGGTTTGTTTAATATTAGAATGGCGACTCTTGTTTGTTTCTTTATACCTTTTGCTTGGAAAACATTTTTTCTGTCCTTTAATCAGAGGTAGTGTCTATTTTTGTTGCTGATGTGTGTTTCTTGTATGCAGCAAAATGATGGGTCCTGTTTGTGTATCAGGTCTATTATCCTATGCCTTTTTATTGATGTTGAGAGATATTAAAGTCCAATGATCATCAGGTTTTGTTATTTTTGTTTTTGGAGGTGATATTTTGTTTAAGTGATTCTCTGTATTTGGGTTTGTTATGTGATGATTGATTTCTTGTGTTTTCTTGGATATTGTTAGCTTCCTTGAATTGGAGATTTCCTTCTAGTATCCTCTGGAGGGCTGGCTTCATAGAAAGATATTGTTTAAATTTGGTTTTCTCATGGAATATCTTTATTTTTTCATCTATCATGATTGAAAGTTTTTCTGGATATAGTAGTCTTAGGGGTCTGCAATACATCTGTTCAGGATCTCTTGGATTTTAGAATCTGTTAAGAAGTCATATGTAATTCTGATATGTCTGCTTTTATGTTACTTTGCTTTCTCCCTTTACAGCTTTTAAAAATCTTTCTTTCTTCTGTCTATTTAGTGTTATGACTATTATATGGCAATTGTATTTTGATTTTTATGGTCCAATCTATTAGGTGTTCTGTAAGCTTCTTTACATTCATGACCATCCCCCCTTTATTTTTCTTTTTTTAGGTTAGGGAAATATTCTTCTATCATTTAGTTGAAGATGTTCTCTGGTCCTTTTGAATTAGACTTCTCATCCTCTTCTCTTCCCATTATTCTTAGGTTTGTTCTTTTTATTTTCTCCTAAATTTCCTGGGTCTTTTAGATTTGGAACATTTTATACTTTGTATTTTCTTTGACCAATAAGTTGATACCATCTATGGTATCTTCTATGCCTTAGATTCTTTCTTACATCTCTTGAATCCTATTGGTAATGTTTGCATCTTTGTCTCCTGATTCCTGTCTGAGCTATTTGATCTCCAGGATTGCCTCCATTTGTGATTTCTCTATTGTTTCTCTTTCTACTTTTAGTCTCAGACCATTTTACTCAATTCCTTTACCTGTTTGATTGTATTTTCTTATATTTCTTTAAGGTATTTTTTTGTTTCTTCTTTAAGGGCTTTTACCTGTTTGCTGTTTTCTTCCCTATATTTCTTAACAGTATTATTTCTATCTTCCTTAAGGGTATCTATTATATTCATGAGTTGAATTTTTTGGTCAGAATCTTGCTCTTCAGGTTTCAGAGTAGCCCAGGGCTTGCTGTGGTCGGAGAACTGGGTTTTGATGGTGCCAAATTTGAATTTTCTTATTATTTTGTGGTGACTTTTGCCATATTGTTATCTCTTGTGTTAACTAGCTTGGGTATCTCTGACCGGAGCAGGCCATCTTGGAGGTAGGTTGAACTGTGTGATCTGGGTGACAACAGGACTCCTGAGAGGCAGACTAGATTTGGGGTCTGAGAGCATGCAGATAAATCTGCTACAGGTTCAAGTGAAGGTGCAGAGTGGAAGGAAGATGGGGTCTAGGCAGAGCAGGATAGATCCAATATCTTCTGAGTTTTGTGGTGGTCCCAGCTGGTATGGATATTTGGACAGAAGTCTCACCTGTGTTCTTGCTTATGGAAGACCTCCTGAGAGACAGGTAACTTGTGAGGTCCAGGGAGATGAGAAGAACAAACATGTAGATCTGATATCAGTTCAGGTGGAGGTGCAGAACAGAAGGAAGATGAAGCTCAGGAAGTGTGGGATAGATGGGTGGAGGAAGGCATAGTCACTTGTATAGTTCAACAACTTTCAGGTATCATAAAGGTTGAGGAGTAGTGGGAGAATGGAGATTCCCCTGGGATAGAAGTTTTCTTAAAGAAGCTTGGGCCAGAGGGCTCAGACAGCAAGCAAAATGGGTGAGGAAGGGGAAGCTTACCTGTATGGTTTGGGATTCTGATGGAAGTGGAAAAGATGTCGTCAGAGATTAGAGTTGGGCTTTTAAGTTTGTGCTCTTATACTTACCAAAATAGTTTTCCACTTTTTATTTATTTATGTATATACTTATTTATTCACCTTATATCCCAATTGCAGTCTGTATCCTCTCACACAACTTCTCCATTTTACCCTTCCCCTTTTCCTCTCAGAAGTAGATGGCCAGTTGCTGGTGTGGGTGAAAACTTGTACAACCACTCTGTAAATCAATTTTGCAATTTCTCAGAAAAATGAGAATAATTCTGTTTCAATACTTAGCAAAACCTCTCATTAGAATACATATAAAAGATTCTTTACCATACCACAATGACACTTGCTCAACTGTATTTATAGCAGCTTTATTTGTTTATTTATATTATTATATTGTTGTTTATATTGTTTCCAGAAACTGGAAATGATTCAAATGCCCCTCAAATGAAGAATGAATAAAGAAAATATTCATTTACACAATGGAATGGTACTCAGTTATGAAAAACAAAGACATCATGAAATTTGCAGGCTATGAGATGGATCTAGAAAATATCATCTGAGTTAAGTAACCCAGATACAAAAAGTTATTCATGATATGTCCTCATTTATAAATAGATATTAACCACAAAATACAGGATAACCACTCTACACTGTACAGCCCCAGAGAAACTAAACAAGAAGAAAGGCCCAAGAGAGGCTGCTTGAATCTCACCTAGAAGGGGAAATAAAATAGTTATAGGAGGCAGATAGATGGAGAAAATTGGATCAGAGATGGGACAGGAAGGAGAATGAGGGGGAGGATAGAGTCAAGCGTGGGTAGAAACAGAACAGAGGGCCATAGGGCCAGAAGAATAAATGGAAATCGGTGGTTAGCTGGAGTATGGAATTGGGGGACATCTGTAGGATTCGTCAGAGACATGTTACATGGAAGGCTATCAATTTATTGGGTTGACTTTAGCTAAGACTCCTAATAGTAGGGATATAGAAATTAAAGCGGCCAATTCCTGCATCCAGGCAGAATCTCCAGTAGAAGAATAAAAACATCAATCTACTCACAAAACTTTTGACCAAACTTTGTCATTTCTATAAGAAACACAGAGACAAACATGCAGCAAAGACTGAGGGAATGGCCAACCATTAACTGGCCTAACTTGAGACATATTTTTTGGGCACATACAAATCCCTGACACTATTAATGATACTCTTTATGCCTGCAGACAGGAGCCTAGCATAACTGTTTTCTAAAAGGCTCCACCCAGGAACTGACTGAAACAGATGCAGATACTCAATATCAAACATAGGAGGGAGCCCAGGCAGTATTATAGAAGAGTTAGGGGAAGGATTGGAGGAGCTGGCAGAGAAAGGAACTCCACAGAAATACCAACAGAGTCAACTAACCTTCACACTTGGGGCCTCTTAGAGACTGAACCACCAATAAAAGAGCATACATAGGCTAGACATAGGCACCCTCTTCTCCATATACGTAGCACATGTGCAGCTCCATCTTCATATTGGTGCCCCATCAAATAGGATAGGGGCTGTCACTCTGTGAGGACTTGATGTTCCAGAATCAGTGTATATTCAGAATGGCCTCCAACCTCTCAGAGGAGAAGGGGAGGAGGGGATGGTGCAGCGACTTTGTGAAAGGAGACCAAGAAGAGATGCATCAATCAAGATGCCCATTAAATGCTAATTTCTACTAGATTCTAATTAGTTGTCCTGAAAATGATGACGTAGCTCACATATAGATCATCCTTTAAAAACCACCAAGTTGATTTCTTTGTGTATATATGGTATGTGTGCTTGTTTATTGGCATGTGTGCCTGTTGGTATGCATGTGTTCATATTCAGGTAGATGTCAGATGTCTACATTGGCAGGTTTTATTATGCACTCTCTACCTTATCCTTTTTTTTTTTTTTATTCAGACTCTTATTAGACCTGAAGTTTGCTATTTGTCTAGGCTATATAGCCCTTGAGACACAAGAGAGTACCTGTCTCTACTTCCTCTGGACTGAGAATATAGTAATATACCACTATATCCAACATTTTAAATATGGCTAATAGATGGTGAAAGACAGGTCCTCAGGCTCCAGTGATTGAGAGACCTCAGCAGGCACTTGAGGTTTATTAAAATTGCAATTTTAGTCAACAAAGTAGCCACAGGAAAGGAGTTAAAATGCTATCTTAATGATTCAATTATTTCCATAGTCCCATTAAAATTTTCTCATTCCAGGTTTGTTTTATCTGTTTTCTTTGAAAGGATATTCCAGTACTGGAGAGATGGCTCAGCCAGTAAAGTTTTTCATGCAAGTATGAGGACCTGAGTTTGATTCTTAGACTCCTGTAAAGAAGTTAGGTGCATCTATGTGCTTATAGTCTCAGCAATGAAGAGACAAGCATATCCAGGGGTCTCACAGCGACCTGGCCATACCTACTAAGAAGGTGTGTGTCAATGTATCAACAAATGTTGTGGATAATGCCTGAGGAATAAACTGAAGTCATGCATGTTCACATAATTTCCTGTCTGTTTTCCTTAAAACACCCGTCATAGCCACACACAGTGTATTTGTTTCTATTCTTGGACATTTTAACACATTTGGTCTCATCATACACTATAACATGTTGTTTTAATCCCAAGTATTGGATATGAGGTACCTTTATATTTTCCACAGCAGCTATGATTTTCTTTGAGCCCTAGCAAGGGTGTGATCTTAACAGCTGCATATAGTTTCTGGAATTGTGTGAAGTTTGGAATTCAGGAGTCTTTTTGGAGGATATTTATGTCCTAGAGACCTAGAGACTGGGTTATTAGGTGGGTTCTTAGTTGATTGATATTGGTGGTTGTGTTTTGTTAAGTAATCATGCTTAAAGATGAAACAATAACCAGAAAAATAATTAGATATCCTGAAACTAAAGATCAAATTTGCCCCAAGGTTCTTGATGGCCCTTATCAGCAGAAAGTAGTCTAACAATAATGTCACCCCTTTTTTCTTCTAACCTTTTTTTTTCTCTTACCTAGTGTTAGAATATTGAAAGAGTGTGAAAAGGATGAAAAAGTGTGGAAGACAAAACAACCCACAGAGTAGTTAATGCTGGCTATAGTATCCCACATATTTATTTGGACATGAAAAACAATTGAGATGTCAGGTTTGTGATATTGGTGACATCAGGCCCTTCCCAAACTCTCTCTCTCTCTCTCTCTCTCTCTCTCTCTCTCTCTCTCTCTCTCTCTTTCTCCCTCATTTTGTTCCCAAAAACTTCAGCCCTAAATTAGTTACATACTCTGACAGTAGTCAGCATGTCATATTGAGATATTTACTGTTCCAGGCATAGGCTGGGGTTTATTTGAAGTACCCCTGTTCAAGTAGCTTTGAATGTATCATACTGTTAACACAAACTGTCTTCATATGGATAACTGTGCCTACCTGCCCTAGACAACTCAACTGATCAAAAGCCCCAGCAAGATAAAAGAGCATCAAATCCATTCAGAGGTTTGTCTGTGGACAATAAATCTCTTGTGTCCTATTCAGAAAAGAAGTTTTGGCAATTGCCTATTTTTCATCTCTCTATACCCACCACCCTTTGCCAACTGTGTGTGGTACTCTCTGCCATTCCTCCTCCACCCCACCATGCTCTGCCTAATCAATGATGTGATTAAAATATGTGACACCACAATCAGCTTTATTTACTGTGTATTGTAGTGAAGCGGCTTATGCTTGAGAGTTAAGGATTTTGCTGATGAGTCAGCTCTTAGGCTTCTTTGTCTTTTTCACTGACACTAATTAAAATTTCAAAAGCAGTGTTTTCTTCCTTCCCTATTTCCTTTTCATTCATTCATTCATTCATTCATTCATTCATTCATTTTAAATTAGCCTGTTTTGTAATTAGAAGTGGCTAAAATACTTCTAATATACTCTCTTGGACAAAGGCATGCCAAGCAATGTTCCTGCGGACAGAGTCTTGGGTGTCCATGTACAGGCCTGTTGACTATCACAAGTGAGTTAACATTTATTAGCTGCCTGTTCTGGGGCATATGTCAGCTTATTTACATTAAATAAAAATGCTGTATAGCAAATTTTAATGAGCCAGTTATGTGAGTTTGGTTCAATTATAGGATTAAGATGAATGGGTAACTTGATTGGTTTTATGTTACTAGCGTGAACTAAGATTGGAATGAAAATTTTACCAGCTGAGAATTCTGTGTTTGGAGCTGAAGAGATAGCGTTCTTGGTAAAGTACTTGTCTTGCATTCCTGAAGACCTGAATTTAATATCCAGAACTTATATAAAAAATGGCAGGGTGTGGTAGTATCTGCTTGTATTCCCAGCAATTGATAGGTGGAAGATGATATTTACCATCCATCTAGTACAACTACTTAGTCAGTTTTAGGTCTGTAATAGATTTTGATTCAAATATTAAAATGAATGATAAAACTTGGTGATTTTAATTTGGCCTATCACAAACATATGAGAGAGAGAGAGAGAGAGAGAGAGAGAGAGAGGTGAGAACCTGAATCCCACCAACAATAAAAGAAATATGCTGTGCTGAATATTAAGAGAAATTAGAACCAGATAATAAGAAAAGTCCACAGAGGCTTCATCAAGTTTAATCACTGTTTTCTATACAAACATTCTGATTTTATCTGTATACAGGAAAGGATATAATTGAACTAAGAACTTGCAAGTTGGTATTTCATTGGCTTAGACAGTAATTGCTTATTTTAAAAACATTAATTAGTTTAAAACCAGTAACTGCTGATTTAAAAATACTTAAATCTCCCTTAAACAGCAGATATATGTTTAGATTTGGGTTCAAGGATCATCTGACTCACTCCAATTTTCCAATAATTTCATGTTTGCCTGTTTTAAGGGGGTGTAAGGAACACAACTAGCCAGAGAAAGAACATAAAAGGTTCCACAAGATTATTTTCAGGCATTCTGCATCCTTTCCTTTATTTGTTTTGACTTTGTGGTTAGTATGTAAAATTTCCCCCATGCTTCACATATGAAATCACTTGCTCTCCAGTTGATGGTGCTGTTTGGAGAGGTCATGTTCCTTTAAAAAAATGAAGCTTTGCTTGAAGAGGTTTAAGATGAAGTTAGGCTTTTAGGCTTTTCACTCTTACCTCATTCTTGTGAATAAAGAAGAGTGTGATCAACCAAACTCCTGCTGCCATGCCTTCCCCACCATGATGAACGCTTTCACTCTGAGGCCATAAGCCAAAGTAGTAAATCCTTTCCTGTTTAATTTGCTTTTGGTCACAGTATTTGCTACAGCAAAGATAACAACTAAAACTTCTATTTTATCCTCTGTCTCTCTCTCTCTCTTCTCTCTCTCTCTCTCTCTCTCTCTCTCTCTCTTCTTTGTCTCCTCTCTCTCTCATTCTGTGTGTTTGTGTGTGGTGTGTGTGTGTGTGTATGTGTGGTGTGTGTGTGTGTGTGTGTGTGTCTGTGTGGTGTGAGTGTGTGTGTATGTGTGTAGTGTGTGTGTGTGTGTGTATGTGTCTGGTGTGTGTGTGTGTGTGTGTGTGTGTGTGTGTGTGTATGTGTGGTGTGTATGTGTGTGTGTGTGTGTGTGTGTGTGTGTGTGTGTGTGTGTGGTGTGAGTGCCTTATCCTACAACATGAATATGAAAATTGCAGAACAGCTATCAAAAGTAATGTTTTCTCTTCCACCATGTATTGTGGAAATCAATCTCATTTTGTCAGGCTTGTATAAAGACACGGGTGTTAGACGTCTGTGCACAGCTTAGAACAGACTACACCAAACTAAATGGTTTCAAAGGGGGAAGGGTTATTCAGGAGATAGAGCAAAGGTGGAGAAGAGAAGTAGAGGAAGAAGATGGAAGAAGAGAGGAAGAAGAGAAGTAAAGGCCGGCCATGACCACTTGGAGAGATGGGGAAAGGAAGAAGGGAGGAGCAAGGGTCAGAGAAGCTAGAGGGAAAAGATCAAGAAATTAAGAGAAAAAGGAGGGGGCAAGCAGCCCCTTTTATAGTGGGTCAGGCCTACTTGGCTGTTGCCAGGTAACTGTGGGGAGGAGCATACCTGAGTGTTGCAAGGTAACTGTGGAGGTGGAGTTTAGACAGAATACTAACAATGGGTGCATGTGCTCATGTGTGCCAAGGTAGTCAGAAAAACAGATAAGACACAGCCAAACTACTCCTTCAAATCCAGAAAGAAAACAGAAACTAAGGAACAAAGCACTAACTCAAAAAGACAAACTCAGAAATCAGTACTTAAGAGCGATAATCACCACAAACATGGATGCCTAAATGCCAGCTTAAGAACCCAATCATTAATGTTCAGAACGTCTACATAAGCCCAGCTATTTTACCACAGCAAGCTGTGAAACTTTTAAAATAACCTAAGCACAAGAAAAAGACCTTTCAACCAACCATATGAAGATGCTAGCTGTCCTTAGAGAGAAAATGAATAAATTCTCTAAAGAACACCAGGAAAACACAAACAAAACAATGGAGGAAAGGACAATATCAAATTGGAGCAATATGTATCTTAATTAAAGTCAAGAAAATGAAAGACTTAAAGAAAATGGCTAACACTGCTCAAGACTGGAAAATGGAAACAGATACAATAATGAAAACACAAACACAGAAAATTTTGGAAATAAAAATTTAGAAATAAAAAGGGGCATTGCAGAGTCAAACTACACTTGCAGAATACAAGAGATAGTTATTTTAAGTACTAATAAAAAATAGATACATCAGTTAAATTAAATGTTAAATTTAAAAACCAAAACATTCTGTCACAAAACATGTAGGAAATCTTGGACAATGTGAAAAGACCTAACCTAAAATAATAGCAATAGAGGAAGAAAAAGACTCCCATTTCAAAATCCCAGAAAATATTTTCAACAAAATCATAGAAGAAATATTTTAAACTAAAGAAGGAGATGGCTATAAAAATACAAGAAGCATAGAGAATACCAAATAAACAGAAATAAAAATGAAAGGTCCTTTGGCATATCATAATCATCTAACATACAGAACCAAACATAAGCACTAAACATACAAAAGAACCCAACAATTAATAAAAACTGAAAAGTAAAAAGACCAAGTTATGTATAAAGGCAGAGATATTAGAATTACAGCCAATTTATCAATGGAGAATCTAAAAGTCAGAAGACATTGGACAGATGCCTGCAGCAGACTCTAAGAAACCACAGATGCCAACCTATACTACTATGCTCAGTAAAATTTTCAGGCACTACATATTAAGAAAAGAAGGTATTCCATTATAAAAGGCAAATTTGAACAATATGTATCTATAAATCTATTTCTACTGAAGATGCTAAAAGAAAACAGCAACTGAAGTACATTATCTATATCCATGAAATTCCAGGAAATATATATCCTCAGACCAGAAAACCAAAGAAGAAAACATGTGTGCATACATGCACACAAATACACACACACACACACACACACACACACACACACACACAAACACACACACACACACACACACAAAGAAAGAGCATCACCACCACCACAACAGCCATCAAAATAAAAGGAATTAGCTGTCACGGGCTAGTGATATTGTTTAATATCAATGGTCCCAATTTCCCACTTAAAATACACAATTAACAGGATGATTGAACAAGTTCTGTTGCACACAAGGAACATATCTCAACATTAAGGGTAGGTATTAACTTCTAAGTAAAGGATTGGAAAACAGTATTTCAAGCAAATAGACCAGAGAAGCAAGCTGGTGTAGCCACTTTGATATCTAACAAAATAGACTTCAAATAAAAATTAAGCAGAAGAGATATGGAGAGATACTGCATACTCATCAAAGAAAAAACTTGATCGAGGTGACATTTTAATTCTTAGCATATACGCCTCAAACAAAAGGTCACTCACTTTTGTAAAAGGAAGTATTTTAATAGGTTAAGTCACATATGTGGCCTGACACACTGTTAGTGGTATAATTCAATACTCCACTCTCAAACCAAGGGATAGGTTATCCAGACAAAAAAATTAACAAAAAATATTGAAATTAACTAAAGTTTTAAATCAAATAGACCTCCCAGATATTTCACAGTATGTCTCCTAAGTATGAAAGAATGTACTTTCTTCTCAGTACTTCATATATTTTTTCCATAATTGACCGCAAAGTCAAATACCAAGAAACTCTCAACAGATATAAACTAAAATATTTCTCTCTGCATCCTATCAGACCATGGCACATTAAAGCTGGATATAAACAATAACAGAAACAACAAAATTTTTTCAAATTCATAGAAATTGAATAACTCATTACTGGAAGAAAAACGTGTCAAAACAAAAATAAAGAAGAAAACACACACATGTTCATTTCATTAGATGAAAAAGGCTTTTGACAGAATCCAACAAGATAAAAGTCTGGTGAACATTAGAGATACAATGTATATACTAAAGAATAATAAAACAAATTTACATCAAGCCTATAGCTAAAATCAAATTAAATGGACTGGAACACAAGTCAATACTACTATATCAGGAACAAGAAAAGGCTGTTCACTCTCTTCATCTCCATTAAATACAGTACTTGAAGTTCTAGCAGTATCAACAAGACTGCTGAAGGATATTAGGTGACACAATTAGACGGAAAGAAATCAAAGGACTGCTATTCCTAGATGATATGATAATACATGTAAGTGACCTCAAAAATTCTAGCAGGGGAATCAACTGATACACACTTTCAGTGACGTATTTGGATGCAAAACTTACATAAATCAGTAGCCTTCATATATATAATTCATAAAGTGAATGAGAAAGAAATCAGAGAAACAACAACTTTTAAAATAGCCTAAGTATAATATAAAGCATCTTGTGGTAACTATCCAAGCTACTGAAAGTTTTACATGATAAAAACTTCAAATTTTTGAAGAAAGGAATTTTAGAAAGGTATTAGAAGTTGGAAAAGATCTCCTGGCATCATGGAGCTGTAAGATTAACATATTAAAAAATACCCATCCTATCAAAGAAATCTACAGATTCAGTGAAATCTCAATCAAAATTCCAACACAATTCTTCCCAGAACTTGAAAAGACAATTTTCAACTTCATAAAGGAAAACAAACAAACAAATCAACCAACCAACAAACAGACAAACCCCACATAGCTAAAACAACCCTGAACTATAAAAGAACTGCTAGAGGTATTAACATCATTGATTTTAAGTGGTACTACAGAGCTATAGAAACAAAAACCTCTTGGTATTAGCATAAAGTGAACTGAAATCCCAGACATAAATCCATACACCTTTGAACACTACAGACGAAGTCAGGGAACCCCAAGGGAAGATTAAGGGTAAGGACTTAAAAAATGAAAGGGATTGCCACTCCATAATAACCAACCAGATGCCCTAGCACTTTCAGGGACTAAACCACCAACCAAAGTGGATGGGTCCATGGCTCCAGCTACATTTGTAACAGAGGACTGCACTTAGTCCTGCAGAGTCGTCATGCCCCAGGGTAAGGGGAAGCTAGATAGGTGAGGTCAAAGTGGGTGGGTGGGTGAGTGGGTGATCACCCTTTTAGAGGCAAAGGGATGGGGGAGATAGAATACAGGGTTTGTGGAGAAGACATCATGAAGGGGAACAACAGTTGAAATGTAAATAAATAAAGTAACCAATAAAGAGAGGGAGCAGGGAGACAGACCATGGCCTATTGAATCAACTAAGCAGGGCTTATAATAAGACCTCACAGAGAAAGAAGTGGCAAGCATGGGTCCTACGTAAGCTTGTACCAGGGCCTCTGAGTATGTGGTTATTAGCTCGGTGTTTTGTGACACTCCTAACAGAAGGAAGAGACATGTCTCTGACTCATTTGCCTTCTCTTATGACCCTTTTCCTCTTATTGGGTTGCCTTTTCCAGAGTCTCTTTATACAGAGACTTTATTTTATTTTGTCCCATTTGCCTGTCACTCTTGGAGGTCTGCTACTTATTACAGAGGAAAACATACTTGGAGTTGGCTTGATGGAGGAGGGTGTGGGGAACCGTGCGGAGTGGAGGGTGGAGGGGAAACTGGTCGAGATGTATTGTATGAGACAAGAATCTATTTAAAAAAATAAATAAAATGAATATGGGTCCCTTGGAGGTGAAAACTCATGTAAAATTCTCCCCCACAATCTTCTGGAAACACTAGTGAGCTGCCATGAATTAAGAGGGAAAGAACATGAGGGCTGTGAAATGTGGCATATTGGCTAGGTGTGAGTTGAGAAGCAGTTGGATATGGGTGAGAGTGGTGATGATGCTCAAAGAAGCATCTATAGCTAAGTGGCTTTATGGGGTACCAATTGTAAATGAGATTTGCCAGTCTAGCTATCACCTGGAATTCTCAGTAATTTTCACATGGCAGCCAACCATTCTCATGGATGTCAGGAGCCATAATGGGACAAGCTAATAGCTAGCAAGTGATCATCCTGAAATGGCTTGCCTTGGATTATTATATAATCTATGACAGGTGTGCCCATATTCAGCAAGGCTGTAAAAGACTCATTTTGTAAAGATTCCTGCTATTAATATGCTTTTCCTACTGTTATTATACATGTAACCTCTGCATTGGAAAGCAAAGGGGGCACATATATGGAGCTTTCATCTGGATGAATGAATGAGCTACTGACTCCCTGAGATGCTCTGTGCCAAAGGAACAAGGCAGGCATCAATAGAGGAAGAAAACAATAGCACAGGCCTCTGCATGTGTGTCCAGGGACATGTGTATCACACTCAAGCACATGAATAACATGAATACAACCCTCCCTCTTCTGTACACACATATACCATGGTACTGTGTTAAAAATTAATTCAGGGTCACGAAAAAGTGACCATTCCTCTCCCTGAAGTATCTAGACAAGACAAATCATTACTTTTGATCATGTATTTGGAAGAGATAAGTCAAAGATACAGGAAGTACACTTGAGTTTTTTTTCTAATCCATGTGGTAATTATATATTTTCACCCTGGGCTGGTGTCTGATGTCACAGTTTATTTGATTGGATAGTCTTACAAAAATTAGTATGTAGGAAAGGCTCAGGCACTTTAATCTGAGGGTGACAAATTAGCAAGATTTTTGTGTACACAAAGTCTTACTGAGTTTAGGGCAAATGACTTAAAACATTTGTATAATAATCTTTACATGGTGGGAGTGAACTTCTTGAGATAAACATAATTTTATAGCGTCAGGATTCATACATATTGTTTCTTACAGGTAATCCAGTTAGGCATGTATTACCTTTCTTCTTTACTTCCCAGACAAAATCTTTGTCTTCATTTTCATTAGAAACAGCTTTGCATTAGCATGCAGCTCCACTAGTTCATGTAATGAGTTATGAATGACACACACCTTAAAAGGAGATACTTCAAGTGTCTGCATTCTCTTACAATGAACTTATCCAGAAAACAGTGTGCTGCAGTGGAAAAAGAAAATAGAAACAGTTCCAGCAGTGAAATTAGAATGTCTGAGGTAACAGTGAATTTACCAGTGTGGTTCTCAGTCTCAAAGCCCAGTGTCCTGGGGCATCTGTTGCAATACCTAAATTCTCATGCGGATGGGGGGGGGGAGAAAAAAAAGAAAAGAAAAGAAAAGAAAAGAAAAGATGTCCTGAGAATGAAAGTAGTGAGCTGACAGAAAAGCATGCATTTAAATGTTCCAGGTGGTGACTCAAGTCTTTAATTGTCTAATTGTGATATTTGCATAGGCTCAACCCACATTTATATGCTACCAACTGTTATCTTGAGCTTGATGCTTTTGCTCTGGTAAACTCTGGAGGGAGGGGCTTCTCTTCTATCTTGCCTACATGGCTTCTTTCACACTTTAATCTTGATGTTGCTTTTATCCACTCCCTACTCTCTTACCATAAAAGTAAAATTTGAGGGGAAAATCCCATAAAATCACATAAAAGTGGGATTTGAGGAAGGTTAGAGCAAATCAGATAGTTCTTTTCTTATGCTGTCCTGTGCTGGAGATTTTACAATTGAGGAATAAGACAATGAACATATCTCCCTCTCAAATCATGTTGGCTTGCCAACCTAACAGAATTTTTGAGTGCCCATTATTTATTGATAGATAAAAATTTCCTGAAAACAAGCAAGGAAAAGTGGCATGACATAGAAAAATCTGTTTGGGCATTAGCCTTGATAAAAGAAAAACAAGAAAATAACAAAGCAAAACAAAACAAACAAACTAACAAACAAAAACCAGCCCCAAATCAAACTGTTTTGATGAATTCCAGAGATGTCTCTGGTACAGTATTAACCCTTGACTGGACAGGGGAAAACTAATAGAATACTGTTATCACAGGTGTCTGAATTATCTAGCTCACATTGCATATGCTTCCCTGAGTACTGGCAGCACCATTCTTGGTAGGGTTCCTTGTCTGAATAAAAATGGGAATGAGCTTTCTCTGCTCCCTGGCTTAATATGAAATCTGCTATTATGAACTCTACTCTCAAACTGTGAGCCAAAATTAACCCCTTAGGAAATATTAACTTTTTTCCTTAGGAGTGTCAGTCTATATCTGCTTTCCCTTCTCAGAAGTGGGCCTCTTGTAACTTAAACACGTACAGGATCTGTATACACTGTTGCAGTCTTTGTACATTCACATGTACATCAATCCCACTCTGTCTAAAAATACTATTTCTTTGGGGTCATCCATTCCTCTAGCTCTTATGGATTTTTCTGCTTCATCTTCTGCACAAATTCCAGAGGGTGGGATTTGGTAAAGACATATCCCATTTGTATTCAGTGCTCCCACATTTTGCAGTTGTAGGTCTTTGTGTTAATTCCTATTTACTGCAAGAAGAATCTACGCTGATGAAGGCTGAGAAACAGCCATTTGAAAAAAGAAAAGAGAGTTTCTCAAATGGAGTCTAATTGGATATATTAATTCCACTTCAGGGTCCCATGCCTAGTAGTAGATGGCCAACAGAAAAAAAACCCTCAATATTATTTTTGTAGATATTTTATTTCATATTGCCTTTTGTAGGCATTTTTGTGTGTTATTAGCTTTTTTATATGTATATTATAGTTTCCAGTTTTGTGGATTATTTATTTATTTATTTCTGGTGTGTGTGTGTGTGTGTATGTGTGTGTGTGTGTGTGTTGTTATGTTTATGTTGGTGCCCATTAATCTAGAGATGGCATTTAATCCTTTGGAGGTGAAGTTGCTGATGGTTGTAAGTTGCCTGATACAGGTTTAAGAAAATGAACTGTGGTCCTCTGCAAGTTTAGCAAGTACTCTTAACCATGAAGTCATCTCATCACCCCAAATCTTACTTTTAAAGTTGTTTTTATCAGATATCTTTTAATAATAAGTAGACAATTTGATGTGTTTATAAAAAGAAAAAGAGATATAAGATATGTTCTATGGGTGTGTGGTGACTTATGGGGGAAGGGGATGTCTCAGCAGGCCCATGCTGAGGCATCTCTTCCCCATGAGGGACCAGCCATAAGACAGTATAGTATAGAACAGAGTTTATTCAGAGCACGAGGAGGGAAGTTAAGAGGCAGAGAGAGTAGAGAAGTAGAGGCAGGACATGAGCTCATGAAGAGAAGGGGAAGGGAAGGGAGAAGGTAACAAAGGGGGAACGAGAGGCAAGAGAGCAGAACATTGAGAGAGAGGAGGGGGCAAGCAGCCCATTTTATAGTGGGCCAGGTCTACCTCGCTGTTGCCAGGTAACTGTGGGTAGGAGCATACCTGGCTGTTGTCAGGTAACTGTGGGGGTGGAGTTTAGATAGAATGTTACCACAATTAAACAATACAATATCTGATATCATCACTTAATATGTTTAGTAATCCCATACCAGTAAGTTGCTTTGAAAAAAACTAATCACTTAGAGATCTGTCCTACACATAAAGATAATGAATTAGTCTTTGGATGGTTGTCAGAAAATGGCTTGCATCTTCATCATGAAAGTCCTTGAAGGTTACAGACTGATCTACTTCACATGCAATGTGCATTGATTGTCATTCCTACTTTCCACTCCATAAGTGATGTTTATTCACAGAAAGGTTTCTTTCTGTTCCATGTATTAATATTCAAAATTATAGATCTCATCTTTTTTTTTCAATAACTAGACATGAAGTTTGAGGAGTGTGTTAGTCTGCCATGTACTTGTGAAAATCAAATTAAGAAGACAAAGTTTACTTTACACTAAGTCTTGGATTTTCTAGTCTGAGAGCTATCAGACCTGATGGATTGGACTGAGACAAGGTCTCACATCATGGTAAGGAGTGCATGGCAAGGAAATTATCTCACTGCATCATTAAAGAGGGAAAAATAAATAAACATAGAAAGTAGTACTATTTCAGGTTTACCTTCTGGATATAACACAGATGACATCAAAATCTCTTACTAGATCTCATACTCCATCAGTAATCAAGTCTTTAATGTATAGACTAGTAATGATAAATTCTGATTTCAAAGTAAAGCAAGGGGGAGGTGCTATGTGTCTGCTCCAAA
Source organism: Rhabdomys pumilio (assembly GCA_030674055.1). NCBI lineage: Eukaryota > Metazoa > Chordata > Mammalia > Rodentia > Muridae > Rhabdomys > Rhabdomys pumilio. The sequence continues at coordinate 16,939,893 of JANHMN010000009.1, forward strand.
GCTGCTGTTCCTACTATGTTCTGTTTCAGACCAAACCATGATTATGAACTCAGTGACTCTGCCTATGCATAAATTTTAAGGTCTATTTCTAGATAAAGTTCTTATAGACTCACTTCCTTATAGGTAGATGTTTAGAGAAGGTGGGAAACCCTCACCCAAAACTTCTTTCAGCTCTATACTGTTGGATTACATGTATTTGCTAGCCAGAAAGGTTAAAAG
>JANHMN010000009.1:16958560-17014765 GCA_030674055.1 Rhabdomys pumilio
CTCTCTCTCTCTCTCTCTCTCTCTCTCTCTCTCTCTCTCTCTCTCTCACTCTCATAACAGGGTGGGATAAGGGTTGGCTATTGAGGTCATATTGATAGCCAACAGGGCCTGGAGAGATATATAGGGTCAATACTACTGACAGAACAAAGCTTAATTATCTGGGGCTAGCAAGAATGCCCAGCGAGAAACTCTGAATTCTATTAAAACTATTAAGTGTACATTCACATAGACAGATAGAATATTTATATTTGGTAATTAATTCTTGCTGGAATCAACAAGCAATTAAATAAAAGGCTCCTTTCTCTTTAGCCTGAGAGCCTTGCCTTTCACTGGCCAGACCAGAGGCAGACTTGCAGCTTTAACTCTTTGTGAACCAGGAAAAGAAAGTAACACTTGTAGAAAGAAAAATTTTTACACAAGCAAATATGAACAGACACCACACAAACATTCACAGTCACATAATACACACACACACACACACACACACACACACACACACACACACACATATCTTTACATTCCAAAAGTTTGTAATAAATCAAATAAGGTGTTTCAGCAGAAATGTTTACATGTATTTACATTAAAACTAATTATCTAATTAAATATTTATTATCTGTCACTAGGTCCAGAAGTTCATTAAGCATTTAAAACAATAATTATTTTCTTTTAAGTTAACACAGTTTTATCAAGAAGTAAATCATCTTACTTGTGTCTCATTAGTTTTTAAGTTTTGTGTAGATAAATCAAGTCAATATCTTATCTTCTGTCCTTCCCCTTTTAATAAATTGTCATCTCCCAGTTTATGACTTTCAGTTATCATACAATAGTTTCATACGCAGGCCAAAAAGAATGCTTTCCTAATAACAAATCTATTCCAAGGCTGTTTTCTACTACCATTGGCCCATGATATATGAAGGTTTACAAAGTCCTAATTGCAGCTTTTATACCAATGAGTGCTCAAAATTATTTGTGTAATGTACAAGTTCTATGAAATGACTGTTAGAAAATAACAAATCATTAATTCACCTACATAGCTTTACTAGAAGAAAGTACATCATCATTATTCACAGACAGAGAACCTGCCCAATAGGGTGAGCTAACGTGCAAAACTTATTATATTATTTTGATAATGACGGAAAAAGCATATCAGCAGCAAGAAGCATTCCTGAAATGAAGTCTCTTTGAGTCTTGTCTCTTAAAGCTCACCCACTGCAGAACATCTAATATGGTGGGCAATCTACAGAAAGGTCACTTCCATGCCTTTAGCCTATCCTAGATGACTTCTAACAGCCACCCGCTTATTTTTATCCACTCTGCAGTAGAATAAAGTACTTTGTCTTCAGAAAGCTCTTTCAGCTGGAAAGGTGGATGTTGGAATATAGTCCTCCAGGTAAGTGAAGGCCACGAGTGATGAAAAAACATCTCATTCATGGACTTGGCCTTTCCTGAAATAGGAATATGCATTTCATTGTTAAGTATGAAATAAAAAATCTAAGTTTAATTGGGTTATAGTTTTGAATTAATTTTACAATATTTTTTTGTAATGCAGGTTCCAAATATTTTATCTTGACCACTTCAGAGAACTGACAGATTAACTGCAGCATGACCTTGTGAGCATCATGTTTGAAAGTCCTGGATCCACAATCTGTTCACTCCATATATGAATGCTTTCCTAAAGTGTATTTAGCAGAAGCACAAACTATCTGTTTCCTTTAGTGATATAGTATCTTAGTCTACAACATGGTTCCAAATGAATAATAGATTGTTTTTTACAAGTTAGCTTTATCTGTTGCAAGAATGATTAATAACCCCAAAGCCAATCTCGCTTACAAGAAGAGGAGAAACAACTGAGAACAATTTTCTATTTGATGGAGCTGAATCCAAATTTTGTGGACAAGATTAAAATAAACCACAGCAGATGCCATGGAATATACAACTTTTCCACTGTTCTGCCAGCTAAAGAATTAAAAGGCAGAAAATCTCTTGGGTGAAACAGGTAGGAGCAGAAGAAATCTAAGCTACAGTATACTGCATCTGTTAGGATTTGAAATTGATGAATGAAGAACCCAGACTGCAAAAATATGTAAGAACACACAGCATTTATTCTAAAGCAACAACCAGGATGTAGGGGGTTCACCACTGCTTTAAAATGATGACAACTCAATAAAGACACTCAAGCCCCTTTTATAACAGAATTGTTTATTAAATCTTTTCTGATGTCAAAACTATGAGTATCACACATTAATTGCTTCTGACATAGCAGACAGGCATTTAAGACCTAAAGCACATTTCAAGGAGTTGTAAAAGCTGTTAACCAAAGGTCATAAGGAAGAAACTAAGGATTTACACTATGGACAGGGTTTATCTATACAAAATTTTATGGACAACTTAGTTATAGTTTTTAACCATCCTTGAACCTGAAAAACTAGTAACATGAAAAACTAGTAACAAATGATGAATGTTTAGCAAAATAATAACTTCTAGTGGATATACATGTAGACATTCTCTGTTATGAAAACGTTATTTAATTTTTGATCTGAATTTATGTGTAAACTTTTAGTGAAATTTTTATCATGTGATCATGCACTCTGAAAGATGTACAAGTGCTGAGAACAAAGAGCAGAGACAGGCTTCACACCCCTTCTTCTTATTTAATTATAGCCATGCAATTTCTGCAGAGATAAAAGAAAGGCTACTTTACATAGCCCTCTGATGTTTTCTATGAGGTGCTAAACCAAAGACTGTAGCTCCTAGTCTCAGAACAACTCAGACAGGTAAACCAGTTGCAGACACAAAGTAACTTAGATTTTTTTTTTGTTTTTTTTTTTTGTTTTTTTTGGTTTTTCGAGACAGGGTTTCTCTGTGTAGCCCTGGCTGTCCTGGAACTCACTCAGTAGACCAGGCTGGCCTCGAACTCAGAAATCCGCCTGCCTCTGCCTCCCAAGTGCTGGGATTAAAGGCGTGCGCCACCACCGCCTGGCAGTAACTTAGACTTATGATAGATAAATCTTTTATTATTTTGTTGTTAGAGTCAGATAAACTGAGATCTCATTACTGGGTTCCAGGGATGCCCCATATGGGCTGTATTCCTGTGTTTTGAATGATTAATGGCAGGGTAGGCTGTTCAAGACAGATGGCCTATTCTGAAGTAAGAAATTTCCCATTCATGTAGCTATCTTTAAGCTCCTCTTCAAGTGGAAGATTTTATTGTCTTGTTCCTGAACTTTGGGGTCTTCTACTGGAGCAAACGGTTTATGACTTAGTTTCTGAAACCTTCACCCACCTCAAACTGTATATATTGAGCTTAATTGAGAAGTAAAAGGTGAACAAGAATCATCCTGTGTTGTTCGAGAGCTTCGGTCGAGGACCCTCCCCTCTTCGACTTCTAGCGGGGGGTGGGGGAGGTGGGGGGGCTCTCACTGGCTCCAGAGCTGTTAACACGGGCAAGAGACCTGCTCTCTTTCCCCGCTGCCTAGCCGGCACTTGCCGGCTTAGCAAAGAGCTGTAACTCAGAAGATGTCCGCCTTTGGGGTTCTCCTCTCTCTGCTGCAGAGAGGGCAACAGGACAGGCAGCAGTGGATATTTCCTGCTGACACTCTATCCTGGACCACCTGTGGGCAGGGGCAACGACAACATCAACAGAGACAACAGCTGTTTGCACCCTATCCTCAGCCAAGCTGGAGACTTGTGGGACCCTATCTGGAGCAGGGGCCAACAGAGATGGAGTGAGATAAAAAGGTTCCTTTAAAACTGTTGGTAAAAGAATGATTTACTGGGACAAGGAAACACAGAAATGCTGTAAGACACATGGCGATGATCACTTATAAAGTGAGTTCAAGGTAAGCAGACTCAGGAAATTAAAGCCTGGTCTCTCCTTTTTATAGTTTAACAGTTTTGAAATCTGATATCCACAATTTTGCATTGGTCAATTTGAACAAAGGCAGACAAGGAGGCTTTTGTATTCTGATTTGACAACCTTGAATGTGTCAGACAAGGCAGAAGTTTCCCAGCAGCAGAAGAAAATACCCATGAAATATTCATTTTAACTTGCTAGGCTTTCATCTCAGGTCATCATGATGAGGAATAGGTCAGTCAGCCTTAAAGCTCACCATTTTTGTTATGTAGTCATGGTCCATTTCCTTCTGTGTTTAACTATCAGGTAATCTATCTAAGTCTCAGTTTCTTAATACAGCACTTGCACCTGAGGCTACAAGAACAGGATTTCAAATGCTAGACTAGTGTAGGCCCCATCAAGTTATCATCTGGCTACCACATCTGTATACCAAGAGACCAAGATACGAAGAACTCATGTCTTTGTTCATGGCTTCATGACAGCGTGGTTCCATGAATTTTTGTGACCCATTTTGTTTTGGTAATATTTTAAAATGGCAGCTCCCAATCTGGCTTGTTTAATCAGCCATCGTCTTTCCAACTAGCCTAGGACTGAAAATATACAGCTGCCACTACACTCAGGCCGCTGGCTTAGGCCACTGGATCAGGAAGCCAGAGACACTGGTCCTGCCACCCACAAGACGCCAGTGTGAGATGGTTCTGCCAATCTTCCACACTATCTCCACAAGGCTGGGCTAAGTCCAGACCATTCTGCCATCCATGTGGTACCTGGTAGAAATGTGACTCTGATGCTTAATGATTATCCAAAGGCTTTATATGTTTGGTAATGCTCAATAAAAAAGAACCACACAATTAGAGTTGTGTCCCAATATCTAACCTTAAGATATAAGTTGTTACCCAGGACTGTTCTCGATACAAGCATGGTCATACATGGTTCCTACATTTCTCTTTCTCCCTAGCTCCTCCTCTTTCTTCCACTCTTTCTCTCCTTACTCCTCTTCTTCCTCTCCTTACTCCTCCCACCTTAGCTCCTAGCAACTTCTGGGAAAATATGCCACTACACTATTTGATTTGCCTTCCTACAATAAATCTTTCATTTCATTCATTCATTCTTTTGGACAGAGACCTACTCCAAATAATAAAAAGTACTCAGATGTATTTAATAGGAATACAGAAACATGTTGCCTTCCTGAGTAAGATGTGTATTAGAAAAGTTAGTAATGTTGGGGAAAGAGAGGAAGGCAGACATTTTGGCAGAGGCTCTTACAGGTAAGTTAAAGTCAGTGAGACTTAGTGGGGAGTAGATTCTTATAATTCTTTTATTAGACATTGTATTACATTTCAGATTTTATCCCCTTACCCCATTCCCCCCACCCAGGAATCCCATATCCTACCTCACTTCTTCTATGAGGATGTGCCCCCACCTACACCCCCACTCCCACCTCCTCATCCTCGAATTCCCCCCACTTAGTGTCCAGCCTTCATTGTACCAAGGATCTTCTCTCCCACTTATGCATGAAAAGGCAATCCTCCCCTACAGATATAGCTGGAGTCATGGGTCCCTCCCTATGTGCTCCCAGGCTGGTGGTTTAGACCCTGGGGAGATCTGGTTGGTTGGTATTGTTGCTCTCCTCATGGGGCCACAAACACTTTCAGCTTCTTTCTCTAACTCCTCCACTGGGAACCCCTTGTTCAGATCAATGGTTAGCTGTGAGCATCTGCCTCTGAATATGTCAGTCTCTGTCAGACCTTTAAGGAGACAGCTATATCAGGCTCTTGTCAGCATTAACTTCCTGACATCCACATGAGCGTCTACCTTTGGTGACTGCACATGGGATGGATATGCAGGTGGAAGGGTCTCTAGACAACCCCTCCTTCAGTTTCTGTTCCACATTTTGTATCCATATTTTCTCCCTTGAGTATTTTGTTACTCCTTCTAAGAAGGACCAAAGTACCCACATTTGGTCTTCCTTCTTCATGAGCTTCATGTGGTCTGTGAGTTGAATCTTGACTATTTCAAGCTGTGGGGCTAATATCCACTTATCAGTGAGTAAATACCATGAGTGTTCTTTTATGATTAGGTTACCTCACTCAGGATGATATTTTGTAGTTCAATCTAATTACCTAAGAATTTCTCAAATTCAATGTTTTTAATAGCTGAATAATAATCCATTGTGTAAATGTACCATATTTTTTTGTATCCATTTCTCTGTTGAAGGACACCTGGGTTCTTTCTAGCTTCTGGCTATTATAAATAAGGCTTCTATGAACATAGTGGAGCATATGTCTTGTTATATGTTGAAGCACCTTCTGGGTATATGCCCAGGAGTGGTATAGCTGGATCCTCAGATAATGCTATGTCACATTTTCTGAGGAACCACTAAACTTATTTCCAGAGTGGTTATACCAGCTTGCAATCACACCAACAATGGAGGAGTGTTCCTCTTTCTCCGCATCCTCGCCAGCATCTATCACCCAAGTTTTTGATCTTAGCCATTCTGACTGGTGTGAGGTGGTATTTCAGGGTTGTTTTGATTTGCATTTCCCTGATGAGTAAGATGTTGACCTTAAGGTACTTTTCTGCCATTCAAGTTTCCTCAATAGAGAATTCTTTTTTTAGCTCTGTACCCCATTTTTAATAGGGTTATTTGGTTGTCTGGTGTTTAATTTCTTGGATTCTTTGTATATTTAGTATATTAGCCCTCTATCAGATGTAGGATTGATAAAGTTCTTTTTCCAATCTGTTGATTACAGTTTTGTCCTATTCTTAGTGTCCTTTACAAAAGGTTACAGAAGCTTTGCAATTTTATGAGTTCTCATTTGTGAATTCTTGATCTTAGAACATAAGCCATTGGTGTTCTGTTAAGGAAATTCTCCACTGTGTCTAGGTATTTGAGCGTCTTCCTCACCTTCTTTTCTATTAGTTTCAGTGTATCTGGTTTTATGTGAAGTTTCTTTATCCACTTGGACTTGAGCTTTGTACAAGAGAATAAGAATCAATCGATTTGCATTCTTCTCCATGCCGAACTCCAGAAGCACTAGCACCATTTGTTTAAAATGCTGTCCTTTTCCGCTGGACGATTTTAGCTCCTTTGTCAAAGATCAAGTGACCATAGGTGTGTGGGTTCAATTCTGGATCTTCAATTCTATTCCATTGATCTTGCTGCCTGTCTTTGTACCAATACCATACAGTTTTGGGTTTTTTTTCACTCTTGTTTTGTTTGAGGTCAGTGATTCCCCAGAATTTATTTTATTTTTGAGAATAGTTCTTGCTATCCTGGGTTATTTGTTATTCCAAATGAGTTTGCAAATTGCTGTCTTTATCTCTCTGAAAAATTGATTTGGAATTTTAATGGGGATTGCATTCAATCTGTAGATTGCTTTTGGCAAGATGACCATTTTTACTATATTAATCCTTAGAATGGAATATCTTTTCAACTTCTGATATCTTCTTTGTTTTCTTTCTTAAGAGACTTGAAGTTCTTGTCATTCAGATCTTTCACTTGCTTGGTTAGATTCACACCAAGGTATTTTACATTATTTGTGATTATTGGGAACAGTATCATTTTACTAATATCTTTCTCAGCCTCTTTATCCTTTGAGAAGAGGAAGGCTACTGACTTGTTTGAGTTAATTTTATATCCAGCCACTTTGCTAAAGTTGTTTATCAGCTGTAGGAATTCTCTGGTGGAAGTTTTAGGGTCATGTAAGTATACTATCATATTATCTGCAAACAGTGAAATTTTGACTTCTTCCTTTCCAATTTATATCCTGTTGACTTCCTTTTGTTGCCTAATTGCTCTGGCTAGGACTTCCAATACTATATTGAATAGAAAGGGTGATAGTGGACAGCCTTGTCTAGTCCCTGATCTTAGAAGAATTGCTTCAAGTTTTTCTCCATTTAGTTTGATGTTAGCTACTGGCTTGCTGTGTATTGCTTTTACTATGTTTATATATGGGCCTTGAATTCCTGATCTTTCCAAGACTTTAAATGTGAAGTGATGTTAAATTTTGTCAAATGCTTTTTCAACAACTAGTGAGATGGTCATGTGGTTTTTTTTCTTTGAATTTGTTTATATAGTGGATTGCATTGATGGATTTCCAAATATTGAACCCTCCTTGCCTTCCTGGGGTAAAGCCTAATTGATCACGATGGATGACTATTTTGATATGTTCTTGGATTCGGTTTGTGAGAATATTTTGAGTATTTTTGTATTGATATTCATAAAAGAGATTGGTCTGAAGTTCTATTTCATTGTTGGGTCTTTGTGAGGTTTAGGTATGGATGAATTGGGTAGTGTTCCTTCTGTTTTTATTTTGTGAAATAATTTGGAGAGTATTGGTATTAGGTCTTCTTTGAAGGTCTGATAGAATTCTGCACTAAAACTGTCTGGTCCTAGACTTTTTTTGATGGGGAGATTTTAATGACTGCTTCTATTTCTTTCTGGGTTATGGGACTGTTTAGATAGTTTTCTGCTCCTAATTTAATTTTGGTACCTGGTATCTATCTAGAAAATTATCCATTTCATTCAGATTTTCCAATATTTTTTGAGTATAAGCTTTTGTAGTAGGATCTGATTTTATTTATTTTTTTATTTTTCTCACTTTCTGGTGTTATGTCTCCATTTTCATCTCTCATTTTATTAATTTGGATACTGTCTTTGTGCCCTCTGGTTAGTCTGGCTAAGAGTTATTTTATCTTGTTGATTTTCTCAAAGAACCAGCTCCTGGTTTTGCTGATATTTTGTATAGTTCTTTCTGTTTCTACTTTGATAATTTCTGTCCTGGGTTTGATTATTTCTTGCTGTTTACTCCTCTTGGGTGTATTTGCTTCTTTTTGTTCTAAAGCTTTCAGTTGTGCTGTCAGGTTGTTATTGTATGCTCTCTCCAGTTTCTTTTTGTAAGCACTTAGATCTATGAGTTTTTCTCTTAGCACTGGTTCCATGGAGTCCCACAAGTTTTGGCACGATGTGTCCTTATTTTCATTAAAAAATCTTTAATTTCTTTATTTCTTTCTTGACCAAGTCATCATTGAGTAGAGTGTTGTTCAGTTTCCTTGTGTCTGTGGGCTTTTCATTGTTTTTGTCATTTTAAAGACCAGCCTTAGTCCATGGCGATCTGATCAGATGCAAGGGATTATTTCAGTCTTTCTGTATCCGTTGAGGCCTGTTTTGTGACCAATTATATGGTCTATTTTGGAGAAGGTACCATGAGGTACTGAGAAAATGGTATATTTTTTTGTTTTAGGATGAAACGTTTTTATAGAAATCAGTTAAATCCATTTGATTCATAACTTTTGTTAGTTTTATAGTATCTCTGTTTAGTTTCTGTTTCCATGTTCTGTCCATTGCTGAGAGTGAGGTGTTGAAATCCCCCACTATTATTATGTGAGGTACAATGTTTGCTTTGAGCTTTAATAAAGTTTCTTTCATGTATGTGGGTGCCCTTGCATTTGGGGCATAGATGTTCAGAATTGAGATTTCATCTTCATAGATTTTTCTTTTGATGAGTCTGAAGTATCCTTCCTTATCTTTTTGGATTACTTTTGGTTAAAAGATGATTTTATTTGATATTAGAATTGCTACTCCAGCTTGTTTCTTGGGACCATTTGCTTGGAAGATAGTTTTCCATTTTTTTACTTCAAGGTAGTGTCTGTCTTTTTTACTGAGGTGCATTTCCTGTATTCAGCAAAATTTTGGGTCCTGTTTATGTATCCAGTCTACATCTTTTTATTGGAGAATTGAGTCCATTGATATAAGGAGATATTAAGAAAAATGATTGTTGCTTCCTGTTATTTTTGTTATTTAGAGGCAGAATTATATTTGTGTAAATATCTTCTTTTGGGTTTGTTTGAAGATTACTTCCATGTTTTTTCTAGGTTGTAGTTTGTCTCCATGTGTTGAAGTATTTCATCAATTATCCTTTGAAGTGCTGGATTTGTGAGAAGATATTGTGTAAATTTGGTTTTGTCATGGAATATCTTGGTTTCTCCATCAACAGTGATTGAGAGTTTTGCTCGGTATAGTAGTCTTGGCTTGATTTGTATTCTCTTAGGGTCTGTATGATTTCAGTCCAGGATCTTCTGGCTTTTGTAGTCTCTGGTGAGAAATTTGGTGTAATTCTTATAGGTCTGCCTTTATATGTTATTTGACCTTTTTCCCTTACTGCTTTTAGTATTTTTTTTCTTTGTTTTGTACATTTGATGTTTTGATTATTATGTGAAGGGAAAAATTTATTTTCTGCTCTAGTCTATTTGGAGTTCTGTAGGCTTCTTGTATATTTGTGAACATCTCTTTCTATAGGTTAGAGATGTTTTCCTCTATAATTTTGTTGAAGATATTTACTGGTCCTTTAAGTTGGGAATTTTCACTGTCATCTATACTGATTCTTCTTAGGTTTGGTCTTCTCATTGTGTTTTGGATGTTTTGGGTTAGTAGCTTTTTGCATTTTTGCATTTTCTCTCTTCTATGTCTTGTATTCTGTTGATGATACTTGCATCTATGACTCCTGATCTCATTTCTAGGATTTCTATCTCCAGGGTAGTCTCCTTTGAGATTTCTTTATGGTTTCTACTTCCATTTTTAGATCCTGGATGGCTTTGTTTTATTTCTTCAACTGTTTGTGTTTTCTTGCAATTTTTAACCTTATTTTTATGTACCCTATTTAAGGGCTTCAACCTGTTTACCTGTGTTCTTCTGTCCTTCTTTAAGTGAATTATCTATGTTCTTCTTAAAGTTCTCTATTATCATCATGAGTAGTGATTTTAATTCAGAATCTTACTTTTCTGGTGTGATGGGGTGTCCAGGCCTTTTTATTATGGGAGAACTGGTTCTGATAATACCAAGTAACTTTGGTTTCTGTTGCCTAAGTTCTTGGGCTTGCCTTTAACTATCTGATTAACTCTAGTGCTACCTGCACTCACTTTCTCAGACTGGAGCCTGTCATTCCAGGTATCTTGTGTGTATCAGAACTCCTCAGGATCCAGATGTCTCTGTGATCTTGTTATCCTGAGCTCCCCCTGCTGTGAGTGCAGTGGCTCCTCAGCTTCTCTGAGTTCAGTGGACCCTGTAGGATGTCTCAGGATATGGTGTCTTCATAGGAGCAGACCAACAAGGTGTCTGCCCCAGCCATCAGGACCAAGCAAGGGGTGAAAGGGGAGGGGGAGTTGATTCTTACTGTTGAAGAAAGACAGCCTCAAATACCCAGGCTATTTCTGATTCCCCAGTGTGTTAGTTTGTATCTCTGCTGCTAGGATAATGCAACCTGAACCAAAGATAACTTGAGGTAGAGGCTTTATTTGACTTCAATTCTCCAACAAATATTTGTCATCAAGAGGAGCCAACAAAGGAACTCAAAGCAGAAATGAGAAGGTACGGTTTGAAGTATATGCTATGGAAAAATATTGTTTGCTGTTTTTTTTTTTTTCTCTAGGGCTCATTTTGGTTTCTTGTACAACCCAGATTCATGTGCCTAATGGTGTTATTATCCACATCAATCACCACTCGAGAAAATACCCCATTAGACTTGTCAATATAATAGAGAGAGCTATTCAATTGAAGTTTCCTCTTTCAGAAGTGACTATAACATCTTGAACAAAACCTAACTAGTAAATCTAGCAAAGGATACAGAGTAGGAAGAGGTATATTCACCAATAACCCATTGATGGCTTGATTCTGGAAAGATCACTGATTCAGGACCCTGAAAATCTTTTAGGAAGATATAAACTCACCAGCAGGCTCCCAGTCTTGAGCTTTCCAGTAGCTGGAATGTTAATGTTTAACCCAAAAACTAAAACAACCCAAGCAGGCACTAGAGTCCAGTAAATCAGTATCTTTATTTGAAAATTTGACTAGGCAGAGACAACAACACAGGTTTGTGAGGAAGCTCACTGTGTCTTTGAATTTTCATTTCATTAAGTATTTAAGAATATCACAAAAATTTGTTTTATTCAGGAAACTACTAATTTATCAGAGCCACGGAACAGACTTGGCAGCTAAACTCTGATGCTTAAGAGAAATTATACAGCATTTGTAAAGGCCAGAACCACAGTGAAAGTAGGAACAGGGTGGGCTGTAGCATTTTCCAGTCATAATTTGATACAAAGGGTTGGGCAAGTAAGTGACTTGCTCTGGTGACTGGGCCTAATCTTGATCACCTTGTTTCAGGGTCCTAGACTTGCTTTTTTTCCATCAGATCTTTTCCTGGACTTCTGGCCCAGAATTCAGAATAATAAGAGAACAATGAATTGGCCAAGCTGTGCATAGTCAATTTTCATAGTAATGAAAAGCAGTACATTTATGATTTGTGACCTGTATGTATTAGTTTAGGTAATAGGTAACTTTGAAGAGGACAGTTCAAAATCTTTGGTGAGGTCATGGAACACTTGTCTCTCCAGAAGAAGGAGACTAATTAAGATTTATAGGTCAGGGGACACTTGTTTTCCCACCCCTGGAAGGGAGAAGCTGATTAATATCCTCAGACCACAGGTGAGGGAACCCACCTGCAGGTGGAGAGGGCCCAGAGCACATAGACACATTCCACAGGATGGATCAACCCTTGCCACCTACAGACAAGGGAGGTCCTTGTCACCTTATTCCCTAAAGACCAATCAGTTTAAAAAGTCACACTGATCTCTAATCACATTGTACTTGATGGCTGCTACCTTCAAAACTGTATAAAATCTGACCAAACAGGCTGCTCAGGGTCACCACCTCTCTTTTGGGTAAAGAATGACCCCAACACATAGGATCAATAAATTTCTCTTGCTCTTTGCATTGATTCCTGGTTCTGCATGGTATACTTAGGGGGCTCCTGGTAAGCTAAGGCTTGCCAGAGTTATACAACTTTAGTTTTTTTATATTAAACTAGATAACACACAAACATGAAACACCTGTAGTAGAAGAATAGAATTTGGTTTTGGGGCCTGGGAACATTACTTCAGGTTTGACCCTACCAAGGAGATGGAGATGACTGGACTAAGGAAACTGTCAACTAACACTAGAGGAAAGGAAAAAGCCTGTGCAGTTATCATGGGTATTTGGAAGTCTAATTTAAATTCTAACTGCTACATGGCCTGTGCTTCTGCAGTTGATCCCACACCTGTGGCTCAACTGACTCCTCTGCAAACCCTACAGCTCAATTCTCATCAGGCCCAAGAAGCTCTCTAATTGGGCTATTATCTTCTCACTACCAATAATCACCAACTGTTTGTAGCAGTATCTGCTTTCTTCCAGCAAGGCATCTTGAAACCTCGCAGGCCCTTTAGCCTTTTTATATACATTCTATAACCTAAGTACACATATTACTCTTAGAAATATCAGACATGATTAAAGAATCTGTATTAATAATTTACACTGAGAAACATATTTACCAGTTGCTAACTGATAAGAAAAAAAAAAAAACTTCAGGGTAAGTTATTCAACATCAAAAATTAACCTAGAAATCCCACCTGTCTAGAAACCAGGGAACTTCCTGGAATGCAGAGAATTGTAGTTCTTGGAAAATAACAAAGCATCATGGGAAAGTATGGTTGCCTTATAAACCTCTTCAACACATAGCTCAAGGGCATTCTCGGCTTGAAAATTCCAGAGAATAGTACTGACCAAGGTTCATCTCTTGGTATATTTAATATTAATAAAGCTTGCTTTAAATTTGGCCCAAAATTCCAGAATTTTTTTCTGAAAAATCTCAGGATTAACAGTTATAGTAAACTACACATTCTGAACTTGTTAATTTATTATTATTACTAAGTAAATTCCAAATATATTGACTGCTTACATATGCACATGACCAAACCACAAGCAATATAAGATCATTTGTTTCATTTCCAATATTATATTGAAAGACCCCTGCCACAAGCACAGACATTCCAAAGACACAAAAACAAAGAACAGAAAGATAGCACACAGACCCGCTCCCTGGAGCTATGGGGTTCTGAAAGAGTGCATCTCGGTGTGTGTGCGTGTGTTCCATTTGGCAGTTAATAGGTTAATTCTGTGTTTTTAATATTTTAAATATGTTGTAATAAATATAGTAATGTTTTACCAATATATTGGTAAAATCATGTGTGTGTGTGTGTTCCATTTGGCAGTTACTATGTTAATTCTGTGTTTTTAATATTTTAAATATGTTGCAATAAATATAGTAATGTTTTACCAATATATTATTTAATTCTTTTGTATAAAAATTTAAACATAGCAGTCATGGTAATTCTGTGTTTGAATTTTAGAGGAACATTGTAGACTTTTGCATTGCTGCAGTATCTAATCAAAATATCCACCAACAGTGTACACGGGTGCCTGTCTCTTCTTTTTACAACCTAGCTTCTTTCATTAAATTTGGAGATAGCTATTTTTAGTTGGGTGAGATGTAATAAGCCTGACAGAAATGAAAAATATTTTAAAAAGATACTTGTGTCTTTATATCTGATTATCACAAGAAAAATGTAGTCTCTACATAAATCCCATGCTAGGATAAAGAAAAGGTACCACCCAGTGGGTGATACTTATCTCTCAGAATGAGACTTCATATAGTTCTAACACCTTGTTATAACACCAGACATGATGAGGCTGAAGATTGAAACAATGGTAAGTGGGACCACACCTTTATGTGACTGCATAGATGTGCATATTCCTGGCCTGGAAAGACATTTTTTGCTTTACTTGAACCTGCTTGTCCCTTTTTCTAATGTAGCAACATTGAACAAATCTCTTTCTCTTCTCATTTTAATTCAAGTCCTTAAATTGGCTAACTGGAGAAAGGTGGTCAGATCTGACTTGAAGCAAAAGTTGGAACCCTTGAGTTAATAACAATATCTACACTTATGGTTTTTTAATATATTTAGTTGGTATTTTAAATGATAATAAAGAATAAGGGGAGGCGACAGAAGGCGGCTATCATCCTTGCAGCCATCTTGAGCCATATACCATGACAAGAGACTTGATTACATTAGCCTACAACAGCTGAGCACACTCTGATAATATCTTGCTTTAGATACCCAGTATCTTCCTTGGGTGTGTGAGACTTAAAGGTGTGATTTAGAACTGAGACTGAAGGCCGTGACTTAGAGATTAGATTTAGAGACAAGGCCTAAGGGCATGACTTAAGGGTGTGGCTTAGAGGCGTAGTTTATAAATGAGACCTATAAAAGGTGAGAGGCACACAGAACAGAGAACCAGACAATAGATTACTTGACAACAGTACAACTTGGAAGTCGGAATTAGGCACTCAGAAGAGAACAGAGAATTAGGCAGTAGACATTAGGCACTTAGCACTTGGAAGAAGTAACTTGAAACTTGGAGGCACTAGGGACTAGGAACTAGGGACTAGGAACTCAAGACTTGGGACTTGGACTAAAAAGAGAGACTGAAGAATAAACGGGATTGAATCGCACTCTATCTGATCTCCATTCCTCACCTCCATCCCCACTCTCTCTCTTGCTGAACCCCAACCCATGGACAGGAGCAGCTTGGGGCAGTGAGAGCTACCAAGTTATTCCCCAAGGCTTTTGGCAGTAGGGGTCAAACATTGATAGAGTGGTCCCTGACATTTTGGCCCCCAAGTGTGGAGTAGCTCAGGCCGACATATTTTTGGTGCCCAACATGGGGCAGCAAGAAGTAGAGACCCAGTGAAGGACCTTACTGGAAGAAGGATCTGCCGAAAATTCAAAGTGAAACAAAAGTGATCACCGTGGGAATCTGCCACATCAAGAAAGGTAAGTCATGTTAATGAAAATGGGGCAAGAAATAAGTCAGCCTGAACTCAACTCTGTATTTTTGTTTTGTTGTTTGCTGCACATTTGTGTTAATTGTCTGCTTTTGTTTCATTGTTTGAATGCTATCTTTCATGTTCAAAGTAAAAAGAAACCTATTTATCTGAAATTAAAATCTAAAACACAACCAAAATTTGATGATGATTTGTCAGAGCCAGATTGTGCTGACCTAGAGGAAGAGGAAGCTGAACATTATGACCCTGAATGGCCCTCTTCTGGAAGATCCCCTCCCTATGCACCTCTACCTCCAAATGCTCCTGCAATGGAGATGGTGGTTATAGATCCCAGATGGGAGTTACAGGAAAAAATATCTGTTCTTAAACAACAAATAGAGTTAGAAATAGAGTATCAGGACTTAATCAGCTACAAAAATTAAAGACAGGGAAGATGTCTTGAGAGGTAAACTGCGAAAATCCCCTGGCTCCTTGCATTTCTCAACCAGGAGTCCAAAGTCAGTTTTTATCCCCTAGCTTAAGATTAGCCACAGATCATCCAGAGAAGGGAGATGCTCAGGCTTTTCCTGTATCAGAGACCAGAGACAATCAAGGGGTTGCTTGGAAATATCATACAGGTTTTAATTTTAAATTATTAAGGAATTAAAAAATGCAGTACCACAATACAGTGCCACTGCTCCCTTTACTCTTGCAATTTTAGAGTCTGCCACAGAAGAGTGGCTGACTCCTAGTGATTGGAATACATTGGTGAGAGCAGTTCTTAGCGGTGGTGACTATCTTATTTGGAAATCAGAGTATCATGAGAATTTTAAAGAAACAGCTAGGAGAAACATTCAGGCAGGCAATGGTTGGTCTTTTGATTCTTTAGTAGGAGAAGGGCAATTTGCTTCTAGTGATAACCAGATGCAATACGACCCAGGCTTATTTGCTCAAATTCAAAATGTAGCAATGAAGGCTTGGCATAAACTCCTGGCAAAAGGGGACCCTAGTGTGTCCTTAACAGCAGTTAGATAAGGACCTGATGAACGATTTTCTGATTTTGTTCATCGATTAATGACAACAGCAAGGAGGATTTTTGGTAATGCAGAGGCAGGTTTAGATTATGTGAAACAACTTGCATATGAAAATGTCAATCTTGCCTGCCAAGCGGCCATAAGACAGACCTAACACCTAACAGGGTATATAAGACTCTGTTCTGACATAGGCCCCTCCTACCAACAGGGCTTAGCTATGGAGGCTGCAATGCAAGAACAATCAGTAAAAGACTTTTTGGCTAGTAGAAACCAAAAGGCCTGTTTTAAATGTGGCAAGCCTAGATATTTTGCAAGAGATTCCAAGGCAGAAAATAAGTTAACCCAGAGACAGCCCAGAAAACAGCCTGGGCTCTGCCCACTTTGCAAATGTAGAAGGCATTGGGCTAGTGAATGTAGGTCCAAAAGAGATGCACAAGGAAACATCCTTTCCCATAATCAGGGAAATGGGAACAGGGGCCAACTCCAGGCCCTAAACAAACACAAGCCAAAACAGGCTTATAGAGCAGTCAGTTCTATGCCAACAAACAATGATCCATTTCAGAACTCAGTCGAGCAACACTAGGAATCGCAGGACTAGACCTCAGTTCTGCCACCCACATTGTATTAACCCCAGAAATGGGACCTCAGGCCTTACCCACTGAAGTGTTTGGATCACTCTATCCAAATGTGTTTGGCCTGATAGTGGAAAGAAGCAGTACTATTATGCAGGGAATACAAATTTTTCCTGGAGTTATAGACAATGATTATGAAGGTGAGATTAAGGTAATGGCACAGGCAATTCAGAATATAGTCACTATTCCTACAGGAAGGAGGATAGCTCAACTATTGTTACTTCCATTGTACCATACTAATCACAAATGTAAGAATCCTAAAAGAGGGGATCAAGACTTTGGTTCCTCTGATGCATACTGGGTATAGCCTAGAGTTAAACAAAAACCTATGATGACACTATGGCTGGATGGAAAGGCATTCCAAGGCTTGGTTGACACAGGCGCTGATGTGACTATTCTAAAACAAAGCAATTGGCCTGCCACCTGGCCTTTGACCCCAACCTTAACCAGTCTAAGGGGTATTGGCCAAAGTAAAAATCCACAACAAAGTTCTAAGGTGCTGATGTGGAAAGATAAAGAAGGTAATACAGGGAAAATACAACCATATGTCAACCCTGGCCTTCCTATTAATCTCTGTTATCCCTGTTGGGAATGATTATGTGCAGCCCTAATGAAGCAATCATGGCTCAAATGGTAAACTCTGGATTTTCCCCCAGGGAAAGGATTAGGAAAAAGTGAGGAAGGGATTATCTAACTTAGATCAGGTCATAAAGGTTCATGAGTTACAATACCTTAATTCTAAATCTTTAAAAATTATGTTTAAAATTACCAGAGAAAAAGATAGACAAATTGTTAAACAATGTCAATCATGTGTTACACTTTTACCAGTTCCTCATTTGGGCATAAATTCAAAGGGACTAATACCAAACAGTCTCTGGCAAATGGATGTTACTCATTGTAATGAATTTGGCAATCAAAAATATATACATGTATGTGTAGATACATACAATGGTTTCATTTATGTAACATTACAATCTGGAAAAACAAGCAAGCATGTGATCACTCATATACTTGCTACAATTGCTGTATTGGGTGTGCCTAAACAGATAAAAGACTGACAATGGCCCAGGTTATACAAGTTCCGGTTTCTGCCAATTCTGTGAAAAATTGGGAATCCTACATAAAACAGGTATTCCATATAATCCACAGGGCCAAGGTTTGGTAGAAAGGGCACATCGAACCATTAAATGTCAATTTGAAAAAATTAAAAAGGAGGAATGGTACTCTACCAAAGGATCCCCCAGAAATATTCTTCATCACACACTCTTTATTTTAAAAATTTTAACTTTGGATTCTGAAGGAAAATCCACTGCAGATAGGTTCTGGCATCCTGATACTAAAAAGAATTTTGCAACAGTCCTCTGGAAAGACCCATTAACTGGAACCGGGAATGCTTATCTGGGGAAGAGGTTCTGTCTCCATATATTCCCAAACTACAGATGCCTCCCGCTGGCTGCCAGAGAGACTAATTAAACAAATAGACAACAATAACAAATCCGGGGAGGAGTTAACCCCCTGAGAAGTGTATTTTTTTCTTTGCCAGAAACATGAAGATGCTTCTCAATTGCCTTCAAACTGGAACAGATCAACCAGCAAACCTAACTTGGGAAGTCCTCAATGTGGAAGGAGACGTCACCACCAGTACCTCCAGGGTCACTGTATTGGACTCTTAGTTCTCCAACTTGTGATTTAGTGAGGAACCGTGTTTACACACAGGAGAAAACCCAGTACCACAGTTGCTGTAGTTGTTTTTTTTTGGGGGGGGGGGTTGAGATTGACTAGAGCAGGAACAGGGATTTCCTTACTTGTTTTGTTAAGATCAAAGCTATGATCAGTTCTGTATTTCTATAGGTGTAGATTCTCCTATAACACATTTATAAACAGAATAGAAGAGGCTTATACTTTACTCCTCAGACAGAGGGAGATATGTGTTGCCCTTAAAAGAGAGTGTTGCTGTCATACTAACTATTCAGGCATTGTTAAGTCTCTTGTCTTTTGGGTCCATACTGTTCAACAAACTGATGGCTTTTGTACAACAGATAGATGCTATTCAAATGAAACCCACACAGGTCCGTTATTACAGGCTGGAAGTAGGAGATTGTAAAACCTCTGTCATCAAGACTAATGAGGTATATCCCCTAACTTACGCGCTAAGCTGGATAGTCAATGATGGGTAAGAGAACCCTTCAAGACCCTTGCCCCTGAAAAGGTAGCCCTCACCATCCTAAGACAGGAGCTCAACCAATGGCTGTTGAGTTATCCAAAGATGGGAAAGGGAGGCTGGGGTCATCTGTTCCAACCTAAGACAGGCATGGTTTCTGTAAGTTTTCCCAGCCTACTTTTTTGAAAAGAAAATTTAAAAAGGGGGACCTGTGGGGAGCCAACAGAAGGAAGCTATCACCCTTGCAGCCATCTTGAACCATATACCCTGACAAGAGACTTGATTACATTAGCCTACAACAGCTGAGCACACTCTGATAACATTTTTTTAGATATCCTGGATCTTCCCTTGGGTATATGAGACTTAAAGGTGTGATTTAGAGCTGAGACTTAAGGGTGTGATTTAGAGATTAGATTTAGAGACAAGGCCTAAGGGCATGACTTAAGGGAGTGACTTAGAGGTGTGGCTTAGAAGTGAGACATATAAAAGGCAAGAGGCAGACAGAAGATAGATGAGAGGACCAGACAACAGATGACTTGACGCAGTACAACTTGAAACTAGGAATTAGGTAGTACAACTTGAAACTAGGAATTAGGTAGTACAACTTGGAACTATGAATTAGGTAGTACAACTTGGAACAGATAATTAGGTAATAGGCACTTAGCACTTGGAGAAAGAACTTGGAACTTGGAGGCACTAGGAACTAGAACTGGGAACTCAAGACTAGGGACTTGGACTAGGATGAGAGACTGAAGAATAAACAGGATTGAATCACACTCTCTCTTGTCTCCATTCTTCGAGTCCATCCTCACTCTTTCTCTTGCTGAAACCTGACCTGCAGACTGGAGCTGCTTGGGGCAGTGTGGGCTAACAAGTTAGTCCCCAAGGCTTTTGGCAGTGCGGGCCCAACACTGACAGAGCAGTCCCCGACATTTTGGCCCCCAAACGTGGGCCAGAGTGGTCCTCAACATTTTTGGTGCCCAACGTGAGGCAGCTTAGGCAGCAACAGGTATAGTTTATTTTTTCTGTTTTCTTTCCTCATTTTTTACTCTGTTCATTTTTTAAAATCAATTTGATGTATGATGTGTCAGTACATTTAGGCTTCCTTATCGTTAGACCTAGCTACAGTTTTTATGTTAACTAGTGCCATGCTGTTTCAATTGCTGTAAAGGTAAACTATTATTTGAAGTTTTATAGTGCTTCCTTTTTATTCTCTTTTTTCAAGATATGCTCAGCTATTTTATACTTTTGTGTGAGTTTTAAATTAGTGTTTCCCACTAAAATTTCTTTCTCACATTGATAAAGATTCACAGACTATGTAGATAAATTTGATTATATAAATATTTTTTAAAAAAAAAACAATTCATAAGTGAGTATTTTTCCTTTATTTTGTGTCCTCAACTGCATTCCCAAATGCTTTATAATCCTCATTGTGGATATATTTCTTCCTTTTAGCTATGCATATTCCCAGGTTATTCTCCAGATTAAATAAACAGGATTGTTGTCTTTAGTTCTGTTTTTCACTCTTGTCATATAGTTGTTGGCATACCAGATGTTAGTAAACAGCTTTTAAACATTTACTAATAAAAGTATTTGTGAATCAGTTTTATACCCATATTCTTATATGGACACAGATACAAGCAGACACATAAAAATAAAGAGGTGATACAGAATATATTGTAAGTGATGAAACAATTTTAATCTAATTTGATGCTATATACATTTGAAAGTATAAATTACAGAAATAGAATTTTTAGAAGTTGTGACGACAAAGCTCAATTAACTGTTTTAGAAATTTAAAGAATTGGAAAGGTTGACATGTTTCAGATGGTAGAACCTAATTTCTTATTTTGGGCTAGTTTAGCTCTGTACAGTAACCATTTCTTGACCACTACCATATTAGACCTAATAGTTTTTGACTAATAGATATTAGTAATCTTGGGTCTATTAACAGACCATTATCTTTTGCAACCCCAAATATACAAATGCCATTAAATAATATTTGAGGCTTTGTGGAGATATGCTCCCCTCTTATTGTAACACTATTGATGCTACTTCCAAGAATGTATTTCTAAAATATCTTTATTTATGACATTACTTCTTCTGTTATTAAAACCATTATGAAACTGATGTTACATGTGAATGGTAAATCTGGGGTCACAGAGCTCCATGTTTCCAAAGCCATGGTCACTCAAATTTGACTCCAGAATAAACAATTACTTGTTCCATTTGAGGCAAGAATTATGGACAACCGGGTCCAGCATGACCACTGAAGGGACATTGTATCACAGTTCCATTTTTGGAGCAGAGCCAGCAAGACATGGGTCTTTTTGAATGCCATAGGGTTATTGTAGGCATAAAGATGGTTTATATAACAGTGTTCTTACTTCACATGATGTTCATCCTTCCAGGAACTTTTTCCCTGCCAAGGTTAATGACTCCTTGATAATCACAAAGAGCATAATCCTCAGATATGAAAATGTGACTGCTGTTCCTCAGCCAAGTGATGCCATTGTGACCTTCAGGACAGCTCTTAAGGCTGTGGGATAGAACTCTGAAAACATGAGTTTAAGAATGATTTCAATGTCAGCACTTTTCTTTACAGGATTTATAAATTATAAATAACATAAGGATACAATATGAAGTATCTGAAATGTTTCACAGACCTAAAAACTGAGGCAGCTGCATTAATGAGTCAGCTCAGTCAGAAAGATATTAGAGGAAACATAATTTGGTCAATAGAGGAAGAACCTGGAGCATGAAGAACAAAGGAATAGTTTAAAAAGGCGCAGATACATAATTATGTAATATTAGTGGTAAAATGATATTCTCCTCTACAGAAGTCATCAACAATTAAATTTGATGCAAACATTCTACTCCCTAAAGAGGTATACTTATGTGCAATCCCAATAGAGGTTTAGGATGGAAATGGACACAAATAATATTCCTACATTCTGGGATTGTTTAATACATTCCAATAATAAGCCTTCGAAGAGCTAGGATAAAAAGAAAAAAATCCAATGAATAAAAGAATATATTGAGGTAAGTAAGAATTATAAAAATTAGCTTCAATATTGCTTTCATCTGCATAAACAAGAGCTTGGTAAATTCTAAAATATTTTTAAAAGTAGTACACTTAAATCTAATTTTCTCACATAAAAATAGTGTAGTATCTGTGTAGACTTGGCAACTACAAATGTTATGCCTATCATACTTCATAGGACTTTCTGTGTTTAAAAAAGAAGTACTATGTGTCTGCTATTTCATTTTCTATTTCCTAAAAGTCAAGAGGTAAGGTCAGAAAATGCTGATTTATCAAATGATCAAAAGAAAACATGAGGAAAATAAATAAACTGTAATGCAATTTCTAAGGAAGTACCTCATGTAAATAAAAAAATTGGGCTTTGGAATGCAAAAAGAAGATATCTCTAGCAGAGTACAGATTTGTACCCATCACAGACTGTGAATCTTTCTTCTACCATACCCAAACACTACTTTCTTAGGACCCCCAGCCAACCTTAAGTATCTTTTTCATTAATTCCCACATTACTTAGAATTCGGTCAGTATTGCCAAGTTTTATTTTAAATGAGTAAGAAACATCTAAATATGTCAATTCTGACCCATAGAAACTCAGAAAGTCCCATCAGATTGGTGCTATGGAAAAGGGAAAATTGAACCAACAGTTGGAGTAGTACCAAAATGAGCCTAGCTGATATAGACGGCAGATTTTTCTTTTTTTATGAAATAGAGTATAAATGCAAACACATATTGTTCTATGAACTTTCCTTGTAATAATTATAAGATAATAGTGATACTCTTTTCCTATATTTATAAAATATAAACTATGGAAAAGAAAGAGTTGATTATTTATGTCAGTATGCATAGTTTGTAAGATAAAACTATTACTTGTAATGTATTTACTGTGGTGACAGGTCCATCAGTAACATGTTTTCCAAATAATCATGTGTTGTTCTGCTAAGTATAGTCTAAGCCTATCATTGTCCCAATGTCCTTTTGAGTTCAGGGCAATATGTAGGACTCCCTTCATTTGATGGGTTTCCCCTTCTATGACCTTCTCAGAGGAGTTGAAAAATTTACACATGCTTCTACCAGCAGAATGTTGCATAGGCTTAGTTAACTTAGCTAGCACCTGAGATTCCTGAAATGCTCCTCCATGCTAATGAGGCATTTTGGTACCTTAAACTTTAAATCAATTACCTTTTCCATCCTGAATGTTCATAATACTAGTTCCCAAAACTATGTAGCCCTTGAATTACTCAAAGTAAATTTGATCGTCCTCAACAGAGCTGGTCCTCTTGTCATCATTTTCATACATAGAACTTCCAAGCCACCTATTCATCTATAGACTCTCTGTTACCATTGCTCTTGTGGACCAATATTGGTCAATAATTCCTGGGGGACAATAAGAGTCACAATTATGGAACCTTGAGTTCAGATCTCCATCACCTATGTGAAAGGCCAGGCCCAGGAATATGTGCCTGTAATACATGCACAGAGTGGGAAGAGAGAGTAGCCTCAGAGATCATAACCATCCAGATTGGTTGAATCATTGTGCTTTATTCAGTGACAAACTTTGTTTCAAAAAATAAAAAATAAAAAATTACCTAAGAGGTCACCTACAGGTGCACATACATATATGCACAAACAGAATTCTTGCAATAAGGCAATATGATTCTGTATTTTTAAGGTAAAATAAGTACTCCTTGCTGTCTGAATGTCTGAATTTTATTCTTTGAACTGTAAATGAGCAAAATAATATTCCTGCTTTGTGTTTCTTAATATTCTCAAAGCATGAGTTCCCAGGCCAGCATTTTACATTTTGATATGGAATCCACTAAAAAAAGTTATTCCTTGAATCTGAAAGTGTCAATTAATACAGAGAAACTCTCTGAAACCTGTAGTAAAAAGAAACCAGTTAACTTTACCAACTAAATAAACAAAATTTACAAGTAACACAACTGCTGTCTTTGCTTATCTATCAAGAGCCTGCAAGATATTATCTATTTCATTCCACCCTTAGGAAGTGTGATTGAGTTCATTCTTAAATTAGGACCCAAGGGTAATGAAGTTAAATTTCCTTCTCCAGAAAATATGCTGCACATTAATTAGCTTTGAGGCAACTGGTTATGTCTTTATTAATCTCCCTTCTTTCTTGGCACCAGTTACAATATGAACCTAAAACAGACATCATTTTGACTATTCTCCCTCTATTGTTTGACACAGACAATATTAATAACAGGATTAGGGTGTTATTGCAATATTTCTTTTTAAATGAACAGTGTCCCAACTATTTCTCCTCAGTATCAAGAAGCTGCAAAATGAAAATTCAATATTTTGCCTCTTTTTAAATATCCATTTGGAAATTCTAATGAAAGGCAAAGTAGACTTCATCTCACAAATATGTCTACATCCTTTGAAAATCAGGATATTTCTGCTAGAAGAGGTAACAGGAAAAATGTTAATGCTAGGAAAATCATGAAAGCTATAACTTCTTCGATTATGCTAAGTCTGTCATGTACTTGAATTATTAGCAAAGGTAATTATGTGAATAAGAATAGTACAAAGTTGGATCCTTCGATACCATTATGGAAAGAAAGGGGCATATAATGATTTATATATAGATTAGATTATGATTGATTCTGAAGAAAGAGATACTTTAACAGTAAAGATTTATGCACATGTACATACACTCATGTGCAAATGTGTGAATACACACACGAACATTCACACACACACATACACACATCACATCACATCACATCACATCACATCACATCACATCACATCACATCATCACACAAACTTTTGAGCCATAATTCAAGAGAGCAGGGACAATGAAATACACATCAAGTCTTGTACAGTCCTTGGAGAAAGACAATTAGTATAGTCCTGAATGTCTCAGAAATTAAGACCAAAAGAAAAGCCTGGAAGTTACAATTTTATAGTGTGAAAATGAGACATCTCTGCTGCTCAAAAGTAGAAAAATGTTTCTGATATGATTTATAGAATGAAAACTATACAAGGTCATTTTGAGAGGCAGCTCATATGGAGGTATCTGCCCCAGTAGGACCAGCAGTAAGTCCCATCTGTGTCCACAACTCTCCCAAGTCTATTTCTTTTACAACCATCTCATACATATATGTCAGTCTTCCTGACTGTATCTGTGTGATGAGCTTACTCTGTGAGACAAGAATTTCAAAATAGAGATCTATAATGACAAGATAGACAGAAGTCATGCACATTTCTAGTCATAGCTGTTATATAATTCAAAATTTGTTTCACTAGCCTTGGATTTCTGCCTCCAAAAGCATCATTAGCTGTTTATGGTTCAAATAAGTCCAGAAAACAATCCTTATCAGTAAAGAGGTTCTAATTTGCATTTGAAGAAGACTAAATTATTTGACCGATATTTTTTAAACTGTGTATATGTTGTGTGTGTGCACCCTTGCAGGACTTTATACTCACTATTTGCAAACAAATGCCAACAATGAACAGATGGTGTCATAGCCCCAGGAACTGGAATTACAGGCAGATGTGAGCTGTCTGTTGTGGGGATTAGGTATAAAATTCAGGTCTTCTACAAAACCAGCACTCACTCATAGCTGCCATCTCTTGAACCAATTATTAGATCTTAAATGTTCTTATCTAAAGTGAAAACAATATGTCTCACAACCTGGAGAGATTGCTTCCCTGCCTTCTCTTACATGAAGAAGGTGCAGAGACAAAACTTTACACATGCTAGAATTCTGACATTGATTTCAATCTTATCTCAGCATGTTTTCCAATATGAGTAAGTCAGTGGGTTCTAAATCATGAAATTTATTTGTTTAAGAAATATTAATTGGTTTTCTACAATTCTAAGCACCAAAACTAGGAACCATATGCAAAAAAGGAAAATGTCATTATTAGTATTAATTGAGGAAGTAAATTTAAAAGTCTTTGAATAGAGTTTTGCTGATAGGAGTGATCTGGTAAAACGCATTCAGTTTCACTGAAAATAAAAGAAAAAGAACAATTTAAAAATCAGGGTTTGGGAGACAATTCAGTTACTTAAGAGTTTTCATTGCAAGCATGAAGGTGAGGACCCTAGTTCAATACCCAGCTTCCATGTAAACAGCCAGGTGTGATAGGTCACACTTGGTTTTTTTTTTGTTGTTGTTGTTGTTGTTGTTGTTCTTATTTGGTTTTTATTTATTTTTATTTATTCTTTCATGTATTACAACCTTACTGTAGATTCACCCCTTCCAGTCCTCCAAACACTCTGTCTACCTCCCCTCTTCTGCTACTCCTTCAGAAATAAGCAAGCCTCCCAGGAATATAAAAAACACATACCATAACAAGTTCCAATAAGTCTAGGCATAAATTCTCATGTCAAGGTTGAAAGAGACAACCAGGTAAGAAGAAAGGGCCCCAAAAGTAGGCAAAAGAGTAAGAGAAAACAAACATGGGACAGGAGAATCCACAGTGACTGCTGCTGTAACTGGAAAGTTTGAAAGGGTTTTCTCTATATCGATTCAGTTTTCTGGCTATGTCAAGCATGAGGAGCTGGTGTATGGTAACATCAGACTTACCCTCTGGGCTGCTCAGCCTAGCAAAATCCATAGTTTTGTCAGAGATTAATTAGCAGATAAAGGAGGCAGCATTGTCCAGTTTGAAGTGTCTCAGTAAGCTGCTGTTTATTTCTAAGATTTTCTTGTAAATAAAAAAAGTGTAATTTGATGATTAGGTCTACGCTGCACAGGTGAAAAGCTTTCTGGTGAGTCTTTCCATGGGATGGGTGTCTGCAGGGGACTGAAGAAACATGAGAAGATGTGATGGAAAAGCTTGTAGATACAGGTGCTAAGAGTGTTTGGCAGGAATTGATGTTTTGAGAGCAGAAATCAGGCAGTCATTCTGACAATGCAGCTGCAGTGGCAGATGGATGCCTTCTACTGGTGCAATTAATGGTGTAAGCTCTGTTACGGGCAGCAGCAAATTATTAAATGATTTTTGAAAAACGATTAATATAAATTGTCAGGAATAACTTTGGAAAATATCAGTCCAATTAAAAAACTATTTTCTAGCAAAATAGAAATCACTAATAAATGTCAATCAAAAGTAAAAGTAAAATTGCAGATGTAAATGGTACACCCTCTAATTAATCTGCACAGAAGGGGTTAATACTGATGGTTTGCTGAACCTGAATGTAAACCCACCCATACACACAGAGGGAGTGTATTAGAAAATATAATTACACTATGTATAACACTTTCTAAAATATGTTGTCAGTTTAGATAATGTGTGGATTTGATATAGAATAGCTTTTAAATTTAACATACATTTTTGGTTCTAACTGCATAGACACTTAAAGCATACACACAGTATGATTATCTATGTACAATGGAAAGTTGAACAATATAAATAAAAACTTTCATTTGGCATAATAAAATATATTAAATTTATAGAAACTGTCAAAATTAATATAAATTTAATAAAAGATGTACACTCAGGGGTGTGGAGGTGGCTCTCTGTTGGCATAGCACTGTCACAGTTTTATGGACTTGACTTGGGTTTCCCCAGAACCCTTGTAAATCCTTGCCAGGACTAGCACATTTTAAAATAATTAATTTATATCATCCACAGATGAAAATAAAACTTGGTATCAATTCTACACATCACTTCGAACCACACTTACATTGAGCTAGGACATCGGCTTAGTGCCTAATGACATGGCTCTCTCTGCTGTTGCCATTATTGGTGTTAGATTTTGATGTTTTAGTTGGGGTCTTATTTAACCTAGGCTAGTATTGAAGCCACTATGTAGCTAAAGATGACCTTGAACTTCTGATACTTATCCTTCAACATGACATATGCTAGGATTCTTAAAAGGTGCTACCACACTTGGTTTGCACTATGCTGGGGATGAAGCCCAAAATTTTATTCTTACAAGCCAGGAGCCCTATGTATTGAGCTACATTCCAACTACCTGTCTCCTGTTCTGAGTCATCACATGTTGAATGCCAGAATATATTATAGTAAAGGATGCTTCCTTTGCCTTTTTTCAGTGTTAATGTTCCCCATTTTTTCCTCTGTGTTCTCATCTTACCTCTCATGGAAGGCCTGTGGTTCATTGAATATATAAAACATTTTATTTTCATACTATGATAGGTATAATTTTGACAATGCATTATTTAGTCCTAAGAGAAATCATTTTATTTGATTTTTATAAAAATGTGTTATTTTACATTAACTAACTTCTGGTGAATCTAGATGCAATAGCTATATTTCTCATCTTTATGTAGGAAGTCTCTAGAAAATAGAAAGGAGGAAGCAATGCTGAATACATGAGAGAAGACATGGCAGTGGGTTTTCTGGGTCTCTTATTGATTGATATTATCATTAGGTATCTCTATTCTAATCCAGAACCTATCTAAGAAAAAACAAAACAAAACAAAAAAATGGACTAAAACAGGATCTCTGCCAAAATATGCAAAACAAAACAAAGAATTATAGACCAACACAACAAATCTAAATTTATTTTTGACTTTCTTTCAACTCCAATGAAATACCAACAGAAAATACCTTATGGTTACCTTTCTCTATATTATAGATCCAAACCTAAGAATGAGGTTGACAGTTGGTTTGTCAATCTGCCTCTTCCTTCTCTACCCTCCCAAGCTGAGAGTCTGATTGTCAACTTTCTTAGTTGAATGATATTATCATTAGGTACCTCTATTCTAATCCAGAACCCATCGAAGATAAAAAACAACAACAAACAATTTGGTCAACTAGGAATTTGTCTCTTTTCAGAATATTGTCAGGAAGATAAACACTTATGCCACACAAGATCAAGGAATCTAAGCTAGTATAAGGCAGAAGTGTCTTTATCAGATCTCCCAGCAGCAACCCTTTAGCATGTCAGCCCCTGAACAAAGCACCATATGATGAGCAGAGTCTGAGTTCTACACCATGAGACATCAAGAATATGATTCATAATATTCAAAATATAACTAATACTCACAATCGGAGGACTAGAAACATGAAGATAAGATATATAAGATTTGCATGAGGCTTTACCAGACAATGACAAAATAAATTCAAACTTAGGATTTCACACAAAAATATAAATATAAGGAAGAACAATATGGACATTTGACGTGAAAAATGTGATGCCTAATTTTTAAGCAAAAGAATCAGAGATCTGGAAAATGCTCTGTAGTTAGAGCACATACACACAAACATGCACAACATGCATAGACACAGACACAAACAGATACATACATATTCACAGACACATAGACATACACAGAAAGGCACAGACACACATATAAATATATATACTCATACACACATATATATATACATACACATAAACATACATATAAATATATACACATACAGGTATACAACATACAGATTAACACAAAGACACATACATATACATAAACACACATATGTACATGATCATACACATTCAAACACACACAAACACACAAACATGTATATTCCATAAGGAGTAACATTTTTTTCTATGGTCTAGTTAACATCTTTGATCTTCACTGTAGAAGCCGAGTTTTGTCATACTGCATTGCTAGAGCTGCAGGTCTTTCCATATAATGATAGAGAAGAGGCCTGGAGTAACCTGCCTTGTAAATGCTCTGGGCCACAAATAACTATGTACAGCATGAGGACCTGTTTTCAGAAGCCTAGCATTCATGAAAACGCTTGTGTGTCAGCAGGTGCCAGCAACCCCGGTGTTGGAGTGCAACAGAGACTGACAAATCCGTGGAGCTCATTAGTTGGTCAGCCCATTGGAACAAATGAGGTACAGATTCATTTAATAAAAAATTCCTTTTAAACCAAGGTAGAGAGGTAAACACTTTATTCCAATCTGTATCCTTCCCCATACATATACACATGTACACATATATTTATATGCCCATATGTAGCACACACAAATTTGTACACATAATCATATAAACATAAATGCATGTGAAAAATCATATATAAACATAAAAAGTTTAAAAGATGTTGTCTATTGCTTTTAAGTGTTTGTGTGTGTGTGTGTTCACATGCATACATGCATGTGAATGCAGATACCCTCAAAGGCCAGAAGATGGCATCAGATGCCCTAAAGCTGGAGTTACCAGTGATTGAGAGCCACTTAATCTCATTGCTGGGATCAAATTTAAATGTTCTGCAAGAACTGTACTTGATTTAAACTGCTGAGCTATAGTTTCCTCCTTTTCTAAATAATTAATGAATGAATGGATGAACAAATGACTAAATAAATAAGCAAACTTTAAATTTATAATCACAATCAATGTTTTTTGAACATGCAGAAATTCTCAGCAAAGCAACAAAACCAGTAATATATAAGAAATAATACACTATGATAAAATGGGATTTATTCTGTTGCACTGAGATAATTTAACATGCAAATAATAATCAATAAAATCCAACATGTGAAAAGGTTGAAGAGAAGTTATATAATGACCCCAATTAATGCAGAAATACTTTGTATCATCCAAACCCGGCCATCTGAAATCTGAGTAAATAAGCAAAGGGGAATCCTGTTAACTTGCTTAAAAGCATCTACACAGACATTCTTCATAGCAAACATCACACTGACTGTGGAAAACTACGGTTGTAGGTAAATATTGTGGCAGAACTACTGTCATCATCCTTATTTAGCACAGCGTGGAACTTAGTTCTTAAATCAAGGAACATATTATTGTATTTTTGTGATTTGAATATGAAATTGCCTCCACCCCCTTTAAAATTTCATGTTTGAGCCCCAGCTCATGACACTGTTTCAGTAGGTTGTAGAAGCTTTATATACAGAACCTCATTGGAGATATGGGACTCTTGGGAATGAATATTGAGGGCTATAGCCCAACCCTACTTCCTTTTCATTCTCTCAATGGAATCTGAAAAGCCAGACTCTTTCTTCTTCCATCATGAATTTTGCACATTCCCCCTTGATGAACTGCATTCCTCTGGAACTGGAAGGCAAGGAAAACAGTTTGGCCCTTAAACTGCTTTAGTTAGAATATTTTATTTGAGCCACAGAATGGTAAATAAGACAGAAAAAAAAAAGAAGACATACTGATATTAAATAAAACTATGCACATTTGCACATGTGATGATTGCTGACCTATAAACATAAATTAATCTAATGACAGCAGGAAACACACCTATAAGTAAGAAGTTGTAACCTCTTTACTATTATTTATCAGTACTGTTAGTATGTATGTGCACTTGCTGTCACAACAGAAATGTACCATAGCATAAAGTGAAATTTCATTTACAATCATTACAAGAGAAATTAAAAACAAATCAAATCATTTCCAGGAGACATCTGTGGCTCCTATCACTAGGCAAAGTGATGGGATATGTTCAGGATCCTGGGATATAATAAAGTAATTCCTGCAAAAAAAAAAATAAAATAAAATAAAAATAAAACTAAAAAAAGCCGGGCGGTGGTGGCGCACGCCTTTAATCCCAGCACATGGGAGGCAGAGGCAGGCGGATTTCTGAGTTTGAGGCCAGCCTGGTCTACAGAGTTAGTTCCAGGACAGCCAGGACTACACAGAGAAACCCTGTCTCGAAGAAAAAAAAATGTAATTCCTGTATATGTTTTGCTGATGTCATTCTTCTGCTTGCATTAGTTCATTGCTGTTCTATGAGTCACTTCCACTGTGGAACTCACTGCTAGACTGCCATCACTACCCCCTCTCTGGGTGGCTGTAGAAACCCACACTCAACTTCTCTAGTCATGTCCAAACCAAGGTGCTAGAGGGTGTGATTCCAAAACCTCATTTTGTGACTTGTTATTGGCTACCTATTTCTGTCCTCATGTGGCTTTTCTTTTATGGCTGTTTTAAAGTATGTACTTTATAAGAAATTCAATCAGATTTGATTTGAGTGCCTACAAGTGACCACATTTTACCTTAATTACTTCTTTAGAAGCCCTCTCTCCAGGTATACTGATATTCTGAATGTTTAGAGGCATAGAATTTCAAGATATAAAGTGTGTGTGTGTGTGTGTGTGTGTGTGTGTGTGTGTGTGTGTGTAAGACACAGGAGAAATTGGGATGTTATCCCTCAGATTTAGTCCATCTTGTTTCTGAGATAAGGTCTCCCACTGGCTTGGAACTCCAAAAGTAAGATGACTAGTTGTGAAGCCCCAGAATTAAGGCTACAAGTTCTGCTTCGATACTTAGTTTTTTCTACATGGTTTCTGGGACTGAAAACCTAGGTCTTTGTGCTTCAAGACACTTTAGTGACTGAATTAGTTCTTCAGTTACAGACTTGAAAAGCAGGAATTATATAATAATTGAGTTATAACTATGTACAGCTGTTTATGTTACATTGTGATAGAAATTTAGACTTAAGCACCAGACATAGGAATTACCTGAAACCACTGCACACTTGCTGAATTTACAGGATACAGTCTTTGAATTCAGAGCACTATTCCAGTTGATAGGAATCATTTCTTTAAAGGCTCAAAAAAGCGAGCAAGTGTTGTTTTGACACATTTAATGGATTTGGTTAGTTTGTGTGGATGATTATAGTCATGTCCATGTGAATATGACTTATGTACAGAGGCAACTGCACTTGTGAGAGTGCATGTGGAGGCCAAAGGCTTATGCAAGATATCATTCTTGATAGCTCACCACCTTTATTTTGGCAAAGACTCTTAATAAACCTGGAGCTTCTGAATTTGATTAGATTGACTGGCTATTGAAATTAAGGGTTCTTCCTGTCTCTGCATTTCCAGAACTGGAATTATGGGTGTGGCACTAATATTTAATGTGCATTCTAGGGATCACACTTAGGTGCTCATGCTTGTATGACAAGCATTTCGAGGCTAGTCTATACTCCAACCCAAAGGAGTTAGGATTTACATAGTAATTTACAAGGGGCACACATTAGGCACATCTTATTAGAGACACTTAAAATATCCTGCAGCATGGGCTTCTCATTTTATGCACTGAGGAGCCTTGCTTTGCTGCATTAGCTGCCCTCTTGGAAGCTCTTCAAGAGGACAGTCACAGGCTCAGTTACTTGCTGCGAGGCACACAATCTGTTAGGCTTATCTCTACTATAATTCAAAAGACTGCTGTTTCCATGCACTCATGCTTGCTGAGCTGCCCTGTATTCATGCAGGGTATTATCGAACTGCACTATGTATTAGATCTTGGAGTTGAGAGGGATTTCTCTTTAAGAATTAAACAAAAATGTTCACTGTTAAGTGAATGCAAGCCCTTCAGGTAGTCAAACTCGAAGCAGAAGGGAATTGAAGCAAGGAAAGAACATACTCCGCATCCTTCACCTCTTGCGAGTCTGAGTAGCCTAACTACTGTCACATTGCATGAACCACAAACTAACCAAGCATCACTTTCCTACCCAGACCCCATCACAGAGCCTGAGTCAAATATTTTTCTCCCCAAACTCAGTCACTTAGTTTATTTCATGTATCAAATAGACCCCTTCCCAAGAAATCTTTAAATGAACTTGAGAAACCTTCAAAGTTCTACACCAGCACAGGTGGCAGCTGGAAAAGGTTTGATGCTTAAGTCACTTTGTGATTTGCAGTTTGAGCATCTTAACTTACTGTGTCCCACTGGACTGATACTGTCCTTCGCGATTCCTACTACACTACTTGTAATCCAAATTAGTAAGTCTGTATGTATGACCATTAGTTCAGTCTTTCTCCTTCTTTGATACTCTCTTCCCTTCAACTTCCCATTCTTATCCATTTCTCTCCCTCCCATTTCCACTCCTATCCTGACTTTTCTTCCTTCCTTTTTTTCCCTCTCCTTTCTTCTGTATGTTTCTAAAACCTAACATCCACTTTTCTTTTTTCCCTATTCTATCTCCACTCTGCTGGGTGTTCCATTCAAGTTGACTTAGAAAATGACAATGATTGGCCTTGTCTTAAACCTTCCTCTAACATAATAATGGTTGGATATTAATTCCATTCTGGAAACCTAGATGGTACATGGGATGCAATAAAAATTTTCACTGGAATAGTTGCTGAAAGCTCAATGGTTTAACAATGTAGCTTTTCTGAGCTGCAAGTGTGATGAGGTGGAATTTATGTAACTCAAATGCCTTTAAGTTGTCCATGCTCCTAAGAGAAACCTTTCCATAATATTCTATATGTAATTCAACAGTTTTGAAAGACATAAGCATGTCTGAGTGGAAAAGAGTAGGGATGCATGTTAGGTGCTTGCAATGGTGTGTCTGCCACTCCGGAAGAATTTCTGTACCTGCCAGGCTACCACTAAGTTTGAGAACTAGATATGAAGTGCTTCATAAATATTGGACAGTTTACTTGGTCATTCAGATATCCTCACCTGTAATTGCCGGGATCCACAATTGAAGTGTTTTATTCAGTTACAACTAAACAGTGGTTCATTCTCCTATTGTGGAGTATAGAATTACATACCAAATGGGCATCCTAAAAATTAATCCATCAGTGAATAAAAATGATGACACACTTTTTTTGTCAAAATTGCTCTGATAATTAAAGGATGTATATTCTGTCTCAGTGGCTAGAATCTAAAGAATTAGCTTAAAAGAGTAAACTGGGACTGGAAGTTATTTTTACTCTGACAAATAAATTGCTATAAATGAGAAGCTGATGTAATCATTCATTAAGATACAACTCTTATATTTGATATTTTCTCTGTAGCTATGAATTAAAACATGTACAGCCCATTTCTTCTGCTCCTGTACAGAAAGGACAATTGAAACAACCTCTTTTCCTTTCTGGACTTCTAAGTGTCTAAGACTCTGGGGCTCAATTTAATGGAAAAGGACACCTGCTCTAGAATAAGACAACTTCCAAGTGAAAAATAAACTCTAAAATTTACCTACCATATGCCATGCAGCTATTTAATTTGAAATAAAGCAATCTCTCTTTCATAGTCAGTGCTTTGTTGCCATGAATAGACACTATGACTCTGGCAACTCTTATAAAAGAAAGTACTTAACTTTGACTTACAGTTTCAGAGGTTTAGTCTACTGACTTCATGGCAGGGAGCATGGTGACACACAGCAAGTAATGGTGCTGGGGAAGTCACTGAGAGTATACATTCTGATCAGTAGGCAGAGAGAGATACTCTGGCCCTGGCTTGGCCTTTTGAAACCTCAAAGTCCAGCCCTAGTGACAGGCT
This sequence comes from Rhabdomys pumilio, assembly GCA_030674055.1. Classification (NCBI taxonomy): domain Eukaryota; kingdom Metazoa; phylum Chordata; class Mammalia; order Rodentia; family Muridae; genus Rhabdomys; species Rhabdomys pumilio. The sequence goes on from JANHMN010000009.1 coordinate 16,994,131, forward strand.
TTCTCCAACAAAGGCACACCTTTTAATCTTTCTCTTAGTGCCACTCACTGATTACTAAGTATTTAAATATATGACAGTGTAGGAGTCATTCTTCTTTAAATTATCATATCCTTATAAATTAAAAAGGGAGATTCCTAGAACACAGGAAGAGAGGGAAGCTTCCTAGCCTCAAAGAGTCTTTACAAGGTTCATGAGAGCTGCCACCCCAAAACAACAGAGAGAAGACTGACTGCAGAGGTGTTTGCTGATGTGAGTTTGCAACTGTCACCAAGTAGCCCATGCTTCTATAACCCTTTACACATGCTTCCTTTCTCTCCCTTTCTCTTTCTTTCTTTTATCCTTTTGTACTTCCTTTCTTGCTTTCTTTTGCAGATTTGTTTTTTTGGACATCTACTTATTAAAATTAAAGCTTAATATACATCAAAATTAATCACTATAATATCAAATAAAATATCAATGTTGAATTCTGATATTCAAATTAGACTAAACCTGTCAGCTACAATCTGCTAAACAATATCAGAAATAGATATTTCTATTGAGTCTACAAATATGCAAAGATAGTAAAATGTTTATAGGCCTTGGTCCAGTTTTTATAATATGGAAGCATTTGCCTCATGCTATTCATTAGAAATTCCCATATTCATATATAAACAGATATTTCCAGCAACTGCTAGAAATGAGAAAGTATTTTCCCCCAAAATTTCTTACTGCAATATGTATAATAGGATATAATATGGTAAACTTTGATTTTAAGTAGAGTTTAGATAACTAAATAGGTACACAGACATACTACTCATACACACACAAACAAATACATACACACACTTTCTCATACACACACTTAAGCATATATATATATATATATATATATATATATATATATATATACACACACACACGTGTACACATGTGCACAGCAAACATACACTCACATGGATACAGAAGCACAAGACATTTACATACTCACATACACATATGTGTCATACCTAAACACAAAGAGAGACACATACATATGAAATACAAACACATGTACAAAGCCATGCACATAGAGATACATACAAAGATGAATGCATACAGATAAATACACATATACAAACATGCAGACTCACAGAAAAAAATACACACACAAATACACAGGAGCACACATGCCTACATACTCACACAAAAATCTATGTAGACCCATATAAACAAACAGAAACACACACAAAATCACACAGAGACAGAAACAAAAACATAGATAATGAGAGAGAGAGAAAGAGAAAGAGAGAGAGAAAGGGGGAGAGAGAGAGAGAGAGAGAGAGAGAGAGAGAGAGAGAGAGAGAGCATTTACAAAATAAAGGATGTTTTAGATATAGAGCAGATGTGGCAAAGAGCTCATCGCTACAGTTTTCTCCAAGTAAGATACAAAATTCAGAATCTCTGTAATACTACACCACAAGGTTCTATAAACTATAGTAGATCAAAAGGATCTAGTTTTATTTCAATTGCTTTGTTGATGTTGTTGCTAATGCTTTGGCCCATTTAGTTTCCTGGAGAACAAAGCATGATCTCAATGCAAAGAACACAAGACTGAAGCCTGTATATCCTTATTCCAAAACCCTTTAGCCTTTCCTTCATACATCCTCCCTAGCCATTCCTGCACGCACAGTCTTGAGTTTACCAAGGGACATGAATATTATACTCTCTTTCCTGTCTACCTAGCTAAAATTTTAATTGTTTTTAATGTATATGTGAGCATGTATACATGTGCTCTTCTCTCTTCCTCCACCCTCTGATATGTTCTATCTTCCTTTCTTCCTTCCTTTCTTCCTTCCTTTCTTCCTTCCTTCCTTCCTTTCGTCATTGCCTCCTCAATTTCTTCTTTCTTTCTTTCTTTCTTTCTTTCTTTCTTTTATTCTTTTCTTTTCTTTTCTTTTCTTTTTTGAGAAGGACAGACTCAAAAACTTAAGTTTGTTTGCAAAAACAGTTACTCTAGGCTAGCAGATCAAGGAAAGCTCTCTTCATTGCTTGGTTACAGGCACTGATCAGCAGTCCTTGCAAAACATTTTTTTTTAATGTTGTTTCTGAGAAACAAGATTATGATCTCCATTTCTTAAGGGAGCTATCTCCAGAGTCTTAGCTCAGATCTTTAACATAAGAACAAATTTCTTCTCAGTATGAACACTGACTCTAGTTTTTCATTTAGCATCTGTATGAAGACAATGTACAAGAGTCCTTGCCTACAGATGATCACATTCTTGAATGTTTTTTCTAAATATATAGATAAATTTTTGAGTATGGAAGCTCCTCCTGGAAGTGAGCAGAATATTCACGTAACTTTTATTTCATACAGATTTTATCTATTTAAATGGCATGTTATGCTTACCTTTAGTATTTCAATGGCTATAAAGTAATTGTGTATACTTTTTTATGTGTGTATACTTAACCAAAGACTGAGAAGCAATGGAGTTTATGGGACTAAGTCTTAATGCACCGGTTTTAGTATTTTTTTTGAGAAAGTGTGAAAAAAAGTATTATATAATATTATTCATTACATGACATTTAACTTGCTTAACAAATTTAATTCTGCAACTTCACATCTTTCAAGTTCATTTTTCATGTATTGCTATGAAAAATCAAGTAACAGTTGGAAAATAATTAAAGAGATTAATTTGATTTGCAAAAAATCTAAGACCTACTAAGTGTGTTGGAGGTAAATCTCTATCTGAGACCTAAATAAGCACAACTAAATATGAAAAGACTCTTCTGTGGGGGAATGTGCAATGTGTTCATGAATCTGCCCAAGATTTCTGCATGTTACACACAGTAGGTCATGCCTGCCAGTGAGAAGGCTGTATTCTCACCGAAACAGGCATACAGAGATAGAATGTGTGGTGACTTGAATGACATTGTTACAATTTCTGTTTTAAAATATTTTCATTTATGCTCAGGTGCTGTCTAAAAATGGTAGCTTAAAATCTTTATTGTTAGTAACAGGAGACAATAATATATATATATATATATATATATATATATATATATATATATATATAGAGAGAGAGAGAGAGAGAGAGAGAGATTACTCAAGACTTTGCCTGCAAAGTAGGATCTCCTTTGAATGAGGACACTGAGGCGAGGTGCACATCCATGGATTATCCATTACTCTTCAGGCTTTTCCACACTGCACTGAAACAACTGACTTTTTAGAGAACTGCTGACTTTTTATCAAATCATATATATGTCTTCTTATCAAGATATATTAGATAATTTGTACATTATTGCCTACTCTCTCTTTTACACTTTCTCTCTCACTGTGTATGTATGTGTGTGTGTGTGTGGGGGGGTGTCTGTCTGTCAGTCTCTGCCTCTGCCTCTCTCTCTTTCTCTCTCTTTCTCTCTCTCTTGACACAATTATTATGATTGTAAAATTATTTTTCTAATGTTTGTGTAATTAGTATTTTACATATTAGTACTATGATGTCCTACCAGAGATGACTACTCACAGTTTATACCCAATTGAAAGTTTTTTTTTTTTCAGGCAGCTGAAACTACACTGAGGTATTCCAGAATCCCGGTATCATCCTGGCATTTACAGAAAGAGGCTTTTAAAGGCCAAACCACATCTTGATATTTTGTCCTGAAGCTGCAGGGGAGATTTTGTGCAGGCAAGAAGTTTAGCAGAAGCTAATGTAACTGCTTAGCTCAAATGGCAAATTTTCACAAGCAGGCAATTTAACAGAAGCTACCTATCTTCAATTCCTAGAATAGAGTTGTGTAACTTTCCTTGTGATTTTATTAAGACTTCTAATTTTAATTAAACACGAAATGACTTCAGTAGTAATATAAGATGGAGAAGCAGCTGCACTGTCTTGCCTTGTCATTTTAGTAGCTTACTTTTGCATGGTCTCTTGTAGAGACCAAAGGAAACTTACTGATTCAGATCTTCCTAGTTTTTCTGTTTTATTTTTAATTATTAATGGTCAAGGTGCTGCTAATGAAAACCTTAGGAATATACTGCCAAAGATTTATTGTTTATGTGTATCTTTTAAGTACAATTGAAGTGACTTACTTTTTTGCCTTATTAAAATAAAAAACAAGAAATCACATTATTCACTTAGCATGGCAAGTGTTTTTAATAAGATTTTATTTATTCTTAGAAATATTCATTTCATGTGCAAGATAGCTTGACCATATGCTTTACTTCTATATATTTCTCTGCTAACTTCATGTATGTGGAAAGATCAGAATGTGAAATTCAGGGAAGCCTATTATTACTCTTTGACTTTTTGAAATTAGTTTTGGATTAAGACACCCAAGGACACTTGACTCTTTCATCGCCGTTATTATAGAAATGTGAAAATATATAGTTCAAACTCCAAAACCCAAAAGAAGGAAGTTGATGCAAAATCTAATGTAAGAAAGTCAATGTTGGAAAAATGGAAATGAGATTTAGGAGGACAACAGTAAGTGAGAATTTGTCTATTTACTCTTCTAACTTGAGACTCAAGACCACTTAGACCAGACTGAGTCACATACAAGGAAAACATTCAAAGATTACAAAGCAAAATGAAGAATCCAAAGAAGAAAATATTCCAAGATTTTGGATTCTCATTACTTCAATAAATTATACTTAGCGTGGCAGTACATGCCTAGAACCCAAGTGCTGAGAAAAGCCAGGAGGCTGCCTGGGATATGTTCAGTCAGTATAAAATGCTGCTGTAAGTAAGCTAGGCACTGTGACCCATTCTTTCACCTCTCATACAGTAGAAAGTAGATTCCTGAGTGCCCAGTGACTTGTCCAGGGAACACAGCTGGTGGTCAATGTCACAGATCAAACACCAAACTGTAGTTGGTGCCTTACCCTCTCCCTCTTCACTGTCTCTTTTTCTTCTTTATTTTCTTTTCTCTTCCTCTCCTCTTTCTTCTATTTATATATTCCTTCCTTCTCTTTCTCCTTTTCAACCTCTCTTCTCCATCCCCTCATCTTGAATCTTCTCTTTCTCTTCCTGCTTTGCTTTCCATTTTTCTTTATTTTCTCCCTCCTCTCCCACTCAACTTCCTTCTCTTTCTTGTGCTCATGTTTATTTTTCTTCTTCCCCACTCTCTCAACTACTCCTCTTCTGTTTCTTATCCTCTCCTCTTCTTTCTTCTTCTCCCTCTCTTCCTCCTTCTCTTCTTCCTCCTATTTCCTCTCGTTCTACCCTCCTGTTCTTTGTACTTCTTCTTTTCTTCCTCCTATTACCTTCACCTCCAGGTTTTCTTGCCCTTTTTCCCTGGTGGCCCTCCTTCACACCCTACACCTATTTTCTTTCTGCTTCTTTTGTTTCCTTCTTCTGTTTTTCCAGTTCCTTTTCCTCTTTCTTTTCCACATTTTATTCTTCTCAGCACTTTCTCTTGCTCAGTTTTCTTAATATAGAAGCCTGTGGCCAGCATCGTGTCTGTAAGACAATATAAAACAAGGAAGATTTTTGATGCCTGTGACATAGAAGAAATACTCTTTATCTATCTTAGAAGAAGCAGTGGGTTTGTCTGGAAAAAAATACATGAATAAGCTCAATGTGCCTGTACCCTGAATCTTGGCAGGGGACCAGAATACAAAAGACTTCAGTATAGAAACTAGAAGTCTTGGCTACCTTTTTGTTTTCTCAGTGTAGGTGAGAAAACTCAGAACACTGCTGAGACAGAAGAATCAACGAGAAGAATTTAATGATCTGAGAGCTAGAAATATGGAGTTGGAAATTTTCAGCCCCTTTGGGAGAAGCAACCAGAGAAAGGTCAAGTGATGTTGTTCAGAGGAGATTTAAGATTGGAAAGTGATTGACATTGTATCTAGTGGACTAGGGATCCTTTTATCTGAATCCTGCTCCTTTTGTACTTTACAAGATCAGCTATAAAAAAATTCTTATTCCAGATCTACACTGAGGGGAGGAGGTATGGGATGAGGAACTATTGGAAAGTAGACCAGAAAGGGAATAAATTTGGAGTTTAAAAATAATTAATTAGTTAATTAATTAATTAAAAAAGTAACTAATATACAATATAAAACAATATAAAATGAAAGATATGATAAACAATGTAAGAATGTTATCATGGTAGATAGCATAGAGCAGTGGATAACAAATTAAATCCTAGAATCAAAACTTCTTGGTTACAATTATTATTCTTGCATTTCTGGCTACATTACCTTGTCCATTTTCAGTTTTCTTGCTTTATTAAATGAGAGGAACAAAGTTCCAATCCAGTGAATGAAATTTGAATAGAGTAATATGTGAAGGAATTATAATTGTGCTTAGACATAAGGAGATTCATGCCTTCAAAGATATCATTAATTTTCTGTATTCCTAAATCTTTGTCACTTAGGAAATCTAAAATAATACCTAAAATGTTGTAAATAATTTTCAAGTTTATATACTTGTAGCAAAAAGGATGAACTAGCAGTTAAGTGTTCACATCATTCTTGCAGAGGACTCCTATTCTCTCCCCAGCACCCAAATAAGGCAGATTGCAACTGCTTATAACTCCTTATTCAGGGAGACACAATATAATCTTCTGGCCTCTGCGAGTACCTGCATACACAAGCAACAATAATGTCATACAGGCACACACACATAAAATAGAAGTAAAATAAAATAAATAAAAATAAAATAAAATAAATTTAGACTTATATTTAATCTTGTTGCCTTTAGTACTTATATTAGTTATAGATATTTGTTTCCAAAAAAAAAGTGTTCAATTATATTGTATATCATTAAGTTGTCCTTTTGAATTTCTCTTTCTATAAGACATTTTTCTGTCAGAGACCAGTCTGCCAAATGTTGGAACCCACAGTGTCCCAAGCTTTGGGGGCTAAATTGTCCCGGCTCGTCCTGCTGCTCCAGGCTGAGGGTAAGGGTTTAGAGACAGAGAGAGTGAGGGCAGACTCGAAGAATGGAGACCAGACAGAGTGTGATTCAGTCCTGTTTATTCTCAAGTCTCTCTTCTTCTATCTTTTCTAGTTTCTTGTTCCTAGTCCAAGTCCCAAGTCTCGAGTTCCTAGTCCCTAGTTCCTAGTTCCTAGTGCCTCCAAGTTCCAAATTTCCAGTCTCTAGTCCAAGTGCCTCCAAGTTCCAAGTTTTCCAGTCTCCTCTTCTGTCTGCCTCTCACCTTTTATAAGTCTGACTTCTTAAGTCACGCCTTTAAGTCTCATCTCTAAGTCACACCTTTAAGTCACACACATCCAAGGGAAAATCCTGGATATATAAAACAAGATGTTGTCAGAGTTTGCTCAGCTGTTGTAGGCTGTTGAAAACAAGTCTCTTATCAGGGTACATGGCTCAAGATGGCTGCAAGGATAATAGTCGCCTTCTGTCGGCTCCCCACATTTTACTTACCTTGTCTTGCTGCATTAATGTTACGTCTACATGGAATTTTTTTTTATTATGTTCTCAGTGGATTAAGTTACTAAGACACATGTAAGTGAGATAACTAATCCAGATATTTACAGTATCTTAAATAGCTACAACATCTTTCTTTTCTGCATTCACTGTGGTCTTTAGCTATTTCTTGCTGCCTCCAGTGGCTTAATGGAAAACTACAGTTTTCTTGGTGTTTGATGCCTAAAAGTTTATTTTAATAAATATGTGCTCTGGATTAATTCTATATAATTTCTACTATAGCAAAAGCAATGCTTCTCCCAGTTTCCAGTTATCAGACAAGAGTTTTGACTTGTTTTATTGAACTATTATAATCAGGAGCCAATTGGTGGAAACTCATAAACAAACAAACAAACAGACAAATATCTAAGAAAAAGGTTTAGGGCAGAATAAGTATCACCCTTTTTTCTGTGTGGGAGGCTCTCAACTTCTACTGAAGATCACTTTAATTATCATGTAAATATGGACAATGCACAGTTAAAACACAGTAATTCCAAGACAAATGGAGTAAGCCTCTCTTACTGTTTAGAACTAAAAATCTAAAAAATTGTATACAGAAATGATATAAGTGTTCTGAGGAGCAAAGAATAGAAAAAATACTAGTGAAGAAACTGACAATTTTCAATTTTCATCAACCTGATGTTTAGCCTCCTACTCTACCTTTGATGTTTGGTTTTACCTGTCTTGATGAAAAGAGAATATTCAGAATATTTGCTCTAGCATTCAAATGTGTAAATAAAGGTCTGCAACGGAATGCTTATTTTTCTGCCATAAGCAGAAAGAAATTAGGCGTCTGCAGGACAGAAACAATAGTTTTTGTGGATTCACATGCTACTGTTGGTCTCTCCAAGAAGCACAGAAGCAGCACAATCCAAATTGTCTCTTACAAGCTGAGGAGGAAACTTTTCCACTCATCATCACAAAGGTTTGAGGAAATTCTACTTCACTTGTCACAGTGATATTTCTTCCCCAAGACAGAATGAATTATGAATCATAAAGTATGCAAGCAAAATGAAATGAACTTTGTATCCTGATTTTATGTCCAAAAATCAGAGAGGCCCTTCAGTTCAAGAAAGTGTGAGATTATCCACAAAAAAAAAAAAAGGCCCAAGAATGACTGTATAACATCTCCTAAACCTATTCAAATCTGTGCTTACAGATATATAAATATTCCAAACCTTGATAACTATAAAATACTCTACAACGTACATCTCAGGCTATCTGTTGAATAGTAGAGTTACATAATTATAAATACAATTGTAAAAACTTTAAAACTCACATGAAGTTAGATCTACAGCTCTCACAGGTGTAGAAATTTGGCTGTAGAACGCTTTATAAAATCAATCATTTTTAAAAAGTTATTTATTCTGTTAAACATTAAAGTGATTTACTAGGTTAACATACAAAGTAATGAGTTTTGCTGTATATTTTTGTACATTCATACTTCTTAAGTATTGTCTTTGAAATATGAACATCAGCTTTCTCCACAGGAACCTGAGATTCCATGACTCCTTATGAAGGAAGGTCAGTCTTACAAAGACAGAGTCTGAAATTATTAAACTCCTGCTTATAGTTATATCAATTAACAAGAATATCAGAAAAGACATGTAAAAAAAATAAGAAATATGGATGAAATACAGTGTAACTACTATTCATCTTACATTTCACCCCAATATAGCAAAAAAAATACTTTAAATTATATAAGGAACCTACACAAGATAAACCTTAATATTTATAGACAGATTATTCTTAAATTCACAGGTTTTATGTCAAATCATTTTAATTGTACAAAGAAGTAAGGATGGGAACTTTCAGCCAAGTGAAATGAAGAGTTCAAAAAAAAAAAGGAGAAGAAAATGAAATATCTGGACAAATAATTTACAAAACATAACATCAAAAGTCCAAAATATACCTGATCTTACCTAGTAGCAAATTTAATAACAAAGATTTAAAACATCAGAAAATACACTGGCAAATACCCTGTTAGAAAAAGAATTGAAATTAAAGACATAAACAAATAAATAAATAGTCTTTAGATATCTGTGAGGGAATTAAAAGAAAAGAGAAAGATCTAACTAAACTTCATTTTAGCATAACAACAGAAGAAGGAACAGCACATCTTAAGAGATATGAAATGGTTTTGAGACAACAGCTCAAAAAATTGGTGAGTATCTTAGCTAGCAAGGTAGAACACATGATTCAGAAGGAGGAGGAACTGTGTGAATGGGAAACGTGGAACATCAGAAAGAAGAGCATGAGAAAGCTTACAGGCCAGTTTACAAACAAATTTGCTCCTTTCTTCACTAAATTCATTGATAAAATGGATGTGAAAAACAGTGTCATTACAAGGTAATTTTCTTTTTTTGAATTCTTTTTGATTGGATATTTTATTTACATTTCAGATGCCATCCCCTTTCCCCATTTCCCCTCCCTAGAAAACCCCTATCCCATGCCCCCTTTTCCTTTTTGCTTTTATACATGTTTTAAATGTTAATCAAAGGCTTTGTAAGTATGATAATGCTCAATCAGAATTGTAACCCAATATCCAACCTAGATATATAATCTATCTTTGACTGGTGTAGACATGTGAACATCTGCCTCCATGCCCCCACTCTCTTTCTCTCTCTTTCTCTCTCTCATCACCTAGTTTCTACTCTACTTCATCTTCTCCTCTCGTCACTCTATCTCTTCCTCTTGGTGCTCCTTCCCCCTTAGCTCCTCCTACATATCACCCTTCCTGCTAAAATAAATATTTTCTCTCAAAATGCAATTAGAGCATAATTATTCCTATTTGTATCAGTAAGGTACAAGATAGTCTTAATACCCTGTCCATCAGTTCTGACTAACCAGAACCTCTGTCATCTCTTTTGACTAAAACACTTAGTTTTGAACCTGGCTTTTTTCTTGGCTTTAGAATGAATATCAGCTGAAAACCATCCACTCAGATCTTTTCTCTCAAAGTAAATAGCCAGTATTGGCTATAAGACTATAGGTCTTCAACCCCATCAGAAATCCAGAATGACTGAGTTCACTGAAGTTATGGGAAGCACTAAGCATAGCTTCTAAAACTTAACCAATTTATAGAGACCACTGAACACCTGGACAGCCCCTATACTACCGATCGTTGGAGCATCAAATCTTCAGCCTTCTGTCCCAAACTCATCTGACAGACTTAGTAATGCACAATTATTAAGGGATGATTACTCTGTATAGGCAGATATAATCAGTCTACTATTCTGCAAGTGTGTCATTTTCTGGACACTAATTTTTCTGTAGATGAAAAGTGGCAATTCTTGCCTAGTGGCTGTCTCCACACAACTGGAGTAAATCCAAGAATGTTCAATTTCTTCTTAGAATCCTAGACAGGAAGCTGTCAAGAGCAGACAGATCTCTAATCAAAATGAACATTAATGTAGAAATATTTGTGACATCAATTTGATCGATTTCTGACATTTTGAAATCCAACTATCCATGTAAGGTAACCTGGACTGTTGTCTGTTAACTCCTCTCAGCTATTTCTAAATAAAATATAGAAAACACCCTAACAATAAACTCAAAGTCATGGATTTGCTATAGTCCCTTAACTCACAGGCTAACCATCCCAAATCAGTTAAAAAAAAAGTTAAAAAAAACTGGGTCTAAGCCTTGTATTCCTAAATGTGTTATACAGGTACAATGCCCGTGAAAGTATCAATATTCATTTCACTTTTATATCAATAAGAAGCTCATACCAATGAAAACCTTAAATTTGAAATCCAAGTGAATTTTGTACCATTTAAGAAATTATAACTTCATCTTGATACTAATTATACAGATTTCTACCAATAGGTTATGGCTATGCCATAAATCCTAGCTAATCTTCCCTGTTCTAACAAAACCACTACTTTTCCCCAGAAAGACAGCCCAATACTAACCACTTTAGTCCCCAAGCCCAGGGAATAGGGGATCTGACTCTTCTTTAACTTCTTCAAGTTGATTATGGGTGTTGAGATATTAGAAGAGGGGTGGGGGGAAGAGTAAATTAATAAGTCTCTGACGCTGTGTCTTCAGTGTATCCAGATGGAATTCCTGGACACCGGAGGTTTGAGCAGGTCTGCTCATTTTGCTTGCTTAGTAGATACACCAAGGCTGTGTATTCTGCAATATACAATTCTCAGAACAAGTTTTAGTATCAACAAAAAAAAATTTTTTTCCTAGAGGGCTGACATTTTTTTAAAGAAGTTGGTTCTAACAACTTTTCTTTTTTTATCCCTTTTGTAATTGATTATAATATTTACATTTCAAGTTTTATCCTCTTATCCCATTTCCCCCACCACCCAGGAACCCCCTATCCCATCCCCCCTCCTTTGTTCTTCTATGAGGCTGTGCTCACACCTACCCCCCACCCCGACTACCCCCTCCCCACCCTCACATCCCCCCCATTCTGTGCTTGTTTTTCATGGGACCAAGAATCTCCTCTCCCACCTATGCCCAACAAGGCCGTCCTCCCCTACGTATAAGGCTAGAGTCATAGGTCCCTCCCTATGTGCGCCCAGGCTGGTGGTTTAGACCCTGCGAGGCTCTGGTTGGTTGGTATTGTTGCTTTCCTCCTGGAGTCACAAACCCTTTCTGCTCCTTAAGTCTTCTCTCTAACTTCTCCATTGGGAAACCCTTGATCAAATCAGTGGCTAACTGTGAGCAAAGTCCTCTGAATGTGTTAGTCTTTGTCAGACCTCTAAGGAGACAGCTATATCATGTTCTTGACAGCATGCACTTCCAGCCATCCACATCAGTGTCTAGCTTAGGTGACAGTACATGGGGTGGATGCTCAGGTGGAATGGTCTCCGGATGGCCCCTCCTTCGGTTTCTGTTCCATGTTTTGTTTCAATAATTGCTCCCTTGAGTATTTTTGTTACTGGTTCTGAGTAGAACTGAGGAGTCCCCTCTTGGTCTTCCTTCTTGATGAGCTTCATGTGGTCTGTGGGTTGAGTTTTCGCTACTCTAACCTTTTGGAATAACATCCGCTTAACAGTGAGTAAATACCATGTGTGTTCTTTTGTGGTTGGGTTAACTCACTCAGGGTGATAATTTCTAGATCCATCCATTTACGTAAAAAATTCTCAAATTCATTATTTTTAATAGCTGAGTAATACTCTATTGTGTAAATGTACCACATTATTTGGTTGTCTGGAGTATAATTTCTTGAGTTATTTGTATATCTTGGATATTAGCCCTCTATCAGATGTGGGATTGGTTAAGATCTTTTCCCAATCTGTTGGTTGCCGTTTTGTCTTATTGACAATGTCCTTTGCCTTACAGAAGCTTTGCAATTTTATGAGGTCCCATTTGTCAATTCTTGATCTTAGAGCATAAGTCATTGGTGTTCTGTTCAGAAACTTTTCCCCTGTCCCTAAGTATTCGGGGGTCTTCCCCACCTTCTCTTCTCTTAGTTTCAGTGTATCTGGTTTTAAGTGAAGGTCTTTTATCCACTTGGATTTGAGCTTTGTACAAGGAGATATGAATGGATCCATTTGCATCCTTCTATACGTTGACCTCCAGTTGAAACAGCACCAATTGCTGAAAATGCTGTCCTTTTTCCACTGGATGGTTTTAGCTCCTTTGTCAAAGATCAAACGACCATAGGTATGTGGGTTCATTGCTGGGTCTTTAATTCTGTTCCATTGATCTTCCTGCCTGTCTCTGTACCAATACCATGCAGTTTTTATTACTATTACCCTGTAGTACAGTTTGAGGTCAGGAATGGTGATTTCCCCAGAAGTTCTTTTGTTGTTGAGAATAGTTCTCGCTATCCTGGTTTTTTTGTTGTTCCAAATAAATTTGCAAATTGCTCTTTCTATCTCTATGAAGAATTGATTTGGAATTTTGATGGGGATTGCATTGAATCTATAGATTGCTTTTGGCAAGATAACCATTTTTATAAAATTAATCCTGCCAATCCAGGAGCATGGGAGATCTTTTCATCTTCAGAGGTCTTCTTCTATTTCTTTCTTCAGAGACTTGAAGTTCTTGTCATACAGATCTTTCACTTGCTTGGTTAGGTTCACTCCAAGATATTTTATATTGTTTGTGACTATTGTGAAGGGTGTCATTTCCCTAATTTCTTTCTCAGCCTGTTTATCTTTTGAGTATAGGAAGGCTACTGATTTGTTTGAGTTGATTTTATATCCAGCCACTTAACTGAAGTTGTTTATCAGGTTTAGGAGTTCTCTGGTGGAAATTTTAGGGTCACTTAGGTATACTATCATATCATCTGCAAGTAGAGAAATTTTGACTTCTTCCTTTCCTATTTGTATTGCTTTGACATCCTTTTGTTGCCTAATCACTCTAGCTAGGACTTCCAGTACTATATTGAATAGGTAGGGTGAGAGTGGACAGCCTTGTTTAGTCCCTGATCTTGGTGGGATTGCTTCAAGTGTCTCTTTATTTAGTTTGACGTTGGCTACTGGCTTGCTGTATATTGCTTTTGCTATTTTTAGGTATGGGCCTTGAATTCCTGATCTTTCCAAGACTTTTAACATGAAGGGATGTTAAATTTTGTCAAATGCTTTCTCAGCATCTAGTGATATGATCATGTGGTTTTTTTCTTTGAGTTTATTTATGTAGTTGATTACATTGATGGATTTTCAAATATTGAACCATTCCTGCATTCCTGGGATAAAGCCTAATTGATCGTGATTGATTATTGCTTTGATGTGTTCTTGGATTCGGTTTGCGAGAATTTTATTGTGTATTTTTGCATTAATGTTCATAAGAGAGATTGGTCTGTAGTTCTTTTTCTTTGTTGGGTCTTTGTGAGGCTTTGGTATGAGCGTAACTGTAGCTTCCTAGAACAAATTGGGTATTGTTCCTTCCATTTCTATTCTGTGGAATAGTTTGAAGAGAATTGGTATTAGGTCTTCCTGGAAGGTCCAATAGAATTCTACACTAAAACCATCTGGCCCCGGAATTTTTTGGTGGGGAGATTTTTAATGACTACTTCTATTTTTTTTTTTTTTTGGTATTATGCGACTGTTTAGATGGTTTATGTGCTCCTTGTTTAACTTTGGTACCTGGAATCTATCTAGAAATCTGTCCATTTTATCCAGATTTTCCAATTTTTTGAGTATGGGTCTTTGTAGTAGGATCTAATGATTTTTTTAAATTTCCTCTGTTTTCAGTGTTATGTCTCCCTTTTCAGTTCTGATTTTATTGATTTGAGTGCGGTCTCTGTGTCCCTTGGTTAGTCTGGCTAAGTGTTTGTCTATCGTGTTGATTTTCTCAAAGAACCAGTTCCTGGTTTTGTTGATATTTTGTACAGTTCTTTCTGTTTCAACTTGGTTGATTTCAGCCCTGAGTTTGATTATTTCCTGCCATCTGCTCCTCTTGGGTACATTAGCTTCTTTTTGTTCTAACACTTTCAGGTGTGCTGTCAAGTTGTTAATGTATGCTCTTTCCATTTTCTTTTTGTGGACACTTAGAGCTATGAGTTTTCTTCTTAGTACTGCTTTCATGGAGTCCCACAAATTTTTATATGATGTGTCCTCATTTTCATTTAAATCTAAAAAGTCTTTAATTTCATTGACCAAGTTATCATTGAGTAGAGCATTGTTCAGTATCCACATGTATGTGGGCTTTCCATTGTTTTTGTTTATGTCAAAGACGAGTCTTAGTCCATGGTGGTCTGATAGGGTACAAGGGATTATTTTAATATTTTTCTATCTGTTGAGGCCTGTTTTGTGACAAATTATATGGTCTATTTTGGAGAAGGTATCATGAAGAGCTGAAAAAAGATATATTCTTTTGTTTTAGGATGAAAAGTTCTATAGATGTCAGTTAAGTTCAATTGGTTCATAACTTCTGTTAGTTTCATTGTGTCTCGGTTTAGTTTCTGTTTCCATGATCTGTCCATAGCTGAGAGTGGGGTGTTGAAATCTCTCACTATTTTTGTGTGAGGTGCAATGTATGCTTTAAGCTTTAGTAAAGTTGCTTTTATGTATGTGAGTGCCCTTGCATTTGGGGCATAGATGTTCAGAATTGCAAGTTCCTCTTTGGTACATTTTTTCTTTGATGAAAATGAAGTGAGCTTCTTTATCTTTTTTGATTACTTTTGGTTGAAAATTGATTTTATTTGATATTAGAATGGCTACTCCAGCTTGTTTCTTGGGGCCATTTGCTTGGAAGGTTGTTTTCCAACCTTTTACTATGAGGTAGTGTCTGTCTTTTTCACAAAGGTGTGTTTCTTGTATGCAGCAGAATGTTGGGTCCTGTTTATGTATCCAGTATGATATTTTATGTCTTTTTATTGCAGAATTGAGACCATTGATATTAAGAGATATTAAGGAAGAATGAATGCTGTTTCCTGTTATTTTTTGTTATTTGCAGTGGAGTTATGTTTGCATAGCTACCTTCTTTTGGGTTGTTGGAGGATTACTTTCTTGCTTTTTCTAGGTTGTAGTTTCCCTTCTTGTGTTGGAGTTTTCCTCCAATTATCCTTTGAAGTGCTGGATTTGTGGGAAGATATTGTGTAAATTTGGATTTGTCATGGAATATTTTGGTTTCCCCATCAATATTGATTGAGTGTTTTGCTGGGTATAGTAGTCTGGGCTGGCATTTGTGTTCTCTTAGGGTCTATATGATATCAATCCAGGATCTTCTGGCTTTTACAGTCTCTGGTGAGAAATCTGGTATAATTCTTATAGGTCTGCCTTTATATGTTACTTGATCTTTTTCCCTTACTGCTTTTAGTATCTTTTCTTTGTTTTGTATATTTGATGTTTTGATTATTATGTGACAGGAGGTATTTCTTTTTTGGTCTAGTTTATTTGGGGTTCTGTAGGCTTCTTGTATATTTAAGGACATCTCTTTCTTTAGGTTAGAGAAGTTTTCCTCTATAATTTTATTGAAGGTATTTACTGGCCCTTTAAGTTGGGAGTCTTCACCCTCATCTATACTTATTATCTTTAGGTTTGGACTTCTCATTGTTTCTTGGATTTCCTGTATGTTTGGGGTTAGTAGCTTTTTCTATTTTGTATTTTCTTTGACAGTTGTGTCAATGTTTTCCATCATATCTTCTGCGCATGAGATTCTCTCTTCTATCTCTTGTATTCTGTTGGTGATGATGTGTCTATGACTCCTGATCTTTTTCCTAGGTTTTCTATCTCTAGGGTAGTCTCCCTTTGGGATTTCTTTATTGTTTCTTCTTCCATTTTTAGATCCTGGATGGTTTTGTGTAATTCCTTTACCTGTTTGCTTGTGTTTTCTTGCATTTCTTTTAAGGCTTCTACCTGCTTACCTGTGATCTCCTCAAATTCTTAGAGAGTGTTGCTTATGTGCTTTATAAATTTTCTATCATCATCATGAGAAGTGATTTTAATTCTGAGTCCTGCTTTTCTGGTGTGATATGGTGTTCTGGACTTGCTATGGTTGGGGAGCTGGGCTCTGGTGATGCCAAGTTACTTTGGTTTCTGTTATTTACATTCTTATGCTTGCCTTTTGCCATTTGGTTAACTGTAGTGCTACTCGCACTCACTGGTTCTGACTGGAGTCTGCCTTTCCAGTTATCTTGGTTGTGTCAGAACTCCTCGGGGTCTGGATGGCTCTATGATCCTCAGCTCCAGCTGTTCTGGGTACAGTGGCTCCTCTAGGATATCTCAGGATATGGTGTCTCCATGGTAGTAGACCAGCTAGGTGTTTGCTGATCTGAGTGTAGTTGCTCCTCTAGGATGCTTCAGGATATGGTGTCCCCTGCTCTGCAGCTCTGAGGACCATGACCTGGCTGCAGCTCTGTGGTTCTTGACCTGGCTAGGATGCCTCCGGATGCAGTTTCCTGCAGCTCTGTGGTCCGTGACCTGGATAGGATGCTGCGGGATGTAGTTTCCTCAGAGGCGGAGATCAGCTCTGTGGCTGCTTCATCCACTGAGGTCTGGGCAAGGGGCAGAAGGGGCGTGGTTTTCCACAGGAGCAGGTTCTGGGTGCCAGGTGCACTCAGGGATCTCTCTACTGCCAGTTGTGCTTCTGGGACCTAAGGCGGTGAGGGACTGCTCCTACCTGCAGCTATGTTGTTCATGACCTGGCTAGGATGCCGCTGGACAAAGTGTTTTTCAATGCATACAGAACAAGCAGTAATGAGACAATAGTCACACTCAGTAGTGAAACCCAACAGCTTTGATGGACAAGAAAATCAGGCTTGGCCCTATAAACAATCAAAAATCATTGGCATCCTCCAAAACAAACAAAAATAATAACAAAGAAACAAACAAACATTTATCAGAAATACATTAGATAAAAGTTTAGCATAAGGAATATACAAAAAGCTCAAAAAATATTTTCTTTAAATTAACAACCCAGTTTTTTAAATGAAGCTTGCAACTAAACACTGGGTTCTCAAAAAATCTAATGCAAATGGTTGGATAATATTTTAAATGCTGATTACACTTTATTATCAGGAAAATGTAAATTCAAACTACTTTGAGACTTCACTTCATTCCTGTCAATTGCTAAGATAAATAATAAGTGCTGACAAATGCTGAATGCTGGCATGGACATGGGGAAAGAACATTTACTGTTGTTAAGAAAGCACAATTTATGCAGCAAGTGTGGAAACCAGTGTGTAGTTTTCTAAATGACCTAAAAATATATCTGCCACATGACACAGCTATTAGATATATACCCTGAGGACTCTGTATTCTAATATAGAGATATCTGTTCATCCACGAGAATTACTGCTTTATTCCAAATAGCCAGGAAATGCAAATAGCCTGGATATCTCCCAACTGATGAATGGATAAAAATATGGGCTATTTACACAATTGAAGATTTTACATCCATTAAGACAAACAAAACAATGAAATTCTTAGGTAAAGAAATGAAGCTAGAAAATATTTTAAGTCACAGAACTGGCCTGGGAAGACGTTCCACTAGTTTGAAAGTGACATAAACATTAAGGCTGTAACCAACCACTTTCTGACCAGTATTAAGGTTCTTTCCACAGGATGAAATTCATTCTTAAAAACACTCTGGATCATAGCTTGCTAGTTCTTTATTTTGCAGCAAACAATTATTATATAAGGACACTCAAGTCTTAATTATGATTTTATTAAAATAAAATTCATAAATAGAAAACTAACCATAGTGGCAGATTCAGACATCATTTCTAAGTGCTGAAAATATTCAGGTATTTACACTGGGTTGAAAGAATACCCTGCAGGGGTAAGGAGACAGCTCTGGTAATAAAGAGCACAGGTAGGATTACCTGAGCTCATGTTTCCTGTACTCAAGTAAAACTTGGAAATGAGGCTCTGTGAGAAAGGTTCTGTAGAACCATGAGGAGTGATGACCATCCTATCTATCCAAAACAGTTAACCTTAGGTTTAAAGACAGATTCTGCTGCTGCAAATAAGGTGGAGTGAAATAAAAAGAGATAACTGAAGTCAACCTCCAGCCTCCAAATATACAAGCACAGAGGAGAATAGTTACATAAACATGTACAAACACACACACACACACACACACACACACACACACACACACACAGTAAAAAGAACACTATCAGGCATTCATAGTATCACTTTTAATAATAAAACACACATTAATCAATTCAAAACATAGTCTTGTATAAGGGTTAGCTTTAAAATATCACATATATTATGGGTACTTATAGAGGACAATATTGATCAAGACTGTGGATAAAGTTTTCAGTAGATGTCAAGAGTTATTGCAATGGAGATAACAAGAAGAAAGATGAACCAAGGGATATTTTGAGAGACATAGAGCTGTTCTGTAACATGACAGTAGTGGTGTGTATTCTAATGTGTTATAAACTTGGGACAGGACTTATAAATGTGTTATAAACAGAGGCAGAGGAGTTTATTGCATAGAAATATAAAGCCTCATAAGGGAAAACATGAGGAAAAAAGCAGTTGTGAACAACAGAGGTAAATTGCAGATTTCTACTTAGTGTGGAACTATATGGTATTGCATGAAATTTTGAATCTTTTAAGAATATGGCAAAAGGATCAATCTCCTAGACTTCACTAAGGTAAAGTATACCAAAGAAATAATTTTAGCTGGTGACAATAACCAGAAGGCCTACGGTTGATTGAAGATAAGGAGGTTGACCATAATGATCACAGCACATGAGGTATACTCACTCACTGTCCTGGACCAGTGGCTCAGTGCTTAAGTGGGCTTGCTTCAGAGAGCTCTGCTCCTAGGACCCATGCCAGTTAGTGAATAACAGGCAATGATTCCAACTCCAGTGAATCTCAACAATCTCTTCTGTTCTCTGTGGGCACCAGAACACAAACAGATAAACACATAGAAAAAATCATTTAAAGGCAATGCAATTTCTACTACAGAGACTCTTCATGTACAGAAATAATTATAGGGATCTGGGGGAAAGAAACAACTTATTAATAGCTGATGATCTTGAGTTATTATTGTAAGTATTGGAGTCAAATGCCCTACACAGCTGTGGGAAAAAGAAACTTGATATTTGCAGAATTCCGGGAATAGTAGAATCTCAACATGTGCTAGTATCAGTGTGAAAAGAGTAATGTAATGACCTGTAAAATGTGGTTATGTTCATTCCACCACCTATTACTATGTTATTTTTAGTAAAAGATGAGTTTGCCAGTTAGTAAAGATTTTGAGTTTATCATAACTTATTCAGATGGTTCCACATAAAAGACCTAGGTATTTCATATATGAAAAAGAGAAGTGAGAACTTCAGAGAACTTTGAAAATATCATGTGATTAACTTGGAAGATAAAGAGATGATTGTTAGTGAAGAAAAGCTTGGGGCTCTAGAACAAGTGAATTAAGTATTGCTTTCTTCAGGATACACAGAGGCTAGTGCCATGATTCCTTGGCTCTTGCTACTGTACACATTTCAGAGTTCTGAAAACCAGACCTTTCAAATAACAAGATTTAAAACAAAACAAAGTAAAACAAAACATATGTAGGGGCTAGATAGATGATTCAGTCAATAAGGTGTTTGTCACACATTTGTGGAAACCTGAGTTTGATTTCCTCAACCCATATTTAGAAGAAGAAGAAGAAGAAGAAGAAGAAGAAGAAGAAGAAGAAGAAGAAGAAGAAGAAGAAGAAGAAGAAGAAGAAGAAGAGAAAGAGAAAGAAAAAGAAAAGGCACTTGAATATAATCTCAGAATTAGGGAGGTGGAGATCCTGGCCTACCTTAATAGGCAAGTTACACACACACACACACACACACACACACACACACACACACAGAGAGAGAGAGAGAG
>JANHMN010000009.1:17015078-17059871 GCA_030674055.1 Rhabdomys pumilio
TCTCTCTCTCTCTCTCTCTCTCTCTCTCTCTCTCTCTCTCTCTCTCTTACATACAATCAAACATACATACATATACACACACACTAAAAAGATGCATTGTTTCCTCTTGTAATCTTCCTTCAACAAATCCTACCAATGTGCTTTTCCACAACCAGACTATTATTTTCTCCAGAATGAGAATAGAAGAACTCAATAATCCCCAAGTGTCAGATGGCATTTCTGTAAGTCATTTGCTCTCAAAACGCTTGGAATGAGCTGAAATGAGCTGGCTTTTTGAAGCAGATGCACTGCTGCTTGCCATCTGGTGGACAAGGTCTCTCACTGCAGACCATCTCAAACTGTCTCTGTTCAATAACTATAACTCCTTAATGGGTTTTTCTGTCAGTGCTTTAAGTACTAAGCCCAGAGTAAGGGACTGAAATGTATAAATATTGCAAGTTTTCCCTTGTATATTTTTTAAAGCAAATATATATTCAGTTAGCTACCTAACAGTTATGATGTGATGTGTTTTCAGAAACATGCCTTACCACCAATGTATCTTGATCTCTCTCGCTCCATTCTCTCTCTCTCTCTCTCTCTCTCTCTCTCTCCACCTCTGTAAAAACATTGGAAATAAATTCCCTGTTATTAGACTCTCCAAAATACAATCCAGGTTGATCAAGTCAATGTGCAATGTGTTTTCATTCCATTATTATTATTATTATTATTATTACTATTATTATTAATATTAATATCATCATCATCATCATCACTATTTTACTTATTCACTTTAAGTCTCCCTCACTGACTCCCCTCCTGGTCACCTTTACATAAATCCAGTTCTCTTTTAATAACACTAATAAACATTATTATTTATTCTTTGAAAATTGCACACATAAATACAAGATTTCTTGAGCATACCCACCTCTATCTATCACGCTCTTACTCCCTCCATCACAATTTTTTCTTCAACATCATACCCTCCTTTTATATTTATGTCTTCAACCCACTGGTTCTAATTAGTGGCAAGGCCAATATCCAGATGAGTGTTAAGTCATCAACTAAGTCACTGGCCACCTATCAGTGGTTATACTCCTACAGAAAAGTGACTCACTCCTTTAGCAACCATCATCTGTCAAAAAATCCTCTGCATATTATAGGTTTGCATTCCTATTCCATTCAGTAATCTTTCAGTAATCTTTCACCAATTCAGTCTTGCTGTAAGTTCACTCACAAGCACAGCCATGCCATACTCAGAGAAAAGAATTTCACAACACTACTCATTGTCTGGCTCTTACATATTTTTCAGTCCCCTTTCTGTGATGTTTCTTGAGCCTTAGGTGGTAGGGTAAGATTTAAATAGAAAATATGATTTATTTAAGTGCTATTCATGTGAGCAATAATCTCTTAGGCTTTCTGTCTAGTGCAGCTGCTAACATTTCCTCTTGGAGTGCCCTTTCCCTGAAGTGCAAATGTCAGTTCATGTAAGCCAACTACTTTCCACATATAAACAGGGCAAAAGAAAGTTTTATTTAGCATTGCTTTTAAATATTAAGCTTTGAATTTTAGAATTTTTTTAATTCATGACACAATTCAATCAATGCAAAATTTTAATTTTCAGCCTCATTGTTCAAATATGAGTTCTCATGAGCCATATTGTCTGGAGACTACAATATTAGACTGCACAGTATTATAGTTTTGGCATTTGAGCTGTAAGATATGAGTTTGATTCTAAGGACTGTGCAAAATACAGACATTCGTGGTGCACATGTGAAACACTGGTGCTTGAAATTAGGGGTGGTACTCATCTGCAACCTTTGTGCTAAGGATTAGGATTTGAATAAAGATAAGGATAGGGATAGGAATAGGGATAGGGATAGGGATAGGGATAGGGATAGGGATAGGGACAGGGACAGGGACAGGGACAGGGACAGGGACAGGGACAGGGACAGGGACAGGGACAGGGACAGGGTCAGGGACAGGGACAGGGACAGAGACAGAGACAGGGATAAGGATAATGTTTGGCACAGAGCTGCAACATTGGTGTTCAGAGTGAACAGAGTTGCCTTACATCTGAATTCCTGGTTCTCAGAGTAATGTTGGCATACATCTGAAACCCCGAAGCTCCAGATGAGGAAAAGTCCACAACTGCAAACCTGGTGCTAAAGAGGAGATTCCTGGAGCTTCATGGACAGCTATACTTGCCAGTCTGTTTAGAGATTTGACCCTATCTAAAAAATTAGGATAAAAGAAGTTGAGGAGACACCTGACAACAATTTCTTGCTTCTGTAGTCACATGTACACGAGTGCATAAAGCCAAGTACAAACTACACAAACATCATACCAATTCTTTTACTGAAATATGCTTATGAATCTTTGTGTGTCTAGTCTGTGAACTTGAACCAGACCTGTGTTGTGATTCATCCTCATCATGAAGGAAAGTGGGTGAAATGAAAATTGTACTAGGTGTTTCTATAAGCTACCCAATCTCATCTGATTTGAATTCTGACCGCAATAAAATCCCTTTCCAGAATCTTCTCAGGGATTTAAACTGATATCATCTGGCAAAAAGATCTCTTTTTAGATCTTCTTTTAGAAGGTGAAGAACAAGTCAGGATGTAAGAAGAAGCAGAGGATGATAGAGGACCTTTTCTTTTGTCTTATTAAGAAGTTTTCTCATTTAGTTTGGTTTGGTCTGAGCTTGAGGTCAGAATACCTACTGTACATCAAAATCAAATGTCAATCAAAAATTAGTTTGACATGTACAACTTAGTTGATAGGGAGTCCATATTAAGGCACTTAAGTCAACAATCGCTACCAAACTGCCTCTTTCTTAACACAATTATAAAGAGAATAAATGCAGTGCATTTATTAAGATCAGCTTATGGGTGGATGTCTTCATTCTTGCTTTTATACTGTATTTGTGAGTTTTGTGGTAGGGCACATGTGTCTTTCAATCAACAACTCTTTTAATTTAACCAAATAACAAGTACTCCTTTAAATCCTCTGTGCTTTTGCTTGCCATTGCTTTTACAGGAATATATTTCTAAGGTTCGCTAAAATTCATTCTTTTGATAATCCAAGGATTACTTCAGGACTGGGATGTAGTTCAATTGAGAGTACTCACCTTACATGTAGAGAATACTGGGTCTCTCGTGAGTGGTAAAACACATAAACCAGATCAGTGGCTCTCACCTATAGTCTCAGCACTCAGCAAAAGAAGGCTGAAGGATCAGAAGTTCTAGATTACACTTACTTCACTGAGTTCATAAACTAGAGTTTGTGTAAAGATAAGATAGAAACAAAATCCCTTTTAAATTGACAAAACAGTACAATATGTGAACGAGTTACAACTAAAATTGGCTGGGGTACTATGAAAATATTAAATATGGTATATTCCCAGTGCTTAATATAGTTACACAAACATATCACATAGCCATGTTCTCCTATATTCAAATAGAAACATATTTATAAATCTCAAATCTGGCATAATAGAGTAGAGTGGAATTCACTCTAGAAACCATCAAATACTACTTACATGGATAGTTATGTCTACACTAGTGCTTCCCAGGCATTTATTCTTTTCTCTATCACAACCACACCCTTTTGAAATCATTACAGTGGCAGCTCATTTAACCAATGGTGCCATGTACTCAGAAGTGAATTGTGACCTACTTAATACCACAAAACTTTTTAAAAATGGATATTTAATTAACATTTCAGTTGTTATCCCCTTGCCCCATTTCCTTTCCGCCTCTATAAGGATGTGCCCCCTCACACCCCCACTTACTTTCCCACCCTCAAATTTTCTTACACAGAGCATCCAGCCTTCATAGGATCAAGGAACTCCTCTCCCACCTATGCCCTACAAGGCCATCATCCCCTCCATATACAGCTGGAGCCTATGTGCTCCCAGGGTTTAGACCCTGGGAGCTGTCATTGTTTGGTACTGTTTCTCTCCTCATGGCACCACAAACCCCTTCAGCTCCTTCAGCTCCATCAGCTCTTTCTCTCTAACTCTTCCATTGAGAACCCCTTGATCAGGTCAATGGTTAGCTGTGAGCATCTGCCTTTGAATATGTCAGACTCTGGCAGACCTCTAAGGAGACAGCTATATCAGGCTCATGTCAGCATGCACTTCCTGACATCCATATCAGCTTCTACCTTTAGTGACTGCACATTGGGTGGATACCCAGTTAGAATAGTATCAGATGGCCCATCATTCAGTTTCTGTCCGACACTTTGTTTCCATATTTTCTCCCTTGAGTATTTTGTTACTCCTTCTAAAAATGACTGAAGCACCCACATTTGGTCTTCCTTTTTCATGAGCTTCATGTGGTCTGTGAGTTGGCTATTTCAAGCTTCTGGACTAATATCCAGTTATCACTGAGTGAATTCCATGTGTGTTCTTTTGTGACTGTGTTACCTCAATCAGGATGATATTTTGAAGGTCCATCCATTTACCTAAGAATGTCTCAAATTCACTGTTTTTTAATAGCTGAGTAATACTCCATTGTATAAATGTACCACATTTTTTATCCACTTCTCTGTTGAAGGACATCTGGATTCTTTTCAGCTTCTGGTTATTATAAATAAAGCTTCTATGAACATAGTGGAGCATATATTCTTGTTATACGTTGAAGAATCTTCTGTGTATATGCCCATAAGTGGTATAGCTGTGTCCTCAGGTAATGCTATGTCTAATTTTCTGAGGAGCCACCAGACTGATTTCCAGAGTGGTTGCACCAGCTTGCAATCCCACCAACAGTGGAGAACTGTTCCTCTTTCTCCACATCCTCGCCAGCATCTACTATCACCTGAGTTTTTAATCTTAGCCATTTTGACTGGTGTGAGGTGGAATCTCAGGGTTGTCTTGATTTGCATTTCCCTGATGACTAAGGATGCTGAACATTTCTTTAGGTGCTTCTCTGCCATTTGAGTTTCCTCAGTTGAGAATTCTTTGTTTTGCTCTGTACCCCATTTTTAATAGAGTTATTTTGTTCTCTGGAGTCTAATTTTTTTGAGTTCTTTGTATATATTGGATACTAGCCCTCTATCGGATGTGGGATTAGTAAACCTCTTTTCCCAATCTGTTCCATGCTGTTTTGTCATATTGGCAGTGTCCTTTGCCTTACAAAAACTTTGCACTTTTATGAGATCCTATTTGTCAATTCTTGATCTTAGAGCATAGGCCATTGGTGTTCTGTTCAAGAACTTTTCCCCTCTACCCAAGTATTCAAGGTCCTTCTCCATCTTCTCTTCTATTAGTTTAAGCGTTTCTGGTATTATGTGAGTCTTTTATCCACTTGGACTTGGGCTTTATACAAGGACATGAGAATGGATTGATTTGCATTCTTCTACATGCTGACTTCCAGTTGAACCAGCACCATATGTTGAAAATGATGTGCTTTCTACACTGGACAGTTTTAGATCCTTTGTCAAAGATCAAGTTATCATAGGTGTGTGGGTTCATTTCTGGGTCTTCAGTTCTATTCCATTGATCTTCCTGCCTGTCCCTGGACCAATACCATGCAGTTTTTATCATTATTGCTCGATAGTACAGCTTGAGGTCAGGGATGGTGATTCCATCAGAAGTTCTTTTATTGTTGAGAACAGTTTTTGCTATCCTGTGTTTTTTGTTTTTCCAAATGAACTTAAGAATTTCTCTTTCTAACTTTGTGAAGAATTGAGCTGGGATTTTGATGGAAGATTGCATTGAATCTGTAGATTGCTTTTCGCAAGATGACCATTTTTACTATATTAATCCTGCCAATCCATGAGAATGGGAGATCTTCCCATCTTCTGAGATCCTCGATTTCTTTCTTCAGAGACTTTAATTTCTTGTCATATAGATCTTTCATTTGCTTGGTTAAATTCACACCAAGGTATTTTATATTATTTGTGACTATTTTGAAGGGTATCATTTCTCTAATTTTTTTTCAGCCTCTTTATCTTTTGAGTAGTGGAAGGCTACTCATTTGTTTGAGTTGATTTTATAACCAGCCATTTTGCTAAAGTTGTTTATCGGGTTTAGGAGTTCTCTGGTGGAAGTTTTAGGATCACTTAAGTATACTATCATGTCACCTACAAATATTTAAACTTTTTTTTCCTATTTATATCTCTTTGACTTCTTTTTGTTGTCTAATTGCTCTAGTTAGGGCGTGCAGTATTATATTGAATAGGAAGAAAGAGAGTAGGCAGTCTTATTTGGTCCCTGATTTTAGTGGGATTACTTCAAGTCTCTCTTTAGTTTGATGCTGGCTACTGTTACTAATTGGTTTGTTTCTACTTGGTTTGTTTCTACTTGGTTTGTTTCTACTTGGTTGATTTCAGCCCTCAGCTTGATTATTTCCTCCCATCTACTCCTCTTGGCTGTATTTGCTTCTTTTTGTTTTAAAGCTTTCAGGTGTGTTGTCAAGTTTCTAGTGTATGCTCTCTCCAGTTTCTTTTTGTAGACAGAGCTGTTTTTCCCTTAGTTCTGCTTTTATTGTGTTCCATAAGTTTTGGTATCAGGAGCCTTCATTTTCATTAAATTCAAAATAGTCTTTAATTTCTTTCTTTATTTCTTCTTTGACCCATCATCATTGAGTAAAGTATTGTTCAGTTTCCATGTGTATGTGGGCATTCCATTGTTCTTATTATTATTGAAGATCAGCCTTAGTCTATGGTGATCTGATTGGATGCAAGGGATTATTTCAATATTTTTTTATCTGTCGAGGTCTGCTTTGTGACCAATTATACGGTCTATTTAGAGAAGGTACTGTGATATACTGAGGAAAAGTTATACTCTTTTGTTTTAGGATGAAATGTTCTACAGATTGTGGGACCAAGAAAGGATAGCTTGTTTTCTGGTTGGGCACAGCCCTCGAACTCTGGACTCTAGTGGGACAATGGCAGGTGTTCAACCATGCCTCCAGATTCCAAGCTCCTGACATAGAGCAAAGATCTCCATGGACCCACACCTTTCAGTCACTCAGGGCTATACAACTCCTCCCAAAGAGAGGGAGCCCTTGTGCCCCTGCACAAGTAGAGGTCACGACTACAGGCCTCAGCTCAAGAGATTACCATACTAATGAGATTCCTAAAGGTCAGAGGGCATAGCAAATTAAGTATTCTTTAAAAGACCCTCCTCCTTACAAACCACATTTAACAAAAGACCCAACTTGGGTGTCAGGGGTACAGCCAGATTCAACTACCATCTGCCATGAAAATAAACCCTTTTGGTACCATGTACATTTTCTTGGTACCAGCGTGTCTTTGGGGCATGCTGTCTGGAACCATGGAGAAGGCTTTTAATGAGCTGCTGTTGCTGGATCCACCCTGCTTTCCTGAGGACCTTTCTATGTTTCTGCCATGGAGGCCATCAATTCAACCAAGCTAGCTGACCCTGCTAAGCGAGTGATGAGCCAACTGTCTCACACCACAGGGCACTGCCAGAGCACTCCCTCTTACCCCTCTAGGCTGTGGGCCAGTCTAGCTCACATGCCCCGAGTCTCAACTTTTCCGCAGCTTCCAATGGTACCTGGGAGCCCAGCAGTCTGAGACCAGTAGATCCCTGCAAGCCTTGTTTTCTGGGGGTTCCCATTCAAGAGCTCTGCCCCCACAGAACTTCAGACTGAGTTCTCTTCCTGCCCAGAGGTGCCCCAGCAGCTTCTCACAGCCCAGCATCTGCACAAAGGTCTCAGTCATATTCCTGGGCTTCTGCCACTCTGAGCCGTGGTTCCAGCCAACTGAGCCTTGACAGACACTCAGGGACCACAACTCAGCCCAACATGATCTCACACATGCACACCACACTCGAATTATCATCCCCAGAATAAATATCCATTAAATCCATTTGGTTCATAACTTTTGTTAATTCGACTGTTTCTCTGTTTAGTTTCTGTTTCCATGATCTGTCCATTGCTGAGAGTGTGGTGTTGAAATCCCCCACTATTATTGTGTGAGGTGCAATGTGTGCATTGAGTTTTAGTAAATTTTCTTTTATGAATGTGAGTGCCCTTGCATTTTGGAGCATAGATGTTCAGAATTCAGAGTTCATCTTGGTAGATTTCTCCTTTGAAGTGTCCTTCCTTATCTTATTTGATAACATTTGGTTGAAAGTTGATTATCTATTGAGTAGAGGAAGGCTACTCATTTGAGTTGATTTTATAACCAGCCCCTTGGCTAAAGTTGTTTATCAGGTTTAGGAGTTTTCTGGTGGAAGTTTTAGGGTCACTTAAGTATTCTATCATATCATGTGCAAATAGTGAAATTTTGACTTCTTCCTTTCCTACTTCTTTCCCTTTGACTTCTTTCTGTTGTCTAATTGCTCTGGCTAGGACATCCAGCACTATATTGAATAGGTAGGGTGAGAGTGGGCAGCCTTGTCTAGTTCATGATCTTAGTGGGATTGTTTTAAGTTTCTCTCCATTTAGTTTGATGTTGGCTACTGGCTTGCTGTATATTGCTTTTGCTATGTTTAGGTATGGGCCTTGAATTCCTGATTTTTCCAAGACTTTTACCATGAAGGAATCTTGAATTGAGAGCTATGAGATTTTCTCTTAGTACTGCTTTCATGGAGTCCCACAAGTTTTGGTATGGTGTGTCCTTCTTTTTATTAAATTCTAAAAAGTCTTTAATTTCTTTCTTTACTTCTTCCTTGACCAAGTCATCATTGAATAGAGCATTGTTCAGTTTCCATGTGTATGTGGGCTTTCCATTGTTTTTGTCATTATTAAAGACCAGCCTTAGTCCATGGTGGTCTGATAGGGTACAATGGATTATTTCAATCTTTTTGTATCTGTTAAGGCTTGTATTGTGACCAATTATATGGTCTATTTTGGAGAAGGTACCATGAGGTGCTGAGAAAAAGGTATATTCTTTGTTTAAGGATGAAATGTTCTATAGATATCAGTTAAATCTATTTGGTTCATAACTTCTATTAGTTTCATTGTGTCAGTTTAGTTTCTGTTTCCATGAGCTGTCCATTGCTGAGAGTGGGGTGTTAAAGTCCCCCACTATTATTGTGTGAGTTGCAATGTATGCTTTGTGCTTTAGTAAAGTTTCTTTTATGTATGTGGATGCCCTTGCATTTGGGTCATAGATATGAAGAATTGAGAGTTCTTCCGGATACATTTTTCCTTTGATGAGTATGTAGTGGCCTTTCTTATCTTTTTTGATTATTTTTAGTTGAAAATCAATTTTATTTGATATAAGAATTGCTACTCCTGCTTGTTTCTTGGGACCATTTACTTGGAAGATTGTTTTTCATCCTTTTACTCTTAGGTAGTTTCTGTCTTTGTCATAGAGGTGAGTTTCTTGTATGCAGCAAAATTCTAGGCCCTGTTTATGTATCCAGTCCGATAATCTATGTCTTTTTATTGGAGAATTGAGTCCATTGATATTAAGAGATATTAAGGAAAAATGATTGGTGCTTCCTCTTATTTTTGTTATTAGAGGTGGAATTATGTTTGTGTAAGTGACTTTTTTGGGGGTTGTTGGAAGATTACTTTCTTGCTTTTTCTTGGTTGTAGTTTCCAAACTTGTGTTGAAGTTTTCTACCAATTCTTCTTTGAAGTGCTAAATTTGTGGGAAGATATTGTGTAAATTTGGTTTTGTCATGAATATCTTGGTTTCTCCATTGATAGTGATTGAGAGTTTTGCTGGGTATAGTAGTTTGGGCTGGCATTTGTGATCTCTTAGGGTCTGTATAATATCAGTCCAGGATCTTCTGGCTTTTATAGTCTCTGGTGAGAATTCTTGTGTAATTCTTATACGTCTTCATTTATATGTTATTTTGCCTTTTTCCCTTACTGCTTTTAGTATCTTTTCTTTGTTTTGTAAATTTGATGTTTTGATGACTATGTGACAGGAGGTATTTCTTTTTTGGTCTAGTCTATTTGGGGTTCTCTAGGCTTCTTGTATATATAAGGACATCTCTTTTTTTAGGTTAGGGAAGTTTTCCTCTACAATTTTGTCGAAGATATTTTCTGGCCCTTTACGTTGGGAGTTTTTACCCTCATTTATACCTATTATCCTTAGGTTTGGTCTTCTCATTGTGTCTTAGATTTCCTGGATGTTTAGTGTCAGGAGCTTTTTGCATTTTGCATTTTCTTTAACAGTTGTGTCAATGTTTTCCATGGTATCTTCTGTGCATGAGATTCTCTCTTCTATCTCTTGTATTCTGCTGGTAATGCTTGCGTCTATGATTCCTGATCTTTTTTCTAGGTTTTCTAACTCCAGGGTAGTCTCCCTTTGAGATTTCTTTATTGTTTCTACTTCCATTTTTAGATCCTGGATGGTTTTGTGTAATTCCATCACCTGTTTGGTTGTGTTTTCTTCCATTTCTTTAAAGGCTTCTACCTGTTTACCTGTGTTCTTCTCAAATTCTTTGACAGTGTTGTTTATGTCCTTCTTAAAGTCCTCTATCATCATCATGAGAAGTGATTTTAATTCTGAATCCTGCTTTTCTGGTGTGGTGTGGTGTTCAAGACTTGCTATAATGGGAGAACTGGGTTCTGGTGATGCCAATTAACTTTGGTTTCTGTTGTTTAGATTCTTATGCTTGCCTTTTGCCATTTGGTAAGCTCTAGAGCTACCTGCACACACTGGTTCTGACTGGAGTCTGCCTTTCCAGTTGTCTTGGTTGTGTCAGAACTCCTCGGGGTCTGGATGACCTATGATCCTGAGCTCCAGCTGTGCTGGGTACAGTGGCTCCTCGAGGATATCTCAGGATATAGTTTCTCCACAGTAGTAGGCAAGCTAGGTGTTTGCTGCTCTGAGTGTAGTCGCTCCTTTAGGATGTCTCAGGATATGGTGTCTGCTGCTCTGAGCTCAGTGACTCCTCTATGCTGCAACTCTGAGGGCAGTGGTCTGTCTAGAATGTCTCTGGATGTGTTTTCCACAGGGGAGCAGACCAGCTGGGTGCCTGCTCCGGCCACTGTGATCCAGGCAAAGGGCAGAAGGGAAGTGGTTTTCCTCAGAGGCAGGGCTTGGGTGCCAGATGTGTCCTGGGGGCTTCCTGCTGCCAGTTGTGCCTCTAGGGCACAAGGCGGTGGTCTACTGATCTTACTTGCAGTTCTGCAGTTCTAAGGGGAGTGGCCTGTCTAGGATGTCTCTGGACACGTTATTCCACAGGCAGAGCAGACCAGATGGGTGACTGCTCTGGCCACTGTGATCCAGGTGAGGGACAGAAGGGCCAGTAATGACCTTCTAAAGACAGAGAATGAGCATGGGATATTAAAAAGACTTCATACAGAAAACAAGAATGAGCTCTCTTATCTGTGAGCAATTTGAAATCATTGCGCTCTCTTTCTCTCTTTCTCTCTCTCTCTCTCTCTCTCTCTCTCTCTCTCTCTCTCTCTCTGTGTGTGTGTGGTGTGTGTATGTGTGTGTGTTTGTGTGTATGTGTGTGCATGTGTGCAGGTAGAAGCCAGAAGTCAATTTCCTGTGCTTTCCTCAAACACTTAATACCTCATTTTGGGGGAAAAAGGGTCTCCCAGTAAATGTTGAGCTCCCTAGTTTGTCTCAACTTCATGGCTCTTAAATTTCATGGATCTTCCTGAATCTCCCTCCCAGGTGAGGGGATTATCAGGGCAAGGCCAGTATGCCTGGCATTTTATGTAGGTACTGAAGATCACATTCTGATCTTTATGCTTACATGTCCAATACTTTAACAACTGAGGCATCTCTCCAACCTCATGGTGCCAATTTAAATTACATACAAATTCCGTCCCCATTTCAATTGAATTCTGAAATCACAGCAAAAATTAAGGGAGGATCATGAGAAGGGGAATTTATCCTTGGGGAACGTGTATGAACGTGAAACAATTTCATCTGCTAGATAATGACATTTTAATTTAAATTAATTCTTACTAAAAAATGTCTTGACTAGAAAATTTATTATTGTCAACTGATAGATGAGAACACTGAAGCTTGTGGATTGTGGGCAATAAATCATGTGCATGAAAATGGGATAAAATGGTAATCAAACCCAAGCCAGTCAACATAAGGTGTTGTTCATTGTTTCTGTATTGTTGTGTTGGACCCAGTAACCAAGAAGTGCCAAGTATGTAGAGGACCCTGGACTATACCATAGCAAGAAACATGCCCTTCTTATAATAAAGTACACAGAAGCAAACACAATTTGGGATGAAGTGTGAGGCATTTAGAGACCTACTTAGTGACCACTCTTAGCTTCCCTTTTGCCGAGAGACCAATATAGGCGCCATGGTAACTAAAAATAGGTTCTCTAGACATTTTCATTTGCTCTAGATCCAGGACCTGACCGCATCACCTTGCTTCACCCCCAATTAGTTCTTCATACATAAAAGACTTTGGCTACCTGCCTGACAGAGAACTCAGGAGAGCAGATTTGAGACTGGCCTTGGTAGAATTCTTAAAGTACTAGGATGCAGGGGTTGGCCATAGTACAGAGAGCCTCCCTGACATCAGCCACAGCTCATTTGCCATTAATAACAAGGCAGTCTGTGTTGCTGGGCTTACTCCAATCTGCTAATAGGTACTCTCTCAGGAATGGCCTTTCCTCCTTCACAGGCAGAGTGGAGCCATTGCAGAGTATCTATGGGTCAAAAGAATTGTTTCCAACAACCAGGTCTCTGCAGACTTCTAACCTGAGAGGACTCCTCTATTCAAGTGGAAGAATGCCAGCTTCCAGACACCAGGCAAATAAGGAAATTTAAGGGTATTCCACCTGCTCTTTATCTGAACATTCTCTTTGTTGAAAGCTCAAACCACTGATTCAGTTAAAAAGGTTAACTGTAGTACAATCTATTATTTACTCCAACCTTTCTTATCTGATTTAGTCTGGGCTGTAGCTTAAGTTAGCAATCACAGAACAGGAGAGAGAGGGAGAGAGAGAGAGAGAGAGAGAGAGAGAGAGAGAGAGAGAGAGAAGAATCAAAGCACAGCTGGGGAAGGCTGAGTATAGTGAATGGAACATAGATGCCAAGGATTTTTAACTTAACACTTTGTTATTGAGAAGCAGGTCTCTTCCACTGGCCAGGCTCTTTTCTGATTTGTTGAATAACATGGTTCTATAAACTTGACTATTTATGAACATGATAAAAGATGCTTTAAAAATACTCAGAACTCCAGGATGTAGTTAAATAGATGCTCCAAATTTCAAAGTGAGCATAGAATTGGGTCTATGCCAGTAGAGTTTCTAGTTCGCTGTATCTAAGGATGTTGTCTGCATCTAGTCACTATGCTGAGATACAAGCATGTCCGGGTATGGGTAGAATCAGGCAGGTCTTCAGGGATTTTTCCACAGTTCCCATGAAGATTCAATAGTGTAGAAGGATGCCAAAATAGGACCTGATCAATACTAGCAAACTGAATACCAGAAGATCCCATTTTATTTATTATCTAAATACTGTGTTGTATGTGTGCTCTGTTTGCTTCTCTCCTCCATTCACAAGCTAGTATTGCTCCAATATGGCCTTTCTCTTACTTAAAGTGTTCATCGTGCATAAATAAAGTGTCTGTGCCTGTTATTCTCTCCTCTCAAAACCTTTTACAGGCTTGAAGATGATCCTTTTATAAACAGCTTGTTATGCAAGCATGAGGACCTGGGTTTTATTCATGGGGCCATCTTAAAAATAAAACAAAGTTGAATGTATTAACACATACTTTCAATGCAAGGACTAAGAAGATGAAGACACAGGGATTTCTAGGGTTTGGTTATCAGTTTGTCTAAGAGCATTGGTAAGGCCCAGATCTAGGAAGAAAGACTTTCTCCAAACACAAAGTAGAGAAAGTGGGGAGTGACTGAGAGGGACACCAAAGATTGACTTGTGCGTATTATTTGTACATATGTAGGGGTACAATGCATTTACGTACATGCACCATAATGTATGAACACACACACAAACACACACACACACACACACACACACACACACACACACCACATACACACACACACACACACACACACACACACACACACACACACACATTCTTAACTCTGCAGGCCTCGGGACTGTCTGACACCTAATATGGACCAAGGCATTAATGGTTAATTTGGGCATTAACATATCTTCAAAAAAATTTTAACTGCAGACATTCTCTAAACTCAAAAGAATGATTCTCTTTAAAGTATTGCACCTGCCGGGCAGTGGTGGTGCACGCCTTTAATCCCAGCACTTGGGAGGCCAAGGCAGGCGGATTTCTGAGTTTGAGGCCAGCCTGGTCTACAGAGTGAGTTCCAGGACAGCCAAGGCTACACAGAGAAACCCTGTCTCGAAAAACCAAATAAATAAATAAATAAATAAATAAATAAATAAATAAATAAAAATAAAAAAATAAAGTATTGCACCCTTGACTGACATGTGCAGGCAAGTGTGCAGATATTTTGCCCAGGGTCTTGCTTCTGACACCTTGAAACATACCATGCCATTATGGAAGATAGTGCATTAAAATTACTTTACTTTTTAACATTTTGATGCCTGAAGGAGATTTCCCTCTCCTGCTAAAAATCCCTAAGCTATATCTGGACAAACAAGCACTTTTGAAAATATAATAAAAATATCCATTTAGCCCCTTCTGATGTTCCCTATAAAGTTATTCTTAACCCCAAGTCAGAAGCATCCCTTCTCCTTAGATTTCACTGACAATGATACTGAGTCCTCCCAATGCAAATCTAAGAAAAAAATTACATCTTAATAAAACAATATGCATCTTGGACAGGTTTAAAAAGGAAGTAAGATTGTGTTGAAATGACAGGTAATCACATTCCTCAGCAATGCATGCAGTTGTTTTTTGTAAAGCTGAGTGGACACACTGATCTCTTAAAATCATGTTTGCATCATTAAAAGATGATGCTGAGTATTTTCCTGTAAGCACAATAGGAAACAGTTGAAGAATGGTGACACTTGTAGGCAAATAGAAATAGAAATATTTATGGCAGGATTCATCTTACTGCATTTGCAGGAAATTTGGTGCAATGTCCAAGCACAACTTTTGAGCCCACTAAGTAATGACACTGGGGTTTGGTACCTGGTTTGCATGTGGACTTTCTGGTTGATATGGAACACTTACTATATTTAATCCACAAGTTTCTAAGCCAATTCAATTAATTATCAATGTCTCAGTACCTGTAATTATGAAAGAAATATTAAAGGAAAGAAAGAGGTCTAACAGTTAAGAGTGCCTTTTGATCTTGCTGAAGACAATTCCCAGAACCCATGTATGGAGCTTACAACTGCCTCTCCTCTCTCTCTCTCTCTCTCTCTCTCTCTCTCTCTCTCTCTCTCTCTCTCTCTCACGCACATGCACACGCACATGCACACGCACACGCACACGCACACACACACGCAAATTCAAATGAAATAAATCTTTAAAAACATTAAACCCTTTCTTATTAGATATTATGGTGAATATTAAATGGAATCCAAAATAGAAACCCAACACCTATCTAGTTACACCTTTCATTTAATAGCCTAGAACAGTACCCTAACATCTACCTAGTTATGACTTATATCCATGCACCAGCTTAGACTAGCACTCCAGTATCTACCTATGACTTACAAGTACTAGCCTAAAATAGCACCCCAATATCAACTTAGCTATGACCTGATATTAATGACTGATATTTTCACTATTTTTCAATATGCCTCTAACCCTTAAAGGGAAATTAACTAGTACTTTGTATATACCTGCCCAGTTCCCATTTTTTAAGATTAGGATAAGGAACAGAAAGCAAGAAGGACAGAAAGCAATGATCTAGTTTATTAGGTAAAAGTACTTGCCATACAATGCTGACAACCTATTTTAATCCATGTGGAAAAGTCAAATGGGTGGCTAACATTTGTAATATCAACTTATCATTTTAAAGAGATAAATGAGAATGTACTTCAAGCACTTGGGTGTAGTACAAAGACAGAAGCAATAAAGAGATCCTGCTTCATAAACAGCATGGATGAAAGAACTGGTAAGTATTCATGTGCTGTGGCACATGTCTGTCTCCATGTGTATGCATAACACATGCACTTGTACACATATACAAATATGTAAAAACACACATCATGTGTTGGGTTAGAGATGTATTAGTAGGTGAACACATTTGCTGAATAATCATAAGGACATGAGTTTGGATTATGTCACATACATTAAATATTGAGATCCTGTAAACCCCACAGCCAAAGCAGGGGCAGAGACAGAAGGATCACTAGAGATTGCTAACTATCAGTCTCTCTACTGGTGCACTGGTAGAACCTATCTCAATTGCATAAGGCAGTGTTGTAGTTAGGGTTTCTATTTCTGTGAATAGATATAAAGACCATAGCAACTTTTATTAAAAAAATTAATTTTATAAAAGAAAACATTTAATTTAAACACACACAGGCATTTATCTATCACTCATACACAGGCCACATACACATGCACATAAACAAACACAATAAATAAATATACAAATAAATCAGAAATAATTAAACATTTGAAAGTATTCTAAAAAGTGTGACAGAGTTAAGAAACATATATAAAATGGAATATGTGAAAGGTAAGTTTAATTAGACAAATTTAAGTTGCAAGAAAATTATTACACCTAGAAGACACTGTCAGAAGAGCATATCAAGTCAGATATAATAACCAATATTGTGGGACTAAGAAGAATCTGGGTGTCTCGAAAAGATCAGGGAGGAAAGGGAGCTACTTCATTTTTGGTATAGAAAGGTATATTAAAATCTGAATTTTTATGATAGCCATAGAAAATCATTTAACAGGTTTTACCAGAGTGATTAACATTAATAATGGTGTTTTTAATGAATATCTTTGCCACTGTTTATAGACATTTCTGGCAAAGTAGAAGTGAGTCTATTGAAAATATTGAAATTACTATGGTATGTGTAATTAAGACCTATGTGGTGGTTAAAATAAAAATATCACCCATGGGCTTATATGTTTGAGTATTTGCTTCCCAATTGGTAGAAAGGTTTGGGAAGGATTGGGGGTATGGTCTTGTTGAAGGAGGTGGGTAAATTGGGGTGAGTAATAAAGTTTTAGAGTTTCAAGCAATTCCCAGTTAGCTCTCTGCCTTGTGCTTATGGATCTAGGTATGAACTCTCTGCTTCTGGTCTAGTGACATGCATACCTTATTACTGCCATGTTCCTCAACATAATGGCCATGAACTCTAACCATTTGAAACTGTTAACCCCAGATTAAGTGCTTTCTTTTATAAGTTGCTTTGATCATGGTATTTTGAAACTGAAATTTAAAAGGAACTGAGGCAAAATATGAAAGGAAATGAACAGTTAGAGAATGTTTCAGAAAACACACACTACATTGTATTGATGGTATTTAAAGGGTTAAGGAGAAATGGAGATTTGGGAGTTTAAAACTCAGTGGACAGTTTGTTCTTTCCTAAAGCTGGCAACAATAAAAACACTAAAGGACCATATTTAGAATACATCATGTACAGCTTTCAAATATCTCTCTGTGTATGCATGTGTATTCTTGTGTGTGGTGGATATGTGGTGTGTGTGTGTGTGTGTGTGTGTGTGTGCTCTCAGATATATGTTTAAGTAGATCAGAGGACAAGTTCATGTGTTGGCTTTGTCTTTGAAAATCTTTATGACAAGGTCTCTCTTGCCTTCCACTGCAGATGCCAACCAGCATATCTCTTCTTTTTGTTTCCCAAGATCCTACTGTTTCTATCTGCCATATACCACATATTTCTTTTGAAACATGAAAACACAAATATATGTGCTACTCTGTCCTGTAGGAGGAGCTAAGGTGGGAGAAGTAAAGAGAAGAAGAGGAGGAGTAAGGGAAGAAGAGAAGGAAGAGGAGGGGCTAAGGGTGAGATGGAGAATGAGAGAGGGGTACATGGAGGCTGATGTTCATTTGTCTGTAGCAGACAAAGGTAGTTGGTATATCTAGGTTGGATATTGAGTTAGACTTCTGATTGTAAGGGCATCTTGTTATTGAGCATTACTAAATATATAAAGCCTTAGGCTAATATTTAAGCATTAGAGTCTCATTTTCTTACTGGGCTTGTATGGATGGTGGGATAGTCTGGGCAATGCCCAGCCTTGAAGAGACAGTGTGGAAGATTGGTAGAGCCATCTCCCATGCTGGAGTCTCATGGGTTGCAGGGCTAGTGTTTCTGGTTGGCCATTTTTAGTTGTGGAGAGCACATGGCCTCTGGCCACAGAACATGGCAGCAGTTTAGATAGTCAACATGACTGGAGGCTGTTTTATAAATAATTATTACAACACTGTCCTTCTGCTTCTTCTTTTTTTTTTTTTAAACTTGGATTATCAACTGAGGTCACCATGCATGCAAGAATTTTACCCACTGAGCCACTTCCACAGCCATTACTGTTGTTTTCCTAGAGACTCCAAAGAAAGATAGCTGAGTATGGAGTCTCCAGCTTGGAGAAAGGTTGGCTTTCTCAATAATATAAATTTTATTATTAAAATTATGGAAATTTGGGACTTTACCTAGACAACAACTACAGATAGAAAATAATGCAAAATGAAATTGAGTCTTGAGAAGCTCCTAAATGAAAGATCATGACAGGTTCCTGTTTATAAATATATCTTAGCATCAGTAATAGTGTCCAGCCTTGAGGCACTGACTTCCTTTTCCTGATTTTTTCTCCATTTTTGTTCCTGCAGTTCTTTCAGACTGGAACAATTTTGGGTCAGAGTTTTTGACTGAAATGACAGCCCTATCCCTCCACTTAATGCCCTGTCTTTCTACTGAAGGTGGACTCTACAAGTTCCCTCTCAACACTTGATTATATTCCCCTCTTCCCCTCCCTGTCACCTTTCCAGCACAGGTCCCTCCTGCCCTCCTTTCTCCTGATATTGCTTTTCTTCCCCTCTCAAGTGAGATTGAGACATCCTTATTTGGATCCTTCAGCTTGTTAGCCTTATTGAGTTCTGTGAATTGTATCCTGGGGATTTTGAACTTTTTGGGCCAGACTGTACTCTGAAAGGCCTAACAAGCAGTTGAAAGTGTCATATGCAGATATTTATACCTAACCAATAGACAAAAGCTGAAGACTGCTGTAACTGAATTAGAAAAAAGCAGGAACAAGCTGAGGAGATCAACCCTATAGGAAGACCAGTAGTCTCAACTAACCTGGACACCCAGGATTTCTCAGAAACAGAGTCACCAAAAAGGCTGATATGAGACTCCCAAAACATATAGAAGAGTTCCAGGTCTGGGCTAAGTCAGAGAAGATGCACCTAACTATCAAGATACTTGAGGCCCCAGAGAGTGGGAAGGTCTGTTGGGTTTGGAGTTGGGGGTTGGGAAACATTCTTGGAGGCAGGAGGTATAGAATGTGGAACAGTTGGAGGGTGGACTGGAAAAGAGATAAAGTATGTACTGTAAAAAATAGATTAAAGAATAAAAAAATAAAACATATAAAAGTCTCAAACTCAGAGAATTAAGTGTGTAAAAGTTTTACCAGCAAAACCATGGTGAAATAGGAGTGTCCAGAAACTAGGAGAAAGGTTATAGGATAGCTAGAGTTAAAGATTACAGGCAAATGTCAGTGCTGATAATCTTATGAGAGACACAAATTCTGAGAAATATTTACTGGGATGGCCTGCTATAAGTTGGTATATGAAAATACACCACCTCTAGGTAGGTAGGTCAGCCTTGCAAGCATGAGAACCAAAGTTTGAACAGTAGAATTTTTAGGGGAAAAAAAGTGAAGGAATGCTGAGCCTAGTGATAGGCATCTGTTATCTCAGCCCTAGAAAGGCAAAAACAGGGGCTCTTGGGGCTCAGTGGCTTGCCAGCAAGCCTAGGCTACTTGATGAGCTGCAGGTCACTGAAATCCTCTGTTTTTTGGAACTGAAATTATAGCCATATGATACTATATCCTGCTTATTAACATGTGAGTGCTGTGGGTCAATTACTGTTTCTATGTTTGCACAGAAAATATTTTACCTATTCAACCATGACCCCACCAGGTATTTTATATAGTAAAACTATCTCCTTAGATTTAAAGACAAGAGGATTCATGACTGGGTGCACATTCAGTGTCAGACATGGTTTCGTATATCAACTTCTGTGATCCATTCAGCTCTGTCATATAACATCATATATCTCTTTTTTACTGAATATTTTATTTATTTACATTTCAGATGTTATCTTTTTTTCCATCCCCCCTCTAAACCCCTTATCCCATCCCTCCTCCTTTT
Source organism: Rhabdomys pumilio (assembly GCA_030674055.1). Lineage (NCBI taxonomy): Eukaryota > Metazoa > Chordata > Mammalia > Rodentia > Muridae > Rhabdomys > Rhabdomys pumilio. Next base: position 17,035,225 of record JANHMN010000009.1, read on the forward strand.
TGCATTTATACCATTTTAATTACATGCAAGTATTAAGGTCAGTTCTAGGTTGAGGAACTAGCAGTACAATAGATGCAAATAGTCAAGGAACAACCAAGACAATAAATGTAAATAGTCAAAGAACAAGCAAGGCAATAAACGAAGTCCTGAGATCACTCCTATGATCATTATTTCTAAGGACTTATCAGGAAAACCAAAATATCTGAGCCTAGTTTCCTGTCCTATCCTAATGGCATTTTCATGCTGGAAGCCTACTTCTTTGTTCTAGCCTAAGATTTAGATTTCTGCCTGAAATTACTTCTTTGTTCTAGCCTAAGATTTAGATTCTATCCTGAAATTAATTCTTTGTTTTAGCCTAATGTCAGATTCCCGCCTGAAGCCCTTTTCCTTGTCCTTAGCCAATGTCAGATTCCTGCCAAGCATTCCCAAAACCTCTCCACAAATCCCTATTTTTTATTTCATAAACAAGACTGAACCTGTCTTATGTTGTTCTGTCAAGAATATCTTTCTTACCTATCATGGAGTATGCATTATCAAAAGCAATACATTTCTGTCTTAGGTTGGTAAGGCTCTGTGCAGAACTTTACCCATCATTGGCTTGTCAGCCTGTTAAATTAACAACTCTGTCTGGAGGTCCATTTTCAGTTTCAAGTTTCAGTCATGTAATTTGGCTGCCAACATGTTGATGTTGTCAAAGACTATATCCCAGATGGGAAAAACTGCCTTGCCTCAAGTTTTTAGACCCTGTGGCAAAGAGATTCAAAAAGAGAAGTTACAATGACTCTTGTATTTTTCTTAAATGTGACCAGCTCTTTACATTCAATCATGGACTGATCCAATATTGAAAATAACAGTCTTCTTTTGGAAGGCTGGTTCTGGACATTTTCAGAGACATATTTGAAAGATAGCTGCAGTTCTCTATGACATTATGTTAGCAAGAGGTAAATTTGGGACAGGATCTGTATTTCAAACAAGTGTTAGTGCATGTGTTAAGGCTCTTTAAATTGTCATGATAAATCACTTTTGTTTCTTTTACATTATTTAATGTAAGTTGCATTGATTGTACAATTTCTAATTGTGTTAGTGTGCTGAAACCTGGCATGTCTGTTATGGAGATCTATCGACCAGCTTCTGTCTTATTGTCCTGAGTATTACAGAACCTTGTTTTTCTGAAGAAAAAAAAAAAGCTTGCAAGTACTGGAAGAAGTGAGTTAGGCTTTAAGCAAAGGCAAGAGGTGATTGCTGGCATAACAGTTTTAATTACATTAATTGATAACATCACTGCTTCTGCAATTTGCTTTGAACATCATGTCTTGTAACTCATGAGAATGTCATACACATATCTCCCTATGAGGTAAGAAAGCATTATCTAGAATAGCTATTTTTTTGAATATGAGTCTTCTCAATTCAAAGTCATTACCCTTCTTGCCTTTCTAATCTAGCCAAAGAGAAGCTAAAATGATGGTTGGAATCGGTAAACTCAAAACAGTTAAGCCCACTGAGATCTTACAAAGAGCTCAGATTTTGAATTTTGCAGATAAAGATTTTTTTTGTTTTGTTTTGTTTTGCTTTGGTTTTTTGTTGTTGTTGTTGTTTTGTTTTCAAGACAGGGTTTCTCTGTGTAGTCCTGGCTGTCCTGGAACTCACTCTGTAGACCAGACTGGCCTCGAACTCAGAAATCCGCCTGCCTCTGCCTCCCAAGTGCTGGGATTAAAGGCGTGCATCACCACCGCCCGGCAAAGATTTTATTTTAATTCTACATTTAGACACCTTGTTACTTTTAGAAGTCACTGCAATTACACATACCTTGTAAATATATTTGGAATGTCAAATCCTGGAGGGATTTTGGGTTTTTCCTGTAATTTTTCCATGTTTTTAATAGAACTGTGTAAAGTATAAGTATAGCTGAATTAGCCAGGCGGTGGTGGCGCACGCCTTTAATCCCAGCACTTGAAAGGCAGAGGCAGGTGGATTTCTGAGTTTAAGGCCAGCCTGGTCTACAGAGTGAGTTCCAGGACAGCCAGGGCTACTCAGAGAAACCCTGTCTCTAAAAACCAAAAAAAAAAAAAAAAAGTATAGCTGAATTGAGGGTGACGTAGTAAGAAATCCACACAGTGAACTAGACAATGTCGGCCAGATTAGGAGGATTACTTGAAATAACTTGATACAGATTATACTTTTTTGAGAAAAAGTTTGCTTTTGCTTTTGTTTTACTTTATTTTTAACAAACATATTTAATCTTTCTTATTTTTTTTAATTCATACTGAGACACTGACAAGCTTTTAATCTATTTAAAATTTGTATTAATTTGTGTGTGTGAAAATGTGTGAATTTATGAATGTTCCTGTATGTATGTGCATCTATACATGCCAACATATGTTTATGGAGGCCAGAGGTCAATGTCAAATTTCACACTTAGTCTCCAACTTAAATTTTAAAAGAAGTTTTCACACTGGACCCATTCCACACAAATTGGCTAAGCTGACTGAACAGTGAGTTTCAGGGGAAGCCCTATCTCATAGTGTTCACAGGTTAGACTACAGTGGCAAGCCACCAGCTTTTAAGAAAGTTCTGAGTAGTAAACTCATGTCTCTGTGTTTTCATGGGAACTGTACATGTTTCCAGCCTCAGAGACAATATTAGTTTTGAAGAAATCAATAATATACACATTTCAGAGTCTTGATGCTTTCAGAAAATTGTTCATGAATGACAATTCATGTCCTAGAACTTAGTGTACAAACTTGTCCTGTGGATTTTTATCACTCACTATCTTTTAAAAAAAATGATTCAAATAAAACAAAACATGTGACCATTCAATCTCTAAAAACAACTTCTTTAATATAAGAAGTACATGTTATGATTTAAGAGAAATAAACAAAGTATTATAACAATTAGTTTTCTTTTTTTTTCAGATTTTTAAAAAAGTACAATTTATTGAGTGTGAAAACTGAGAAGTACCCATAAAATTTAACCATACTGATAAGACATGTTCTGCTACATATTTACATTCAGAAAAGCCATTGTTAGCATATTTACAATTTTTATTTTATTTTCACATGTACTTTTCTGTCATTAAGTAACATGTGAGTGTCTATGTTAAGAATTTATTTATTATTTTTTGGCTTTCATTTTCTTTTCATTGGATATTTTACTTACATTTCAGATGCCATCCCCTTTCCCCATTCTCTCTCCCTAAAAACCACTTATCCCATGCCCCCTTTCCTTTTTGCTTTTATACAACTTTTTTAACAGTTAATCGAAGGCTTTATAAGTTTGGTAATGCTCAATCAGAAGTGTAACCCAATACCCAATCTGGATATATAATCTATCTTTGACTGGTGGAGATGCATGAACATCTGTCTCCATTCCCCCCCTCTCTTTCTCACTCTTCCTCTCTCTCATTACCTAGCTTCTCCTCTCCTTCTTCTTCTCCTCTCCTTACTTCTTCTATTCCTTTTGGTACTTCTTCACCCTTAGTTCCTCCTACATATCACCCTTCCTTTCAAAAACAAAACAAAACAAAACAAAACAAAAAAAACCAAAAAAAAACCCACTTTTTTCTCATACTACAATAAAAGCATAATTATGCCTATTTGTACCAGTGAGGTACAAGATAGTCCTAGTACCCAGTCCGTCATTTTGTTGACTAACCAGAACCTCTGTCATCTCTCCTAACTAAAACACTTAGTTTTGAATCTGGCTTTTTTTTTTCTTGGCTTTAGAATGAATGTCAGCTAAAAACTATCCACTCAGATCTTTTCTCTCAAATTAAATAGTCAGAATTGGCTATGAGACTATAGGTTTTCAACAGCATCAGAAATACAGAATGACTGAGTTAACTGAAATTATGGGAAGCATTAAGCATAGCTTCTAAAACTTAGACAATTTATAGAGACCACTGAACACCTGAACAGCCCCTATACTACCAAACGTTGGAGCATCAAATCTTCAGCCTTCTGGCCCAGAATCATCTGACAGACTTTAGTGGTGCAGAATTAATAAGGACTGATTACTCTGTCTAGGCAGATATAATCTGTCAACTATTCTGCAATTGTGTCCTTTTCTGGACAGTAATTTGTCTGTAGATGGAAAAAGGCAATTCTTGCCTAGTGGCTGTCTCCCTGCCACTGGAGTAACTCCAAAGATGCTCAATTTCTTCTTAGAATCCAAGACAGGAAGCTGTCAGGAGTAGACAGGTCTCTAATCAAAATGAATATTAATATAGAAATGTTTGTAACATCAGTTCTATGGACTTCTGACGTTTTGAAAAACAACAATCTATATAAGGCAATCTGGTCAATTGTTAACTTCTCTCAGCTATTTCTAAATAAAATATAGGAAACACTCTAACAATAAACTCAAAGCCATGAATTTGCTATAGTTCCTTAACTCACAGGCTAACCATCTCAAAACAGTTTAAAAAAGTTAAAGAAGGACTAGGTCTAAGCCTTGTATTCCTAACTGTATTATAGAGGCACAAGCCCATGAGTATCAATATTCATCTGACTTTTATATCAATAAGAAGCTCGTACCAATGAAAGCCTTAAATTTGAAATCAAAGTAAATTTTGTACCATTTAAGAAATTATAACTTCATCTTGATAATAATTATACACATTTCTACCAATAGGTTATGGCTATGCAATAAATCCTAGTTTCAACAAAACCACTACTTTTCCCTAGAAAGGCAGCCCAATATTAACCACCTTAGTCCCCAAGCCCAGGGAATAGGGGCGCTGATTCTTCTTTAACTTCTTCAAGCTGATATTAGAAGAGGAGTTGGGGGAAGAGTAGATTGATAAGCCTCTGATGCTGTGTCTTCACTGCATCCAGATGGAATTCCAGGACATCGGAGGTTTGAGCAGGTCTGCTCAGTTTGCTTGATAAGTAGATACACTAACGCTGTGTATTCTGCAATATACTATTCTCAGAACAAGTTTTAGTATCAAGATAATATTTTTTTCTAGAGGGCTGACATTTTTTAAAGTTGTTGGTTTGAACAACTCTCCCCCCTTTTTAAGTTGGTTATAATATTTTCATTTCAAATTTCATCCCCTATCCCATTCCCCCCACCACTCAGGAACCCTTCATCCCATCCCCCTCCTTGTGCTTCTATTAGGGTGTGATTATCTACTTTCTATAATACTGTTTCCATTAACATAACTGCCTCCTATCTTTCTAAATCCTTCTATTTGTGTTATTAAATCTCCTCTTTTTCTTTTCTTTTTTTTTGCCTCTTTTTCTTTTTTTTCTTTTTTGTCCTCTTTTTCTTTGTTCATTTTTTTCTTTTTTCATCTTTTTTTTAAATTGGGTATTAAATTTACAATTCAGATTTTATCCCCTTACTCCTGATCCTCCCACCACCCAGAGACCTCCTATCTCATCCCCCCTCCTCGTGCTTTTATGAGGCTGTACCTGCACCTTCCCTCCACCCCATTACCCCCTCCCCACCCTCACATTCCCCACTTACTCTGTGTTCATTTTCATGGGACCAAGAATCTCCTCTCCCACCTATATCCGACAAGGCCATCCTCCCCTACATATACCGCTGGGGTCATGGGTCCCTCCCTATGTGCTCCCAGGCTGGTGGTTTAGACTCTGGGGGGCTCTGGTTGTTTGGTATTGTTGCTTTTCTCCTGGGGTCACAAACCCTTCCTGCTCCTTCAGTCTTCTCTTTAAGTTCTCCATTGGGAAACCCTTGTTCGTACCAGTGGTTAATTGTGAGCATTGTCCTCTGAATGTGTAAGTTTTTGGCAGACCTCTAAGGAGACAGCTATATCATGCTCTTGGCAGCACGTACTTTCAGCCATCCACATCAGTGTCTAGCTTAGGTGACTGTACATAGGATGGATAGTCAGGTGGAATGGTCTCCAGATGGTCCCTCCTTCTGTTCCTGTCCCATGTTTTGTTTCCATATACAATTAGTTTTCTTAACGTTGAACACTGACACTGGTTTTTTTGTTTGTATTAGGTAAAATTAGTACTTTCATATTCATAGAAAAATATGTTCTGATTAATAATGTTAAGCTTCTGATTAAAAAATAAATCTGAACATGAAAAGTAAACTAGAAATTACTTATAATGTAACAAAAAAAACCCAAAATTTCCTGTTTATGCTTACACAGTTTGATGCAGATTCTATATTTTTTATTTTTGTGTCTTGATTCTCTTCTTAATAGTATGAAAAAAAAATTTCTGATTCATTAGGTAAATGTATCTCTTAAGCATGATGAGATGGATTCAATTATGAACACAAAAATAGTTGAAGGGGAGAACCAACCTCTGCAACTTGTTATAACATGTGCCTCTATACTTAAGAGGTTGTTTGTAGAAATTGATTGGTCATATGTTCAATTTTATTTGATTTTTTTTAAATAGTAAGGGATTAGAATCCACACACTATGACATATATACATTGTCTTTCACACACATGTGCACACAGATGGAGAATAGGGAGGGAGAGGGAATGAAACACAAAGAGAAGTAACTAATTTAAAAACTTTTTAGATAAAAAATCTAATTTTATCAATAATATTGTTGATTTTTTTCCAAATCATATGTCATAGTTGAGTACTTATCTTGCTTTTTAATTGGGGTATAATAAGTCCTTGGCAAGGGTGACTTTATAGCATACTTTCTTCATAGATTCAATACCCAAAACTAAAAAATTCTATGTCAAAATGTAATAATAATTCCAAAACACCAAATTAGATATTTTTCCAAATGATTCTATAATGTGGAGACCTCAAGAATGAATGACTATTTATGGTCTCATTATATCATAGGAAGAGATTACTGAACAAATGTCATTCTGTTTTAGTAACTGCTATACTTTAAGCAGATAGTTTGAGACAGTGTGTGTAGTACTTTCCTGGATGTTGTTATTTCAAGCACGCTTTGATATATTGTTTTATCAACCAAAATATTCAAAATGAATGTCAAAGCTATTATTAAATTTGGTTATAGGCAAATTATTTAAAAAAAAAAGAAAGAAAAAAGAAAATACAACCCAAAACCAACAAAAATACTACTATGGTGTTATGTAATTTTTAAAAACACGTAAGCTTCTCCTTCTTCCGTTTTCCTTCACAGCTGTATCCCCATGGTGAGATCCTGGATCCTGTGTATGCACAACCTCTGCAGCAGGATAGGACAGTTTCCAGGCCTTTAGCAGAGCATCATTCTTTCATTATATACTTTATCCATTATGATGGTGAAATACAATATCTGACAAAAGTAACTTAAGGAGGTAGGATATAGCCCAGTTTGGCAAGCAGTGTATCATGATGGAGAAGACATGGTAGTGGGAATACAAGGTGGCTGGTCATATGTTACCCAGTCAAGTAGAAAAAATGATGAACACAGCTGCTTGTTTCACATTCTCCTTTTTATTTAGTCAAGGACATCTTTCCATGGAATGGTGCAACAGCAGTTAGGATGGGTTTTCAATGAACCCAACCTAGGATCTCTTTTACAGTCATACCTAGAGACTTTTCTCCTAGTTGATTAGAGATCTGGCCAAGTGGACAACTAGGATTAACTGTCACAGATGAGTTCTGCTGAATTTTTTTGGAATAAAGTCTAGGGTCATATTGGTATCAAACACCAACAAAAGTTCAGGAAGCTCTTTGAAATATTGAGGTCATTCCTTCATCTAATGGATACAAACAAGGGATATAGCAGATTCCTCATCAAAAAACAAAGTGACTCATGTCCATCTCTTTGGCTCACTAGAGATTTATGTAAAGAAGCCCACACCTTTACCCAATTGTGTGTTCAGGCTACCATATCAGACTTCTCAATCTTACTTTTGCATATTCCTTTTTTTTTTTTGATCACACACCTTGCTTGTAATATTCTTCACAGGATACCTACAATGAAATCACATTTCCTCTCCTAATTCTCAATAGAGATTATTCAATTCATTTATTGATTTTATGTCATCAACCCCAGATAATTAGAAAGGCAATAGTAATTCATCTGGTCTCCATCAATGCCTTTTTTCCCCTCTGTGATTTCCATTGCTAGACTTTAAGTTAACTTTTTGTGGCAGATGTAAAACTTTTATAGCACAAAGATTGTATAAACCTTCCATTCTAACATATCTAGTTAAATGATTGCTACCTCGTTGAATTGTTTGTGTACACAGTGAATGAACATATTTCGATTAAACCTTGAATCCTCATTACATGCTAATTTTGCTGCAGCAAGTTACTAAATACATTTAAATTCATTGTCTCCATAATTATCATTGGTGATAGTTCTGTTCAATTTTATGTTATGAACATACAAAATGTTTCTGCCAATGTGTGAATTCCAAATTTTTTTATTGGTTTTTACTTGTGAATGAAAGCTGTATGGTCATTGGTAAGTTTTATTTTAAATTCTGTATTGAGAAAAATTTCCTTGTAATAAGATTTAAATTTGGAAAAAAATTCTGTATTAAATACCATACAAGAGTAACCTTACAAAGTAACAAAATATGAACATCCTAGTGCTGGACATATAGCTCAATGATAGAATCCTTGCCTTTATGTGTGAGGACATAGTCTGGTTCTTTGGCCAAACACACACATACACACACATACACACACACACACACACACACACACACACACACACACACACCACGAAAGCCATAATATTTAGAAATGTTTTCTCCTCTTAGCTAATATTTAAGCCTACCAGTTTAGAGGCTTCTTTTGCCTACACTGAAACTATGTTTAAAATTGGAAAAAAGGAAACCAAGTGTAACCACAAATAATTCAATATTGGGTTAACTAAAACTACTTCCAGCAATTATTCCTGTAGTTTTATTGCTAATGCCTGCAACATTTCTAAAGCTAAATATGACGATTATCCTACATCAGATCAACATTGTCTTTTGCCAAGACTCTTTTTTTACTTTTTTGTCAAGCATAGGCACATCCACTAACAATTTTCATTATTTCTTTATGAATCTCCCACCTAGCTCCTGGAATTCTCCAGTTCTTGGGAAGGTTGAACAGAGGCTCAGGACTCTGAGGCTTTGGTTTGCTATGGAATTCATTTCCTTCATGCAAATAGATACTTATAACTCTGGACTCTGCAATTTTTATTATTACAAAATTTCAAATGGACAGAGTCATTTCTTCTCTCACTTCCTTGGTTCATTTCTTATTTAGAAACTAAGTTGTTTGGACACCTAACATTAGTCACATCTAAAAGCATCTTTGGCTAAAGCCTTATCTATTACATGCTCAGTGTGGCCATTACTCCAAATTGTGGAAATCTTCCTATCCACATATTAAATGATATAGTCAATGGTGAAAAACTGTTATCAATAATACCAGCTTCTGGGCTCTAAATAGCCTGGGTCAGTGGATACTGTCAAAAAAAAATTCAACATAATGCCTTCATCAATGTGCCGCTGAACTACTTCTGTACAAAATAAAAAATATGTAAGAAGAGAAAGAAGCCACCAATGCCCTGCCCCAAAGTGTTTATGATGATAATCAACTAATTTCTATACCTAAATCAGTCAAAAGCAGAGAAATTTAATATCACAGTTAAGGCCAGATAAAATTGTACCAAGTTCTCTGTTACAACGTACTGTGAAACTATATCCTCCTTGCTTGTCCCTAACCCATGAATTCTAAAATTGCCTTATTTTCTGTTTATAGACACAGTAAATATTAATGAGGAGTGTGCAAATAGTTGAAAAGCAGCTGAAATATGTAAACTTTTCAAATGTAAATTATCCTTAAGGCGTGGTTGGATCCATATTTCCCTCATCCAGAGCACCTCATTGACAAATCATCCAATTACATGAGTCTAAGAGTACACATTGGGTATTCATAAATTTCTGCCTAATCTAATTCTTGAATTAGATTCTCAATGAAAACTACTGTAGAACAATCAATTAAAAAACAAATAAACAAATGAGATTTGAAATATATTTTTCTGGTTGAAATCAATTTTTTTCTGAAGGTCCAAATATGTGTAAGAAATCAGGTTTTCCTTCTCCTCACTGTTAGTATGAATAAGTGTTTCTCAGTTACTAAAAGTGAAGTGACCATCTCTAAGCTTCAAATTATATAAAACAAAGAAATGTAGTGGATAGACTCAGCAAATAGAAGAGAAAAATATTTCCTCTAGAAATGGTTGTCTTAAATTTAATAGAAACTTTTGAAATTTAACATCTGATTATATCCTGCCTCACTCTCTAGTCATGCTAGTGCTAGTGTGACTAGAGGTCATCTGTACATGGTTTGTCTTTTTATTTATTTGTTTATTTTTTCAATTCTTTTTTTTTTTTGGTTCTTGGGACAAATGTATTCTTTTCAATTTGAAAGTAAGTAACTACTTCATCACAAAATAGAAATAGAAATCTAAAGTGTAGTATATTAGTAAATCAAGGTTTAAAAAAAAACAGCACAATCAAAGAAATATGTCCTTTTTCTTCTTGGGGAATGAGTAATCCAAACATGTGGATATAAATAACACATATTTCCAGGTAGTTGAAGATAGCAAGAAATAGAATATAGATGTTTTTGGATACCTAGAAACCAAGGCTCTGACTGTGGCAAATCCCATCTCTTGTGTCATTCTCATGCTGCTAATACTCAGGCAAGATCATGTGTGTTGATCTCAACTTCCGTAAATTACATCTCCTGTGTACTTGTGGATGGAAGCTTTCTGGCAGGACATTGCTGTGAACTGTTCTGAGATTCAATTAAACAGGTAAGTCCTGGATTGCTGTTCTGTTGCTAACAAAGGTAACTGACATCTAGAAACCATGTGATTGGATGTCACAGAGAGCTGTCTTGACTTGGTTGAGAGTGGTTCACAAAATAGCAACTCATCTTATTCTGCACTGAATAAGTGTTTATCACCTTCTTTAATGGATATCCGTTTAGGTAAAATTCTACATTATTGACAATGGTGGTGGCCAAAGGCAGCCATCATGTTCTTGTCTTCTAACAGTTTCTGGGTGATAATGAGGACCTAATACTGCAGGCTTCTAAGTTTAATGAGAGTGGCAAAGCCTGGTGTGAAGAAATAGAGACATAGGAAAGAAACCAGACAATGATCAGGCTAGGGAAGTTGAGGCAGGTCATAACTCTGAGCATAGTGATTGAGGGAGGTAGTTCACCACCACATCCCTGTGGGTTAATGGCATGAGTTTGAAGGTACAGAAACAGATATCATAGAAAGTCTCATTATCAGTTAAGTAGGTCTCTCAGTAGACTGCTCTTTACCAACTAATGGAGGTAGTGTTCAACCATGGTGTTGAGAACTTTGGGTCTGAATGCTCTACTCACAATGTTTATGACGATGTCTGGATATTCTTCTGAGATGTCTTTAATGAGTAGGGTGTCAAATTTTCCACCTAGTCAGTGGGGTAATTGGAAGCTTTTCAGGAACTTCTTATATAACACATTTGAGACAGAGTCAGCCAGTTGACCTCTCTTTGTGTAGTAGTCTTTGGTTCAGTTGTTGCTTGCCCTAGACTGACCAAAACCATAGATGCTTCACCTCAAGGTCTGGCCAAAAGGACTTGAGGGAATGAAATACATGGTCCATGATTCTAGATCAACCAAGATAGATCAAGAAACATACTTGCCAACTGTGGCTTCATTGCAGCACACAGAGTGTGCAGCTGATGGTTACTTAATCTGTAGTATGTACCAGGGGCCTATGACATGTTCATTGATGATTATCCCCCAGAACTTGATATCAATCTGGTTGCCATGCTTACTAGACTGTACAGATTAGTACATTATTTACTTCATGGATAATGTTTACTGTAGTAAATTTTAGCTCACCCCAAGTATTTACTGAACAAGAAAAGATATTGAGGTTTTTTTGTTGTTGTTTTTTTGTTGTTGTTCCTTTTTGGTTTTGTTATGTTTGTTTCTTTGAGGGGTTTTTTTTTTTGGTGTGATAGTGACTGAAAAGATGGAGCATGGCACTGGAGGCTAAAGTAGGGGAAGTATAATGGCAGTAAAATTCTGAGAGATGTACTATTTCTACATCTTTCTAATAAACAAATTAATTATCAATTTCTAATTCTATATATATATATTGAAAACTATATGCATATATAACATATAATTACACACAGACACAGACACACACACACACACACACACACACACACACACACATGCAGTGTACTCTAGACTTAAAATTACAGATGGTTGTGAGCTACCATGTGGGTACTGGGAAAGAAATTAGGTCATCTGCAAGAGTAACAAGTGGACCTATCCTCTGAGAAATAATTACACACCCCACACTTATAAAGATTTAAGACAGTCCTTACTGTGTGTACTTTCTTTAGCTGTAAATTCTCTTAGAGGATGTGCTATTGCCATTTACTTATCATATATGAATTCTTCAGCAAACAATCATTGACCATAAACAAAATCACCTCTGTCAACTAAGCAAAAAAAATATAGAAAATGTATATTTGCACATTCTCAGGTTGAAGGGCATTTGATCACTGTGAAATCTGAGATTAAGTTGTTTACTAGAAAATGTGTTTTTATTGTGTTGTGCCTCAGACTTAGCACATACCTTTAACCCCTCTTGTTAGAATACAGACACTTCCTTAAGTTCACATCTTTAAACCTAAACAACGAAGGTAGAGTTAATTTGTAGAAGGAAGCACCCATGTTTGAAAGTAATGTCTAATTAAGAGTCAAAGGAAGGAATGAATCAGGAAACGAATTGACAGAATTGGATATACCCAAATCTCCAAAAAGCAGAGAGAAAAGAGAAGCTATTTAAGAGAGTGGTGGGGAGAGAGAGAGAGAGAGAGAGAGAGAGAGAGAGAGAGAGAGAGAGAGAGAGAAAGAGAGAGAGAAAGAGAGAGAGAAAGAGAGAGAGAGAGAGAACAGTTTAACTGGGACAGATACACAGACACAGGTTGCAGAGAGAGAGAATAAGCTACACAAAGGTGAAGGTAGAACAACTAAGAGAATGAGAAGGTGCCAGAATATTAGAACATTGCCAAAATTAACATGTGGCCAAGCAAAGCAATTTAGTCAGAAGCTAAAAGAAACCAATTTGAATCAATCAACATGGAAAGGAGTTTTGAGTCAGAACATCTGAGTTGACCAGCTAGCCAGAGTTCAGAAAGACCTAGAAAGTGGTGTGCTTATTTTGCAGAAATTCATGGCATTAAAAAACTCTAGGTATAGATTAGATTGTATGGAGACTAGAAGCTTTCTGAACTAGGCCAAAGTTAGCAGATGGAGGCAGTAAGCATCTGAGACAATTATATCAGAAAAATAATAGGTAGTTTTATAGTCTTGCACACACATTTACATTTGTGGAAAGCAGTATGCACTGGCACGCACATGTGCAAAGCAGAAATAGACACTGGGTCTCTTTTCTCTATCACTCTGTACCTCATGTCTTTAGACAATCGCTTGTTGAACCCGGACCTTGCCAGTTGGGCTGGAGTGATTGGCCAGTGAGATCTAAAATTTCTCTGTCTCCACCTCTCCAGTGCTGAGATTATCTACGCCTACTACTGTGTTTGGTTTTTTTTACATGTCTGCTAAGGATCTGAACACAGGGCTTTATGCTCGGACAACCAGCACTTTCCTCATTACCCACTTTTAAGATGTTGTGTTTACCTAAAGAAATACAATAAAAACTGACCATGTTTTACCTCTGAGCTTTAGCTATGTAAGGGAGAAAAAAGCACACCCAGTGATGGTGTGTTCTGAGTTGAAGTATACACAATTCATGACTAATATGTAACCTTTGTCTAACTGTGAACATTTAATAAGACCTCCAGGCACGGGCCATGCATTTATTTACCTCATTCCTGATTTTTGTGATACTGTTTAATTTGATATCATGAAATTTTAGAGATAAAACTAATTGAAATATTTTGCCTACTTTTTCTATACCTAAAGTGAGGTAAAAACACAGTATTCCCCCAGTAAGACTACCATAGAAGCTCAGTTCCATAAGTTCTTATTTTCCCATGTAAAGTTTTAGAAACAATTAATGCAAAATATATGTTAAAAGAGAAATTAAATTCTATAACTCTTAGTTCATCTGCTATGTCAGTGTCCTCATCAATAAAGCCTGACTCTTAACTATGAAAAAAATGGAAAATTTAATGTACTTACAATTTGGTTCACAATTGGAGGGAAATGCTTATCCTTTTTCTATCTTGCCTGTAAGAGTGTATAACTTATAAAAACAATAAAATGAAACCCAGGAAATATGCACATGGAAATTTTTTTTTCTTCTAGAAAATGTATCACTTTTGGCTTTAGAACTCATGCCAATAATTATTTTTATTCCAAGAACTCCTCCCAATCCTACACCTCCTAAGAACTATAAAATATGAAATTTAGTCATGCCTTAAAATAAAAACTGTCAGTATTGTGTTACATTAGTTATTATTCTCATTTCTCAAAGAGAATAGCAGGAAACAATAGCAGGAAGTTTTATTTCTGCTCCCAATAAGAGTACAGCCTATCAGTCAGGGAAAGCCAGGCAGCAGGAATCTGGTCACATAACATACAATTAGGAATCGAAGAGATAAATTCTGCCACTCGGTTGCTTTATATTCAGTCAATAACCACAGTCCATGGAATGGCATGAGCCACAGTGAGAAGTGTCTTCTCACCTCAATAAGCACAGTATAGAGAAGAAACTCTCTTACGGGAAGTCCAGGGTTTTGTCTCCTAGGTGATTCTAGATCCTGAAGAGCTGATGATCAATATCAGCCATCACAAATACCCATCGTTAGGTTGAGTAGTAAGTGTTGCAGACTGTGTAATTTCTTTAAAGCCTGACTGTAGATGGAGCTCTGGCTCATCCTGAAGCTGCAAGTGAGTCTGCATTTTCTGCTCTGGTGGAAAGGCTGCTCCCACTTTCAAAAAAACAAAACAAAACAACAACAACAACAACAACAAAACATAATAGGGCTATCCTGTCATGCATCAGGGTCCTGCCTTAGGTGTAGCTTTCAAATGCCTTACTGTTGTTCTTCTAACCATATGAAACAATTATAATTAGTTGTCTGAATACAACATGGTAAATCATAAATATTCATGAGCTCTCCTGTTTGTGTTTTTCTCTTCTGCTTGCCCATATTTTGGACTGTTCTTGTGATAATTAAGGTGAAAAGTGAGTCAGAAATTTAGATAAATTTCAGGAGTTTTTTGAAATCAAACACAACGGTTTGATAGAATGAGTACCAGAGGCTGTTTTTATGTAAATGGAAAACAATGGTTTAAGGAATTCTGAAAGAATAAATGTACATTGGTTTGTCTGAGGAAGTGGATCTGTTGATGAAATGCATCCTGTGTAAATGTAAGTTTTCAAGTCTCTAGTATCAGTATAGAAATGCCAGTGCTATGGCATTTGCCTATAATCCTAATATTGAGGAAATGGAGACAGGAGGATTACTGATGCTGGGGTCAGTAAGGTTAGTTATGTTGGCAAGGTCCAGGTTTAGTGAGAATCTGATCCAGAAAATAAGGTTGAGAACAACTGAGGAAAACAGCTGATCCCAAAACCCAGTCTCCACATGAACCCTCATGTAAGCACAGATTCACCAGAACACATACATGCATTTTTCACATACCAAAAGATGTGTATTAGAGTTCAATGTGTAAATTGTACCTATATCATCACATACACCAAGATACAAGTCACAATGACACTAAGCCACAGTCAAGGACTCAGAAAGGCAATCTTAGTAATTAACACACATGCTCAAAAGAGGAAAACCATTCTAGGACATTCTGATTTTAAAGCACTCAAATTGACAGTGTTTTGAAATGTAAATGCTGCTTACTATATCCAAATTCACATATGTAGGCTGTAGCTTTCAACTGTCAGGGATCAGTTTGTTATTGTATTTATTCACAGCATATGACACATTTAAATGTCTTGTTTCAAAATTTGGATCTGGGTTGAGATGATTCACTGAGTAACAGCAGTCAAATCGCTCTGTGGCAAGAAAGGAGGCTGCTTTCTAGCCAACCAGGTTGGATTATACACTGCAACAAGAGACAGCAGCAAGAGAGACCCTGCTTTAACAATGTGGAAGAACAGAACCTTCTGAAATCTGAACTCTGATTTTCCCTGTGTACACTGGCACACGTGAACCCACACCACTCTCTTTTCCTTTTCTCTTCATTTCTTCCCCCTGTCTCTGCAAGCCATTGCTGGGGAGAGGAGGACTTGCTTACGTGGATACTTCTCTGTTCCTGCATGTGTGCAAGCACTTATATTTACACGTAGTAAACGCCAGAGATCAAGCACAGGTGTTGCTCCTTCTGAGCTGTCTGCTTGGTTTTTGTTTGGTTTGGTTTCTTGTTTTTGTTTGTTTGTTTGTTATTTCTTTCTTGTGGGGGTTGTTTTGTTTCACTTAAATTTCCTTTCAGTTTGTAACATGGAAATATGGTGTGTGTGTGTGTGTGTGTGTGTGTGTGTGTGTGTGTGTGTGTGTGTTAGGCTGCTGAAGTTGCAGTTTCATCCTTCATTGCTCTCCAGTTTATTTAATAAGGTATGATTTCTGAACTGGGAACTTGCTAGTGAGCTTGTCCCAGGGATCCCCTGTCTCTGCCTCCCCACTGTCAGGATTACAGAAAACTACCACACTCATCTGGCTTTTGGATGGATTCTGGAAATTTGAATCCCAGTCTTCAAAGTTGTGTGGAAGGTGATTTATCCACTGTTCCATCTGTTTATCTTCACCTTGGTTTTAGAGATAGGGTGTCTCTTTGAGTCTGGCTATCATAGATGTTGATAGATCAACTGCTCAGAAAGTCACAGGGATCTACTTGCATTTGCCTCCTTAGAGATAGAAATAGTGATGCATAGTGATACCCAGCCGTTAATATTTATCTTTTGTCCTTTTTGTTGGTCCAGATTGGATGATTCAATCCAGAAGCTTGACAATTATAAGAAGACAATGTGTCATTGAGGCACACCTACGACTTCTTGTAACTTCCCTGAAAACTTCTCAGCTCCAAGATCCAGTGTGAAGGCAGATGTTTATACATGGCTACTTAAGACAACAAATGTATTCAGACTAACTGATAACTGTGTGCAGTTCTCATACACTATAAAAAACTATTACATTAAAAATTTTACATAAAAGCAGGTCATAGCCATGTGTAGTATCAAAGCATAATGCAGGCCTGTCTTGGCCTGTGAACAAGTTTTATAAACCCTGTCTACTATTTTTTTTGGCTTTTAATTTATTTTGGCACCAATTATTTTTCTTAGCTGTAATATCTATGTGCTCCTAGTACCTAGCTTTATATTTCCAATTTCATAATTGTATCACTAGTAGAGAACTTTAGCTCAATTTGATCAATATACATTCTAATGAAATAAATTCATACCAGTAACAAACATTGCAAATTTCTCAGTTTCAGTACCTGTGAATGGAGTTATTCTCAGAAACTATTTTATCTTAACATCAAGAATATGGCTTTGGAACAGCTATGTGGATATAAACAGTTGAGGATGCTCAGGTTATTCATAAGAAATAAAGTGGTATGTGTATGTAACTTATGCATCCTTCCTCATAGAAATATCTCTAGCTAGTTATAATACCCCAAATAATTCAAATGGCAGAAAAATCCTTATAATATGCTAGGTAGAAAATAATTACAATAGAAAATATGTACATATACAGCATACACACATTTTTCTGAATATTTTTGTCTTAATCCTGAAAGATGTGCTGGTGTGGTACCAACATGTATACAGATGCCCACTTATATTTGTCATACATTCTCCTATTAGATATATTTGGGTGCAGTACTAAATCATGACTCCTTAAAAATTAGAGTACATCTAGTTAATCTACAATTCACATCATTTCGAATGAGAGTAAAACAGAGAAATGACTTAATAAAAAGTGATTAAAATTACTTATGATAAAAATAAAAAAGCATATACATTACCTAAATATATATTCATGATTATATAGTACTGAGCATGAACATACATTATCTACATTGTATATATATTTAAATGATTACAATAACATACATTTTTATTGGAACAGGCAGATAGCATATTTATTCTAATAAGAATAGGAATAATTAAGAAAATCAGTGCTATTCTCAATATTGACTTGCAAACATTCATAAATTTGGGACTTCTTTACTCAACAAACATAACTTCAGAGCACTAGAACAAAGTTAAAGTGAGTCATGAATGCATTTGTCTTTCTTTTCTTATACCTTCTTCATCCTTTTTCCTACTCCCTACACTAAGCCACAAATCTGCAAGCTATGAAGTTTCTCACACAGAAATTTCAGATGTTTTCTGTCTCTGTCCCTCTGTCTCTTTCTGTCTCTCTGACTCTCTGTCTCTGTCTCTGTCTCTCTCTCTCTCTCTCTCTCTCTCTCTCTCTCTGTGTGTGTGTGTGTGTGTGTGTGTGTGCGCACGCGTGCACATGTATGCGCTCATGCATGTATATGTTTGCTCTGTGCAGTTCTCATTGTTACTAGTCAATACAACTTCTGCTGGCTTTTGGCTAACACGTTATTAAAGATGCCAATAGAAAACCTATTAAAGATGTTTTCCAGTGTGTTTTCTATCCTAGTTTAAATGCAAAATATATAAAAGCACACTAAGGAAGGTTACATAATAAAATAAACCCTAGAAATCAATTGTTTCTACTACATGCTGATTTTTTTTTTAAAAAGAATATGACTTTTGAGAACATTAAAAGATTATTAGACTCTTCCTATTGGAATTTACCAAAGAAAGATCTGTTCATATATTGGCCTGGATTTATGTAAAATATCAGTAAGGGACATTACATATGATAAGTATCTGTTTTCCTTTATTAAATTCAGCAAGCTTGGCTACAACACACTGGTTGTTCAACTGTTTCCTGAGGGAGGAAAGTAATGCAGAAAACCTAAACAAACCATTTTTTTCATACATATAAAAATTTCAGTAATATTTTATCTCAAGTGAGGAAACTCAAATGGAGGGTGATGTTTAATAGGCATCTTTCAATCTTTTAGGCAATCTAAGTATGACTAGTTTTGCATTGAAATATTGTGCTCCACTATAGAAACCATTTATTGTTGTCACTAAAACTAAAAAAAAAAAATTGGGGCTGTGAGATTGCTCAATCAGTCAAGTGTTTACTACGCAAACAGAAGTTCTGATTCCTGCACCCAAGTAAAATGGTGCAGGATACTTGGGCATGGTGTCAAATACTTCCAAATCCAGTTCTGGAGAGGCCAACAAGAGCATTCCTGGATTTTGTTGGCCACTAGGGTTGCCAAACACAAGATTATTGCTCCAAGTTCATTGAGAGACCATGTCTCAAAAACAATATGGAGTGGATGGATGAACAAGTTAGTAGTTATGAACACTTGTTGCTCTTCCAGAGAGCCTGAGTTCAGTTCCCTGCCCCAACCTTGGACATTACACAATGGCCTGTAACTCCTGCTTCTAGAGATCCAGCACCCCTCTGCAACCTTTAGGTACCCACACATATGTAGCATATGTCAAAAAAGAAACACAAGTCAATTAAAAACTAAAAATAAATATGCTCTAAAAAGACAGAGTGATAGAGAAAAACACCCAGCCTCTACAGGCACACACTAAAAGGAATGCACCTCTGATTATTACCTCCTGCTCTCATGAGATCCTGTCACTGATGTGAGAAAACTGCAGGAACAATTATCTTTTATTCACACACTCTCTGTTTATCTTAAGAAATAAATTGATCCTTTCCTTCAGTCTTACTTATCAGACCATGACCACACACCAAGCACCAGATAACCACTCCCACAGAGTTTTAATAGTCTTAATCTACTCAGGATTTCTTCCTTAGCCTGTTGGGCAATCAGAGAAGTTAAAAACAGCTGACAATGAGGAAAATGATTGTGGAGGGGACTCAAATCCTTAAGACAGGAGCAAATAACCATTGACATCTAATAAAAATTAGAGTGTGACATGTGTGTGTATGTGTGTACAAATGTAACCACACAGACATTTTGGACTCCTCTAAAACTCAACTCGATGCAGGACCTGGTTCATCACACCCATGTGAAGCATACCTGTTCTAAAAGTCTTTGCTCATTATGTAGCTAAGTCCCTGGACACTAATATGGATATCCACTCCTCTGAAAAAGTATAAGTCTGCCTTCATTATAAGACTCAATTCCCCTGTTAAGGCAAAAATATATTTGACTTGGACCGACATGAACAATGCTTTACCACAAAGAGACAAAGAATTGATTCATTACTCCACCTGTGACTTTCTCTTCTCACAGGAAGTAATCCCTGTCAACTTAAAATCTCCAACAGCACTTGTAATGTGATACACTTGGCACAAAGTCTCATGATAATAGCTGCTGCTATCTTAACTTTGGATGTGTTTCTGTCATATCTCACGTCAGTTTTAGGTCTGCAAGCCCAGTGATGTTTTTCAATTTGATTTGCCGTTACCAGCCATTTACTATAAGGAATGAATACAAAATGTAAAACAAGAAAATTGAGTTACAAGGAAAGAAATACCTTAAAGAAAAACATAATGATGTTCTATGCATCAGTATTTTATTCTCTTATTAATTGGATATTTTATTTATTTACATTTCAGATGCCATCCTCTTTCCCCATTTCTCCCCCTAGGAACCCCTATCCAATCTCCCTTGTCTCCTTTTAGCTTTTATACTATTTTAATTATCTGCAAGTATTAAGTTCTAAGTTGACGAACTAGCAATACAATAGATGCAAATAGTCAAGAAACAAGCAAGACAATAAACACAAATAGTCAAAGAACAAGCAAAGGCATAAACAAAATTCCATAATCACTCCTGTGATCACTATTTCTTAAAAAAAAAAAGATGACATAAGAAGTCAAAATTGTCAAAAATAGTGATTTTTAAAACACACTCATATGTAAGCTCTGTTCCTTTCCACAATACCACTCAAATTATAGGGATTTCATCACACAGAACTTCAAACATATAGAAAAACAGGTCGCAAAGGGCTATCATTGGTCAGGAGCCTGTGAGTAGAAGCCTTTAATTTTTGTACTATTTAATATAACATTTGTGACATATTATAATCTCATCAAAAATTAATATGACCAAACATGTCTTACAAGGTATGTCTAATAAGTATTATGAAATTAGTAGATGGACCACTTTCTGAATACTCAATAGCAAAAACTGTATGATGAATGATTCCTTTTCCTTGTTCCATTATGGATAAAACAGAAGTGCTCCAGAGAAAATGAAAAAAGAGTAAAATACAACACAACTCATTTAACTTACTTTATCTTTTGTGTGTGTGTGTGTGTGTGTGTGTGTGTGTGTGTGTGTGTGTGTGTATAAATGTATAGTATATGAGACTGTGTGAATATATAGTTTATGTGTGTATATCCAAAATGAGAATACATATGCATGTACATGTATGTTGTCATGTGTAAACCTGCTTATGAGGGACATGAGTTAACACTAGGTGTATTCTATTATAACTATTTACCTACTGAATTAGTCTTCCATTTGAACTCAGAACTCACTGCTTTGTTAGACTGGTTATCCAATGAATTCTGGAGATCAACCTCTCTCCATGATGACTAATATTGCAGAAAACAAATAACATCAGAATTATTACTTAAAATGCTAAGGAAGTGAACCCAGGCCCTCAATCTTACATGTACTTTCCAAACCTATGTTAAACTCCATTCTTCTTTACTTTTTATTTTAGTAAGGTTTTGATTTATCAAGATGTCAAGATTGATTTTGTAAAGTGTAGACATTCTAAGACTTCATTGTCCATTTTTCCTCATTCTCTATGACTACTAAGCGTCTACTGACTATGGTCAAGCTGTGCGCCTCTTCAGACTGAGATGTTCTACAGGTATGAATTATTCTGTGTAGCAACATGATAAGAAATATAAAATTATTCATCCTCTCTCTTTCATATGGTACCTGCATCAATCAGAATAAAATCCTTATGAAAGAAGGAATTTCAATAGGCAAGTAACAATCTGGCTGAAAACAGTTGTAATAGTTATTAATATTCTGCTGTGCTTACAAAAGTTTTAGGGCCCAAAACCCTCAGAAGATGGCATTGTTTACACTACTCTCTGTGAGAAGCAGCTGTTTGCTGCTCACCACAGTCAGAGGCACAATAAGTTAGCAGAAACATTGGCAAGTCTTAGACAAATATCTACTGGTTAAAGCTCAAAGTGGCTCCAGAACAGCTGTGCTTGAGACGAAAAAAATAAAGACTACAACTGTAAAGAGGGTTGTAAATTAAGTGTAAATTTTATACTTCAAATGCTTTCTGCATATGGGCACCTAACACAGGAAGTGACAGTATTTACCAACAACAGGGAAATAAAACAAGTTTCTGGACTTCAGAGTGACATGTTTCTACACTGTCTGAACATGTACAACCTGCACATTTCTCTGTTCCTGGTGATTCATGTTAAGAGATTCAGCTAGAATAGGCAGCATTGTTACATCTCTCATGTTAAAACCACTTTACCGAGTTAAACTGTATTTTAGAGGTACATAAAAATTGTGATGCTATTGAGGAACACTGGATGTTATTCTTAGTTGTCATTGTTTTCTTCAAAAAAAAAAAAATCCAGGGTGCTTTCTTCTAGGAAATCTCATTCACTTTTAATAACAGAAGAAACATGGATTTATGCTACCTTACTACATAATACTGGAGAGACACAAAACAGTAAAGGAAAACACTTCTAAGAACACAGAATTTTCAGCACTAAATGTAAGAAAATTACCAGACTGTTAAAGAATTTTATAGTTTAAATTAGAAAAGAAAATGGAAATAACCAAGGTTTTAAACAGTATGGCTAATGAGTTAACATTGGCATATTCATAAAATGTAGCAATATAGAAGTAGAAGGAAACAATTAGAAATACATGTATCAAAACATTAACTTTGAATAAATGATATTAAATAAATTAAAAAGAGAAAAATTATAGTTTTATACCATTTTTATACACATTATGGAGATAATAGGTACATGAGTGATAGATAGATAGTAGACAGACAGACAGATAAAAAGCTATATATATATATATATATATATATATATATATATATAGAGAGAGAGAGAGAGAGAGAGAGAGAGAGAGAGAGGGAGAGAGGGGGAGTAGGTTCTGAAGTAGCCTTCCTGACCTGGAACTCAGGTATTGCTAGAATAACCTTGAACTTCTGGTCCTCTTGCCTCCATGTCCACAGTGATTATATTATGGGTATGCAGCACCCCCCCCTTAGCTTTGGAGTACTATGATTGAAGCCAAAGTTTCCTGCATCCTAGATTAGCATGTTAGCAACTGTAGTCTACTTCAACTCTCACTATTTCTATTTTTTTGTTGTTGTTGTTTTTTCGAGACAGGGTTTCTCTGTGTAGCCCTGGCTGTCCTGGAACTCACTCTGTAGACCAGGCTGGCCTCGAACTCAGAAATCCGCCTGCCTCTGCCTCCTAAGTGCTGGGATTAAAGGTGTTCGCCACCACCGCCCGGCTCACTATTTCTAAATTGATGAAATATAATCAAATAAAAATCAAAATAATACAATGTAATGTTTAAGGACATAAATGCTAATAAAATTCATGTATGGAGATAATACATTTAAAAATCAAAAATTTTTTCAGTAATGAACTAGTACAAACATTTTAAAATAAGAACTTTGGTTTTGAATTGTGTCTGTAATATTTCATTTCTTTAAAAACTGCCCAAGTGGAGACTGAACAGAAAGCTCAGTCGTTAAGAGCACTTGATGCTCTTACAAAAGGTAGGAGTTTACTTTCCCCATCAGGAAGCTTTCAGCCATCTGCACCTCCAGCTCCATGGGTTCTGGAACTCGAGTACAAGTACAGCACTGCAGGCACGTATATGTACACATACATAAAAATAATTTTAATAATTGTAAAAAATTAAAAATCTAATATTGCATATACTTGGAACATACAAAGTGAATAAGGGCCATGGATATATATGTTCAATATCTTTCAAGTGTGATTAAACTAGCCAGAAAAGGAACATTCAACCTGTGACTCTCAAAGATGACCAACTGGGATGGCAGCATCTTTAGGCATATCTTTAGAATGGTTGTAGGAGAAAACAAGAATTCCTCTACCACTTTCTACAACCTCCTCTAAACAAGAGCAAAAAGAGTGTGTTGTCCAGCATTTATATTTCGGGTACCAAAGTCCTTGTATGTGGTTATACCTCAACACCTTGTGTTGAATTATCTGTAAACCAAAAATTTGTTGGCATAATTGTTTCCAGTTAAGGTATACATAGAAGAATGTTTTCTTACAGCTAATGGGACCTTCACCATTCTTTCTTTAATAAAATAATAGTCAGTTATCCCAATTTTCATTGAACTGTCTTTCAGTATTCCAGTGATAGGAGCTGAAGCTCCCAGACCACAAGGCTAAGGTCAGGATTTATGTAAAGGCTGCTTGAAACTCATCTCAGTGTTCAGGAGCAGCAGAGTGAGAAACTGAGACTAAAGGCTGTCTGGAATCTGTGGATTAAAATAAATATGTGTGCTCACTAATGAGAGAGAGGAGACACACACACACACACACACACACACACACACACACAGAGAGAGAGAGAGAGAGAGAGAGAGAGAGAGAGAGAGAGAGAGAGA
>JANHMN010000009.1:17059881-17072490 GCA_030674055.1 Rhabdomys pumilio
AGAGAGAGAGAGAGAGAGAGAGAGAGAGAGAGAGAGAGAGAGAGAGACTTCCTCTGATGTGGAAAAGTCTGTAGACTCTAACTTGCTAGTAAACTTCACAGAAAAGACATCAGTACTGGTTCCTTGTTTTGTTAGCAATTGACAGGTTTCTGGCAGCTTCCACTAAACACAAAATAAAACCTATGGAAAGGAAAGTGAGTTCCCAGACATATGCTAGAAGCTAAAGAACCAAGACCTGTAGTGGAAAGCCCAAAGAAAGCAATCAAAACTGCTTTTCTGTTTTAGATCTAAAGCTTTTACAAGCCAACCATGGGCTCGAAACCGACCCCACGACCACTTGTCTGTACTCATCCACAAGCCCCAGAATTTAAAAAATAGTTTTTAAACATTTCTCTCTTATTCCAGGGAACCACCTTGTCTCATTTGGAATCTACAGCACCAATCACTCTGCAGTACTTATGTTATCAATGTGGCAACAGCAACCAAGGAGAGAAGATGTGGAAGGTCAGAAAATCTGGGAGCTCTTATATTCCTAAATAGCTCAACCAGAAGTCCCAATTAGAAAACCCTGCAGGTCAGTCATTCAACCCTGCAGGAGAAATTGTATCACACAATTCAAGCTTTCTTTGACTTTCCCTTATGAAGTGAAGAAAAAGACATTAGGCATCAGGTAAGGTCATTGCCAAGTTTTCTATGAGAAAAATCCTTCCTCCTATGGTTTCTGTCTTTCAACACCTTAAAGGCATTCTTCAAAAACCTAATTTAAATTCCTGTAATTTGGGAAGAAGTGAAAGAGAAGGGTAAGTATTTAGGGATGCTTTTAGGGAGGCTGGGATGCTGTGGATGCATGGATTGAAAGGAGGAGAGAGAGAGAGAGAGAGAGAGAGAGAGAGAGAGAGAGAGAGAGAGAATCTTTCCCCTTTGCTTCCCCAGCACGAAGATAAAGCATACCACAGCAGAACCTCTGCTGGGGACAACCTAGGGACCAAGGACCCGCCCAGGCCACTTTTATGGACCAGTGCGGAGCTGGCTCGGCCGGGGGCGGTGCTGCGCACGCGGCTCCTATAAAGAGCTGTCCGCTACCCTGGTGCTGAATCCAGCTCTCATTCCGAACGAGGTGCTTTTAGCTATTGGCAACGCCAAGCTCTAAGAGCTGCCCTGGAGTTTGGATGTGATCCTTTAAAAAAGAGAATCCGAAGGAAGACGAGGCAGGCGAGGAAGGCAAGCTCTGAAAGGGACAGTTGCAGGAACTATAAACCTCGATCACAGCTCGCATCTCAGTGGAAGCCTGCTGCGGTTTCAGTGGAGCATCTGAGGATCAGGATGGAGTGAAGGAGAAGAGGAGCTCAAGAGGGTGGGAGGGGTTCAGGCTGTGCAGAGGAGAGGGAACACTGAAGCAGAGAGAAAGGAAAAGAGAAAAAAGCCAACGCTCGTGCCTGCGAATTTGGGATTCTATTGGAAGAGATTGCTCACTCGGAGGAAATGGATTCTGTACCAAGACTGAACAGCGTTTTGACTTTGATGCTCTCTGGCTTGTGGCATTTAGGATTAACAGCGACAAACTGTGAGTACTTGGAGCTGGGAGAGGGAAGGTGAGGCGGGATAGGACGCTCCTCAGTATAACTATCCACTGTCAGACTGTATATGCTCTGGGTAAAAGAAAAGAGCAGCGTGAAAACCAGTGTGGTTCGACTATTCCAAGCACCCCAAAAGTTAGCAGAGCTCTAATGAGCTTGCTCTGTCGGATTGCCTGCTTTTCTTTTGAGTCATAAAGTTCCCTTAATCATAAAGTTGCTGCCGTATTCAGGGTTCTTAATCTCAGGCAGGAATGCATGGGCCA
The DNA here is from genome assembly GCA_030674055.1 of Rhabdomys pumilio. NCBI lineage: Eukaryota > Metazoa > Chordata > Mammalia > Rodentia > Muridae > Rhabdomys > Rhabdomys pumilio. The sequence continues at coordinate 17,061,722 of JANHMN010000009.1, forward strand.
GGAACAAGCCTCTGGGGCAGAGCCACCGCATGAGGTGTTAACAGCAGACTGCAGCTCCCACCGATTTACAATGTGTCCAGAACACTTCTACCCTAACTTTCACCCTAAGCACAAAGCTCTCTACTGTTGTAGGCATAAGATTTCATCTGGGAGCATTTTGTAACCAATGAGTACCAGTCTAAAGGGTTTGGGAGTTTGGGTCTTAGAATTGTAGCCCAAATGTAATTTCTCCAGGAAATCAATGGCTGTTCTATTACAGCAGGGTGCCTTAAAAAAATTTATACTCATCCTCAAAATGCTGGTGCCCATGAAAGAATGAGTATATACTATGTTATCAACATTTTCACCCTAGCATGCATAGAACACTGAATTTAATAGGCAGGAATTCTTGACTCTGAGAAATCTGCCACCTGCACTATTTATTTAAAGAATCCAGTTTGTCAAACTTGAATAATTCACTAAATCTGTGAGAGGTTCAAGCTCAATTGCTCAGCTGCTTCTCTAGGCAGAGGAAGGGAAGTTTTTCTTTCTCTGGGAACTCCTAAATGAGAAAGGATGCAATTAAGCCATCTGTGTTGTTTGCAAGGATGGCTTACTAACTGTCCCTCAAGTTTCTGGGTTTGTCCTTTCATCTTCTATTCCTACACTGAAACTCAGAAATATATAGATTAGAACAATTTTATTTTACTTTTGTAATTTGTACTATCAGTATCAATTTAAAAAAATAAAATGTGAGCTGACTTATTACAGAAGATCCTTTTGCCTTAGTCCTTAATCCTCACAGTATCTTGTTACAGAACTCACATTCTAAAGGAAACCAAGTGAATAGATGTTCAAAGTACAATCAGTGTTTCTGTGATCCAAGGATTGGAAAGCTCACAACCCATAGTTGTAATATTTTCTTAAAGTTTATGTTATAAACGAAGGCCAAAGTAGCTACTCTCTCCATCAGGTTGGCATAAGCTAGTAAATTGTGTTAGAGGATATATTGAGTCAAGTTTAATTCGGGTAAATTGATTTTTTTCTTCTTCCTTCTCCCCCTTCTTTTTGGTTCCCCTTTTCTCCTCTTCTTTTACCCTTCTCTTTGAATGAATTCCCATGGTGCCCTGAAGAAAGACCAAGAGCCTTAGGAAGTGAGCTTTGTTACTAAGCTAGTTTCTCTACCTTCAGAAACACTAGAGGTCAGCATTTTCCAGTTGATTCAAAGGTGTGGCTCTGAACTGTACTTTCTCTTTAGCATATTCCATTATCTGAAAAGAATGAATACTTTGAAGATCCAAAAGTTGGAAGTGAGAGATCCTGATTAAATGATTAGATTACACAGCAAGAGTGCGTAACTTAACGTTCTTGAAAATTCCTTCTTGAAGCCATATTTTCCGTAAATTAATTTAACTATGGTCAATATATTTTAATAATGTACATAAAACTAAATGACATGTGTTTAAGACTTCAGTCTATCATAATCACAGCAGTTACAAAGCCAACTCTGGGCATTTAAAAAGTGGTGGTAATGAACTTGAGAATTTCCTAAGTGACAGTTTCATCTCCCACTTCCAAGAAACATGGCAATTTAGTAAGTGCTGCTTGCTAAGTATTCTAGAAGCAGTTTTCTTAAGGAATAGCAGTGGGTGTTTATTGTACTGTAAGAACTGTATACATTCAGTAAACAATAGGCTTTCCCAGGTACTGATTCTGAAATCAATGCATATTAGTGTTCTTTGGAGCCTATAAGGAAATGATCCTCAAGCAATCATGAATATCTTCCAGGTTCTCTGGGCTGCTGTGCACAATTTTTATTCAAGTGTAGTATTGGATTTGCTACGGATGTATAATTGGCTCACATTCATATACATTCTTTGATGAGTTAGAAATTTCCTTTCCAAGAGTTTCCTTTTAATTTGATTTGTGAGAATTTCTGTTTATGATCATTTTCCCTGCATTTTAAGGAGTTTCTCATGTCATTAGTGATGGAAGCCTTAAAGATAGATTGTGTGCTCAGTTTCTTCCATGATGGAAAAAGAGTTAAAGGTATTAATTTATAGGTGTGGAATTTCTTAAAAAATAACCTTTTATTATCTGCCCTCTTTTGTAACAACTTGCTGTTACAGTTATTGTTGTGTAGTGTACATCTATTTGTATACATGTATGATTGTCTCATACTCTGTCTCAAGTATGGGCATTTACCTCCATGGGGAAAAATAAATGCTTACCCAATTACAAATTTTATAAGTTTCTTACTAAGCACAATGAAAACAAAGTCAGATTAAAAGGATTCTAGCTATAATTACAGATATTACAAATTTATGGTGAGAGTGAAATTATCTACCAGTAATAAGAACCTCTGGAAATATCTCCATTTTAGATTATCAGGATATTAAAATACCACAATGTTTCCTTTGGGTATATTCTGACAGGATTGGTTAATTTTGAAATATATATATATATATATATATATATATATATATATATATATTGTAAAAATTTAAAAAATATTGTATACTCAACTCCTTGACACAAGAAACTATGGTATGACTTAAGAATTTGATTAAATGATGCCAGAAGTCAGCATCTAAGTGTTTTCGTCCCAGTGAAGTCTCAGACCAGAGGTCAAATACATATTTAATTATTGTCTTTTCCAGCCCGACAGTAAAATGCAGGAAGAAATTGAGATCTGTTTCTACTCCAAATTGAACAGCAGCTAAATATCTTACTAAGGGTGTTCAGCTAAGATTAGACAATTTAAATTTTTATAATGACAGAAGTAAAGGTGTCAAAAATAGGCAGATTGCATATAACACACAGAGAAATATTGTTAATTTCATTTTTAAAAGAAACATTACATGAGGTAATTTTAAATTTTAAAATAGCTTTAGTTTTTCTGAAATAACTTAAAACATTCACTAAGTACCTCCTTGAAGTTTATAGCTACTCATTATTAGAGTCTCAGAGACTTGTTATTGTGATGAGAATATAAAACTCCATGTTCTAGATTTTTCTCCCATGCTGAATTTCACAAGATCCTTGAGAAGTTGATCATGACTATAAAGAGATATCAGACCTTGAATTATCTGAAGGCTGTTAACCAACCAAATGGAAGACTAATATTAGTAATGAATGTGCTGTTCTTGTTGAGCAGGAAAATGACTGTGCAGTGTTTTCTGGGGCATTTCCAGAGACCAGAAGTGAGCGACCCCTGTACTGGTCAGTTGGCAGAATCTGACAACTTTCTCCATTATCAAAGTACCTCATTTTGACCTTTAATGTTTGACATGAAATCACTTTCTATTTCCTTCACATAAGCCCCGTATCGCTTTGCAACTATAAAATATAAATGAAGAACTAGAGCAGGGATTTCGTAGTAAAGGAGCAGATGTGGGAGAAGAGAAGATTCATATCTACTGGAGCAGCTCTGCTCTCACCTGTATTCTACTTCTAAGGAATGGCCATCTTTCCAGCTATAGCCTTCCTTTTCCCCTCCCCACCTGTCCAACTGGCCTCAGTTTATTTGAGTGAATAACTTTCTTGTACCGATTTATCATGTAATGATAGGATTTGAAGCATCTCTAAATTTTGTAGTTTTGTAGTCTTTCAGTTGATAATCCAGCCTGTGACAAAATAAGACCAGTGGGTAATAATTACTTAGATTGGGAGTGTGTGTAGTTACCTAATAAGGCAGTAGAAAATGGCAATTTACAATGTTGAGAAGTTGCATTGTACTGATTTGGAAACAGTGATGACTTTCTCATTTCCAAAAGAAACCATTTCATCCATTCAACTACTGCCATGGTTGCCTAATGACCTTACAAAAGTTGTTCATGTTCCCCAATAACCTCGGTTTTGCTGAATAAAGGCCTAGGCTTAGGTAGGAAGACAACGCTTACTTGTAATGGTTTCTCAATGTTAACCACAGAAGATTCTTACTGGTTATTTCACATCTGTGTGTGTTTGAAATCAATGCACTTCAAAACTGGGAGATACGTATACTCAGACTAACCATTTAATAAAATTTTAATTCCTACTAGTAAACATGCACCACCTCTTCCATTCCACATATTTGTACTTTCCAAGGCTGCTCAGTAAGATATATCAAGTGATCTAGTTCATATGAGTGAATTTCAGATGTGTAGGACTTAAACATGTCCCCCAAATCACTAATTTAAGCAATGACAAAATTCTGGATCTTGACCCAGTGCATTTTTAAACACAAATATCTTATCAATGAGGTATTTTCTAATGTATGTCACTATGTAATTTGTGTAGCATATGCAGGAATTTGGCAAGGGTTCTCTAAGATCAGCCTCATAACCTTAGACTTGGAGAAGGGCATGAGCTAGCACTTTTCCACAAACCCAACTCCTGAGTCACACCTGAAAAAAGAAAACGACAAAAATATTCAGAGCAAGACTTGAAGCATGAGTGTAAAAATTATATTGTTTAAAGAAAGGCAAGTTTATATCTGAGATTGTTCCCAGGTTGAGGATTTACACTTTTTCATACTTTTTAGTTAAAAGTTTGATAAGGGATGAAGAAACTTTGAGAAGATATTTAGAATATCCTGTTGCTTATACACAAACACAAGACAATTCCAGAAAGGACACTTCTGTTGACATTCTGTCCCATAAGTTTGTCAGTGTCAGGCCATTATTCTGCTAAGATCCATAGTTCACAGTACTATAAAGTCTCATATGTGACATGGTGCAAGCCTTGATCTGGCTTTGTATAATAATCCAAATATCATCCTCAATATCCCTTCTAACCAAATACAGAGGTTCACATTTTACAAACAATCCTTACTGCCTCATGTCTCTTGGATTTATTTGTATGTGCTGCTTATAACTATACATACTCTCTCTCTCTCTCTCTCTCTCTCTCTCTCTCTCTCTCTCTCTCTCTCTCCCTCTGTCTCTCTCCCTCTATCTCTCTCTCTTTCTCTCTCTCTCCATTTGTGTGTGTGTGTGTGTGTGTGTGTGTGTGTGTGTGTAGTATGCCAGTATGCCATGTGCTGGAAATATTTGGGCAAGTAGCAGGGGAGAATGGACATGTTAAGAATCAATGTACATTGCATATATGTATGAAATTGTCACAGAGTAAATGAAAAATATTTTTGAATTTTCTCAGTCTACGTTAGGCTGCCCCTACTTACCTCATTTTTATAGCACTTCTGTAATATTTGTTGCTTCTACTAAGTTGTATTACCTCTTCGTTATATTTTATTTGAATTACTGTATACAATACTTAAAATACTAAACAAGCAGGTGAATGAAGTAATGATCTAATGGTTTTTTAGCAAAAGGTGTCAATCTTAAACTGAGACTTTTCTACTCTGTATTGGCTGAGACTTGTTTTCTTTATGTTACTATTTTAACAACTATTAATTGTAAAGTCAACTGTAATATGAAACAAACATTTAGACTGTCTTATAGTGTATGAGATATGCATCATGGATCTCCTACTGCATATTTCTCTGGATTTATTGCAGAGAAAGCTTAACTTGGGCACCAAGGAGTCACTTATGAACTGGGGAACATCTGACTTTACTACAAGTTTGAGTTAATTTGATTAACTTCCTTTTTTTGATTGCAACCCCCACCTTCTCCTCTTCTTTCAGTCCCTTCCTTAAAACTCCCTCCCCCTAGTTAGTATAGTTAGTATAGTAGTACCCCTCCCCTTCCCCTCAAGTGTACACTGAAATATTCAGTCCCAACAGAACTAAGCATTATTCTTATTTCCACTGAGGCCCAAGCAGGTAGTCCAGCTGGGGTAAGGACATCCAATGGCAGAAAATATAGTCAGACACCCCCACTTCAATTGTTAGGGGACTCACATGAAGATTAAGTTGTACATTTGCTACAAATCTGTAGAAGTACAGCACCTGCATGCTCTTTGCTTGGTGGTGTCATCTCTGTGGGTTCTCATGGACCCAGGATAGTAGACTCTGTAGGACTACTTTCAGTGTCCTTGACCCCTCTGGCTCATTAAATTCTATTCCCTACTCTTCCACATGACAACTTGAGCTCTGCCTGATGTTTGGCTATGAGTTTCTGCATCTGTTTCTATCTGCTGTAGAAAAAATCCATTCAGCAGACAGTTATATTGATGTTCCTGTCTGCAAGCACAGTAGAGTAATAGTGTTAGGAACTGGCTTTCCCAAGTGAGATGGGTCTCAAATTGAGGCAATCATTTTGTTGTCTGTTCCTTTGGTGTCTTCTTCATCTTTATTTCTGTGCATCTTGTAAGCAGGACAAACTTGGGTTTGAAGGATGTGTTGATGTCCCCTTCCCTCCACTGGAAGTCATGCGTGGCTAGAGAGAGTGGCCTCTTGAGTTTCTGTATTCTCCACTGGTAGGGAATATTCTATAGGGTCACCCCATAGATTCCTTGCATCCTCCCCAGTCTCAGATCTCCAACTACTCCCAGAGATGTCCCCCAGCGATTTCCATTCACATTCCCAGCCCTTTCCTGCACTCCTAACTTTCTTTATGCAATATTAATGAGCACTTCCTCTATAATTTGAAAACTTTGTGGTTCCATTGCTATACAAAATTTTATTTACTGTCTTAAGTTTGATATACAAAGTATTTGAGTCCTATTAAATGGAATTTAGAGCTGAATTATGGAAAAGATTTTCATTTAATGGCAAATCCACTCTCATAAAAAAAATTCAGACACCTGTGTCATCTTCTTAGATATGAACAGAAAGGTGTAAATGTCCAGAGTCGATGTATGTTACTCATTTGAAGAACTTGCCAATGAACTTAGTCTTAAGTGTTGTTTTTCTTTCTTAAATTTAAGTTTCCTACGTAGTTTGCAAAGTGAAAATTCACTATTAAGATGTATTATATGACCTCCAGGAATTGTGAAAAGCTTGGTAACTAGGAAATAACTATTTATTCATGTCAGTGTTAGATGTTACAACACAGGTATCCATGGGTGCAGTGGCAAACAAAAAGCAGCCTATATTGTCTGGAGCATCCAGATGTGCTCTTAAGGAATGTACAACTTGAAGCTGAGGCTTGTCCAAACTAAGCAAACTAAATGAGGGGCACATTGTGTATTGATATAGGGATGGAGAATAAAGTAAAGAATCGCTTAGTATGGAAAATTCTTCTCTTTTTAAGTTGAAAACATAAAGTTTCATTCAAAAGCTTTAATTTTTAAAATATCATTAATTTTATGTACATTTTTATTCTTGCATATACACATATCCATGTGCACTACTCTGTATGTCTCATGTCGGCTGAATCCAGAGGAGGGTATTACAAACCCTAGAAATATAGTTAAAGAAAATTGTCAGCCATTGTTTGGACCATAGGAACTTACAGTCAAATTAGCACAGTAAAATTTAAAATTTTCCCTTTTTAACTTTTTTGCATGTATGTGCATGCACATATATGTTTGTGCATGTGGATGCTGAAGATTAGACTGTGTGTTATCTTTAGAACATTTTATAACTTCCTTGAGACATACTCTTTCATTGACCTAGAGTTTACCAGTTAGTCTAGACAGGCTTTAGGCTAGTCCTAGGAATCCTCCAGTGCTGGGATTATACATACATGTCTCAACATGCAGATAAATTATTTTAATATATGTGTGTGGGCTGTGGGTATGAATGTGTGTTGGTGTGTGTGGTTTGCTAACCCAGTGGCTGAATGCTCTTAAAGTTTATGCATGCCACATTGTGTGTATGACATAAACAACTTTGTGGAGCTGTTTATGTGGATTTCATGTATAAAATACTATTCACCATGCTTGCATGGTTAGCCATTTTATAGAGTATGCCATCTCCTGAATGCTATACATGGATATTTTGTAGGTTCTAAGGGTCAAATTTAGGTTTTAAAGCTTTTAAGTTAATCACTCTACCACCTATGTTATCTCCACAGAAATTCCTCTTTTTTTTTTCTTTTTAGGGATTAATGAGACTTCAAATGAAATAAAACAAAACGATGTTAAGAAAACTAGATGAGGTAATTACAGCAGCTCAGTTAACACCTACTAAGGAACCAAAGAAGAACATTTAGAAGTCCCGCTCACATAGTAGCTCGAAGAGAAATTCAAGGCACATGAACATATGAGCTACTAAGCATACAAAAGCAGATTTGCAGCTAAAATGTAGTCTGTAAATAGTTTCATTGCTTGTGAAAAATGAGAGCAATATATGCTCAAAAGGTACTCTGTGCTCTGAAATGAAGTTCTTTTCTGGGAATTCAGAGTGTCCATTTTCTGAATAGAGTATATTTCATATAAACATGACACCATATTGCACATGCTGCCTGTATCCATCACTCTTATGAAATCTTCTAGTCTATAAATTATACTGGTTTGTGTCAGCAAAATGTGAACTCATCATTAAGGAATGTATAATTAAAGCTCAACATCATAGATTCTGGCTTTTTCAACTGGGGGTAGATTCAGACTCCTAACTCCCTTGAATATCTGCTATGTGCAAGGAAAATTTCTAAAGTTGAGTGCTTCAGGCTGATGCATTATCATTGGTAATTGATGTTAAAGCATAAATTGCGATGTCTTTATACTATCTACTTGCCTTTGTGCAGATTCTTAGGACAGGGTGTTAACTTTATCTGTTTCCTAAATTAGCAAAATCTATAAAGCTCTTCAGGGTGACACAAGCAACAGTAAAGACAGAACACACTTCCGTACATTTCATTTTTAACAATTTATCTCTGAAGCAAAAATATTCCTCGGAATACAACCCAAACTCCATAAGAGAACTTTCCAGGGCTCAATGACTAACATGTTTGTTGTATAAGACTGGGGGCTTGAGTTTGAATCTTCAGCCCCCACAGAAATCCAGATATGGTATTATACTTCTGTAACCGCAGTATTACTAAGGTCTCAAACATTCACACACGCACCAAGATATGTGTAAATTCTCTTCCCAAACATGAATATACACAAAAATATACATATTCACAAACATCACATGTCATAAACATATACACACTTCACACAAATATCACATACAGATAAACATACAGGAGCATCATACAGGTATATACATCACACAAACACACTAAGAAATAATTTAGTTTACAGTGTAAACAGTATTTAATAGGTGATTTTCAGTCACTGTGCCTGAATGCATCTTCAATTCTTTGGTTTTTTTTCCTTTGTTTCTTCTAAATACCATTTATCTTTCCTTGGATACAGTCATTCTATTTCTGTGAGCTTACTCTCACATGTAGCTTGCACATTATGGATGTTTTTCTCTGAGATCATTACTGTACAGGGGGTATAGAAGATTTGAGTGTCTGCTGGATTTCTACTCTGATTTGTTATACTGTGCAGGCAGTCACCAACTATGACACTTCCTATAGTAAGGTGTGTTGGCGCATAGCTTGACACAGGTTAACCATGTACGGGACACTTTTGGATATCCATGTACTTTCATTGCCACTACCTCCTGTCTCTAAACAACTCCTCTACAATTTGACTAATTCGTCAAATTTGTAATTATGGGGAATACTGTCCAAATCATAGAAATTAGTCATGAAATATCCATTAGGAGAGAAACTACAGAGAAGGATCTGTAATGAACACTTGACTGCTGGTAGGACAAACTGTCCAGGTAGCAAGACAGGTAGAGAATGTTCGAAGTTGGGTAAACAGAAATAGGCATGTTCAGCATATCATAATTCACTCTGCCCTCCACAGATTTGGTGGTTGACCATCACCATTGTGTTCCTGCTCATTGTATAAAGGCTTTTTCTCTCTTCTTGTTTAATTTCACTACTTCTGCTCTCAGCTGTCCTCTCATTGTACCTTCTTTCTCTACTTGTCTCCCTCACTTCTTTCCTTGCTTTCTTCTCCATACTCTCTTCTGTTCTTCCCCTCCTCTGCTTGGTTCATTTACCTTTTACAGAGTGACAGTTTTACACATTGTGAATTAAGCTAATGCTTTTTACAGATTTCTCACTCAAATTCCACATCTAAAGGAGCTGAGTCTCAGGAGAGCAGTGGGAATTTGAACAGCTCCACAGCAGCTAGTCACCAGTGAGGCATATAATGTCTAGAAATTGTTTCTTAAATACTCAGAAAAAAATTGCATTTAGCACTATGTTATATCTTTGCTTATGATAAAAACATTTTCCTTGAATCTTTAATTAAAATTGATGAGCCAAGTTTATTCCTTAGCCCAAAGCAGAGTACGATAAGCAATAGGACATAAGTTTGACTTTTTGCCTCTGTCTGTGTTTGTGCCTTCCAAGATTACTCTATTAGAGAGAAAGCCAGTATCTGTCCCTTTATCTCAGAGTAACAGTTTACTTCATTTTCTATTATCAACTCATACTGTTTTATAAGCTACAGATTATGGTCAATCAATGATAGGACCTAGAAAGCCTTGATTCGCTGAAGTGGGGAAACTTAGCAGCCTTTTAGTGGACATAAATGGAGTTTTAATCATCTGCTATACCTAAGAAGACTCCCTTACCTCACTGAGGTCTGTGATGTTTCCTCTATAGTCATCTGAGAGAACAGATCGAATCTTCTTCTCCAATGGCTTCCTTCATATTGAACTTTGGGTGATGCCTGGACTGGAGTCCAGAAGAGTAGGTTCTTTCTGATCAGGAAGCAATTGAGTGGAATTACGATTTCTCATTTTACAGTTGTTACCAATATTTAGACATAATCAGAAGCACTGTGGCACCAGATTGAAGTGGTGGATCATCATGAGAGAAGAAGAAGAAGAGAGAGGGAGACAGAGAGAGAGAGAGAGAGAGAGAGAGAGAGAGAGAGAGAGAGAGAGA
>JANHMN010000009.1:17072500-17102079 GCA_030674055.1 Rhabdomys pumilio
AGAGAGAGAGAGAGAGAGAGAGAGAGAGAGAGAGAGAGAGAGAGAGAAAATATCAATGTGTCTTAGTAAGGATTTCAACATGCACCCTATCCCAGCTTTGGAACTTGGTGAGGTTTCACTTTTTTCACTTTGTCCCGTACTACACTTGTAAACGTGGAGGATTTTATCCCCATTACTGTGGATGTTTTAGCTTAGCTGGGTAGGAACTTGAACCAACATCATATCCTATACAAACCACTTTCCATTATTTTAAATCTCACATAAGTTTTTCTTAGTCTACTGTCTCATTAATAATATTACCCAAAATGGTGCATTTTGATATTAAAACTTGTAGGGTTTTTCATGTTTTCAATGTTAGCTATCTCCAGCTCCTGTTGGGAAATGATTTTGGTGTCCAGATCCACAGAATCTCTCCACACTACTATGTGAGACCATTTATCATGACTTTGAAAAGATTCCCTCCCCACTTTTCTAAAGAATAATGCAGTTATATATGACTATCTACTCATAAAATTTGCCTTAACCACTGATTAAATATTTCTATTACCTCTTTAGTACTAGGACCAACCTGTCAAAATAGCACTGTAGCTTGAACTGTCTGTGCTTACTTTCCACAAGTGATGACTTTAATTCTGATTATTAACTTGATGAGATTTATAATCACTACGGAAACAATATTCCAGTCATGCCTATGAAAGATAATCTATACTGTGTTATTTGAGGTTGAAAGACTCTCTTCAAATATGAGTGATATCTTCTCATTGACCGGGTTCCTAGACTGAATTAAAAAAAAAAGAGAAAGGGAAATAAGCATCAACATTCACTGCCCTGCTTCCAGACTAAAGCTGACATGTGACCAGTTGCCTCACCATTGGCATGTCTGTCCAGCATTGTGATCTGTGCCATGGAACTATGAGCTTAAATAAATTCTTCCTTCCTCACATTGTCTTTGTCATGTTTAACTTATAGCCAAAAGAAAATAAGCTAAGAGCATGTGAAAATTTCATAGAAAACTCTTCTAACTAAAGTGTTTTCAGTACTGTAGGATACACATTGCCCATACAACTCATTCATCAGTATGCTTTATATATATTCACTCTTAATTATACATCCCTGTTCACAAACCCACACTATGAAATAAGCCTAGCGTCCATCTGCTGATGAATACTGATTATATGAGAGGGTAGAAATTACAAACCTCTATCCAGTGTCAGTGTTCTTCATCCTTGGCCAAGTGCAGTGAAGATCATGTCTGATGGCCACAGGACATTCATTTGGAAATGAGAAATAGGCCTTATAGCAGCTTGCTATCATCATAAGCTTGGTGTTGAGTTAGACCAATAAATTCTTTGCTTTAATTTCAAGGTTTCATGAGCTTGGCTTCCTTCATCTTATTTTTCAATTTCTGCCTTGAATCTTTTGGACATGCTTTCTTAGGTTTTGGGAATTCTAAAAATACATTGTTCAATGTTCAATGTTTTTCCTTGGGGCAACACTTCAATTCTTCTATAAATTCTTAAGGACAAGAAAGGTCTTTGATTATTCTGACTGTTAACCACAAAAGCATCAATAAATACTTAGTTCTACTCTTAAAAATATCATTGAAAAGGGTAATGCTATAAATACTAAAACATTTTTCAAAAGCATTATATTTGTGTTTTCTAGAGGAAATTATATATAGAAATTCAGTACTTAAATTACAAATTGCTGCTTTGGAGAAAAGGAGCAAGACTGCCTAGAATTTGTTTCTGCAGTATATCTTTTTTCTTCTGATTCTTCAAAGAGGAGTCTTGTGAAGGTTCCCACATTTTAACAAAATCTCTCATCCCAACTTCGTGTGTGTGTGTGTGTGTGTGTGTCTGTGTGTCTGTGTGTGTGTCTGTGTGTATTTGAGTGTGAGCTCATTGAGGGCAGAAGACATTATTGATACCACTCCTCATCTTCCACCTGCATGACATAGGTTACATTATAACAGCTTATACTAGGCTGCCCAGCCTCTGTGCTTGCAGAGACTCTGCAGTCTCCTTATTCTATCTCTCTGTAGTTAATCTGGCACTGTACATGTACTAGGATATCTAACCTTACATGGTTTATGGGGCTCCAGACAAATTATCAAACTCTCTTGACCAGTGTTGGCCCTTCTACACAATTTCCCTAGCCCTATTTACTTCTTAGTTGCAAGAATCTAAATTCATAATTACATGCTAAATAATCATATTTTAAAAGATTTAGGGAAAGAGAATAGAAGCTGCTATTACTCGGTTATTTACTGGCTGTGGTAGAACAGTGTGACCACTCTGGAAGCACAACACTATCTGTTTGCAGTGGTCAGTGAGTGTCTGATAAAGTTATTAATATGATCTCTGCCTGAAGTTATATTAAATAAGTAGCTACCATTTTTTTGTGTTATTAACACATAATAATTATATAATTTATATATGTTAATATATATAAATATATATTAATTTTATTATGTATATAACTATATAAGTTGTGTTTTATGCACTGTATACATTGTATTCTAATTATATCAGAATATTTAGCATATTGATTCAATTATTTACCACTTTTTGTTAGTTGCCTAACAGCAATAAATTCTGGCATACTTAACTATACAGTAGGATCCTCTAGCTGGCCAAAAAGCATTGTATATTTTAGACATTTAGAAAAGAAACTCCTATTTTTATTTTTAATCTGCTAGAAATCTGAGTGTTTGTTGCTGCTATTTATATTATATTAAGTGTCATCTTATTGGCATTTACTGATCTGTAAAGATAGCAGCTTGTCAAAAAAAAATGCCTCCTTACATTGCTCTCCTTAACTTGCAGTAAAGAGCTATTTTTATGTGAAGGAATTATCTTGTAAAGGCCTTTGAATTATGCACCTACATCCTAGGCATCCCCTTGGGACCTCCTCAAAATAAGCAATCTCATGTTAGCTATGATTAAATTGTCCATGTGTAGCACAGTGAATGGCAACATAACTACTTGATAAAACTGAAGTACAATTTGAGTGGAGCTCTATCTTAGGCAGCAAGCACATATCCAGGACATGTGAGCCACACCTCACTGTCTCATGCCTTATTTACATTGGGTAAAAAAATAAGAATTTGACCAACATCAGAAAGAATCCCCAGTATGACTTTCTACTGAGAAATGTGATTGGAAGAAGTGACAAACAGATATTAAAGCAATTGTTGTAAATCTGGATTTGCTTTTGGTCATTGATTCTGATCCAAGCTATAATTTTTAATACTTGCTTAGTGCTTGTTCTGAGCAATAGCGTTCAGAACATCTGTCCATTCAGATCTTCATTGTCCTCATTCCTCCCTTTAGGGAACTCCAAATGTCTTATTTTATATTTTTATCATTATCTGGTATTAGTAAATATGGTAATTTAATATAATATATAATATTTAATAAGTCATTACACAAATTAACATAATATGTATATGCATACATGCATGTTATGCAATTTTGTGAAGATTGTGAGATATCTGTGTAGGGTATTTGCTTTTACCCTACCTGTATAAACACAGGTATATGGATTGGGGTTTTGTTTGTATTAATATATTTACAACAATATGTAGAGAACAAACATGATCATGAGATATCTTATTCAACTGTTCTTCATTTTATTTATGTTAAACAGGTTTTTTAAAGAAACCTGCAGCTCATTTATTTGGCTAGGCTGTATGACCAATGAGCCAATATATAGAACGTAAACCACTCATTCTTGTGACTGTCAGGGTTTATTACCCCCCAAAGTCAATATTAACTCAGGTTCACCTTTGTGAATATTTACCTATCCAGATAAAGTATTGAAATTGGAATTTGGATAAAATTAATATCACTTTATTTTCTGAAATCAAACATTTTTCTAGGAGAATGGAAGGTGTAGAGTCATGTGCCACTGTGACTGTTCTGTTCCAGGGTGGCTTTGCAAAAGCCTGCCTTGCATTGTGATTTACTGGAGTTATTTTTATTAATTCTTTCATGGTGAACTACTTTCTAACTAACAGACTGAATGGAAGCATTGAATATACTCAGCTTAACATTTCAGTGAGAAGACCAAGAGTTGTTAAGGCTTAAATATATGGATAACAGACGTAGTCTGGGTCAATGATTACCTTGGCCTTAGTATTTATTTAGGGTATAATTTGTTATCATGAAAATACTAAACAACTCCAATACAGTGAACACAGGTACCCAATGTTTCCCATTGGTTTATGATTCTGATTTTTTTCCTACTACCAGATAACATGCTTCACTGCTATATGAGTATGGCTGGTGTGTGTGTGTGTGCGCGTGTGTATGTGTGTGTGTGTGTGTGTGTGTGTGTGTGTGTGTGTGTGTATGTGTGTGTATGTGTCATAAGTAAGTATCACTTTTTGTGGATGTGTGTCTTTGTGTGTATGTCTATGTGTATATTCAAGTTTATCTCTCCTCTCTTTGTCTCTGTCTCTCTCTCTCTCTCTTCCTCTACCCCCCTCTTGATATATATATATATCAAGAGTATATATCAAGAGATATATATATCAAGATATCAATATATATATATATCAATATATATATATATATATCAAGTATATATATATATATATATATATATATATATATATATATATATACTGTGTTCATACCTTTGCATTGTGAGTGAATATTTGTAATGTCAGCAGTAAAAGCAGTTTTTGCCAAGCTTGCAACCTAAATCTAAATTTCATCCCTGAAATTCACATGGTAGAAAGAGTAAATCAAGTCTTACAAATTTTTCTCTGACCTTCACACACACACACACACACATACAGAGTATCATGTGAACATATACACACAAGTGAAATAACCATTTTTAAAAAGAAGTACTGAAAAGTACTTTATTGTGTTGGCCAAATGCCTACTAAAAGCAAGTTAAAGGTGAGAGGACTTTCCTTAAAGAGTCCTCCCATTAAACTGGACCAGAAGTTTTGGCAAAAGTTGTTTCCATAGTAGAAGAAGCATATCACTGGGTTCTTTCTCCTCTTCACATTCTATAAGACAGGAAGAGATAACAGGCAGGAAATAAAGTCAAACAATAAAACCTAAGAGATATTTCTTCTGTGATCTGTCCTCTAAAGGCTTCACAACTTCCCCAGACTGCCCCCAGCTACTACCTAAGCATTTTATGTTCATGTAAGAAAACATGTAGGATGTCATAAAACAACGCTCTGGAATTGGTCATCTCTTAATTTTTTTCTAAGGCAGGGGCTTCCTAGCTCTTTTTGCCATTGCACAGGATATTCCACGTTACAAGTCCGCAAACTTCTGGCTGAATTTTCTGTGTCCACTCTGACATCTCTGGGAACACTAGGATTGTGAATGTGTGTTTCATCAAATAGTTCTTTTTAACACAGTTTACATGAATTGAATTCTGGTCATCAGGCTCTAGTAGAAAGTTCTTTCCCCTAACCTGGAATTGGACATCCAAGCCATAACAGTTCATCATGTCTTTTCGTAGACATACTTTTACACATTAGACCAAGCTTAAATTAATTCAAAGATTTGAATCTGTATGATAGATATAATTTCTCCTATTATTCTTGAAATCATTGTATCAATTCTGTTTTGCAAAATTACAATATAGTATTTGAGTAAAGTTTAATCTTATAATGAACTGATACAATTCAATAAAACATTTCAATAAAAGTAATAGGATGGCTGATTTTTTTTTTTTGGTTATATGAACAGGAAAAACGTTTACATACAGATAAATATACAGAATCTATTTTTTTTGTTCTTTAACAACAAGGTATCTAAGGATATCTAGAACCTTAGGAAAATAATTTTCCAGCTGTTAATGGTTGGATAAAAGACCTGAACTTAGGAAATAACATATTATTAAGCACAGAGAGTGGCTTTGTATTCAAGGTAATAAGTACTGTGAAAATTCATTCATATAGTTAATCCAAGAAACATTTGAGCTTATGAAATAAAATCAATTCAAGATAACTTTATTGATGTTTTCATCCTTGTTGAAACATTGCTTGGAGATAAAGAGTTCTATATTTTCCACGTATAGATCAGTCATTTGTAAGTTCGATTTTATTTAATGGATTTGCATTGCTAAGAGTTGGTGACTTCATAGAGAAATGAAGTTATTTTCATCATGGACAAATAAAAATATTACAAATATGTAGGCCAATAAAGGCTTACTTTAATATACTATCCAAATTCCTTGCCAGATTAAAAGCCAAAGCTAAAATGGCAACTAAAGTTTATAGTGAATATGTGGTTTGATTTCTACACAAAGTCACAACCATTAAGAGCTCGCCTCTCACATATATAATTGGTCTCATATTTACAAATGGCAGATACTGACACAGTATCAATTTTGTATTTATCTTTTGACAGAAACTCAACTCAGTAGGGATAGTAGAGATAGAGCTATTATTTTAAACTAGAAATGACTTTACTTTAGAAAATGCACAATAATGTTTAGAGACATTTATTAAATTAATTTGCTCCTTAAGTTTTCATACATTTTATTTTTAAGTTGAATATACCTCCCCTGTCTCCATGCTTCCATACTATCCCTTTCCTTTTTTCCTTCCCATTAAGCCATTTTTCCTCTATAGAAAATTTTAATTTAGTTTTATGTCATCTATTCATATGTGGCTTTATATATCTAGAGGCCACAAATGAAAGATGGTTGTTTTTCTGAAACTAACTTAGTTCATTTAATTGTCTCCAGTTATGTCAATTTTTTTCCCTGCAAATGACTTCATTCATCTTTATGACTCAGAAAATATCTACCACTCCTGTATATCACATGTTTATCACTTCTTGAATTTTAGATAATGAGCTTTGGTTCTGTAATTTACTTATTTTGCATAATGCTGCAATCAATATTGTGCAAATATCCCTGTAAGAGGTTGACTTGTGAATATCCACTTACTGTATAGCTTTTTCACACAGAAGCTCAAACAACACAATCCATCATTGGGCAAATAAAGAGACATTTCTCAGAAGGTGAATAGACATGTGGAAATAAAATGTTCAACTTCACCAGCCATTAAAGAAATGCAAATCAAAATTGCATTGAGATTCTGTCTCACTCTGGTCTGAATGGCTGTCATCAAGAACATAAATAGCAAATGCCACTGACGATGTGGATAGAAGAAAAGTTCATCTCATGCTGATGGAAAATATAAACTACTCAAGCAAGAAGACAACATGGAGACTTCTCAATAAACTAAACATTTGCCTTTCATGGAGTTGTCTTTGCTTGTCACAGCTGAGGACTTGCTGCTTTCATGTTGTGCAAATCTAGTTTGGGGATATATTTAAGGTAACAGCTTACAGTACAAAGAGACCACTACACAATGGCTATCTTACCTTCAAGTCAACATCATCAAGGGTGGAAAAAACAGCTCACAACTTTTTCTGCAATATCTTTGGTTAAGTGAAAACCAAAAGATGCTTGCTTGCTATATCTGCATCATATTAAGAGCTCAAGGATGACAAACTGAAGGAATAATTTCATTGTAATTTTTTTATTTATTGATAACAACTACAATATCATCATTTCTGTGAGTGTGGTCACAATGATGTTGGCTGCTTATCTGTGATTTTGAGTAATAAATTTCATGAAAAATAGTTTTTAAAGAGCTCTAAAGACACTTTTTTTTTGGTAACATTACATGTCAATGTGGACTCACAGTATCCAGATGCAAAACAGTGATGGCCAGTATTAAACTATCTTCAGGTTTTCTGAGCTCCGGGTAGCTCAGATTTCAACCTCTTCCTCAAAGTATCTGATCAGAGTGTTGCTGAAAGGAGAATACTTGCTGCCATGCACCAACTATTATGATGCAAAGAAAGTCTCTTGTTCCATATATTTATAAAATCCTTTAGCACAAGCAGGAAATCTGTGAGCTAAGAAAATTCTGGTATAAAGTAAAAAGTGGCAAGCTGGTGTGATGGTATGAGCTTTTGAGATGACAAATAGCTATTTGTCTCAAGAAAGGCCAGGTACCTGATCTTTTAAGTTGACATTTCCTAGCTCATTTAGCAGCTCAAAAGATCAGGTATATGAGGACCTTGGCACTGATTCCCTATCTACTCACCTTTCATCTTCAATTATAAAATAAATGAAATCTTAAGCACAGTTTTTAATTCGACCTTTAAATGTGAATAAAAGATTTTCCTTTCCTCTACCAGATGTCTCTGTTTAAACAAAAGGCAGGCTCAAATATCAGAGATCACATAGTTGGATGAGGTCTTTGCTGTCAGATAGCATAGTGGATGCCAGCATTACTGACGTGCATCTTTACTCTCACAGCATTGTAGGTGCTTAATTACTTCACTTTGCTGAGCTTCGTAAGTGTAGAAATATGACCTCAGAGATATTTTCCTTACAAATCACCTTTCCCCAGCATACCAAAGAATTCTAAGACTAGTAATTCTTGCCTCAGATCTCAAAACAAAGTAATCTGCCCCTTTTTTCATGGCTCTTCTACAAATGCTTATGATTTGTTAGCTACCATGCCTATATAGGTCTTATTTCTTTTTATCTTTTCCCTTATTGGATATTTTCTTTATTTAAATTTCAAATGTTATCCCCTTTCCCAGTTTCTCCTCTGAAATCCCCTATCCCATCCTCCTACCCCTGGTTCTATGAAGATGCTTCCCCACCCACCCACCTACTCCCACCTACCCTCCCTAGCATTCTGCTACATTGGGGCATCAAGCCTCCATAGAACCAATGGTCTCTTCTTCCATTGATACCTCAAAAGGCCATCCTCTGCTATATATACAGCTGGAGTCATGGGTCACTCCATATATATTCTTTGGTTGGTGCTTTAGTCCCTGGGAACTCTGGGGGTCTGCTTGGTTGCTATGGTTGTTCTTCCTATGGGGTTGTAAACATCTTCAGCTCCTTCAGTCTTTTCTCTAACTCTTGCAATTGTGGACCCCTTGCTCAGTTCAATGGTTGTCTGTGAGCATCTGCCTCTGTTTTTGTCAGGTTCAAGAGACAGATATATCATTCTTCTGTCAGCAAGCACTTCTTGGCATCTGGAATAGTGCCTGGGTTGAATAACTGTATATGGGATGGATCCCCAGGTGGGGCAGTCTCTGGATGGCTTTTCATTCAGTCTCTACTCCACTGTTTTTCTCTATACTTCCACCTATGAGTATGTTGTTCCCCCTTCAATGAAGTGCTGAAGCATCCATACTTCTTCTTGAGAATCATGTAGTCTCTGAATTATATGTTGGATATCCAAGCTTTTGGACTAATATCTGCTTATCACTGAGTGCATACCATGTGTGTGTGTGTGTGTGTGTGTGTGTGTGTGTGTGTGTGTGTGTGTTTTGTTTGTTTGTTTGTTTGTGACTAGGTTAACTCACTAATCCATTTGCCTAAACATTTCATGAATTAATTGTTTTTAATAGCTGAGTAGTACTTTATTTTGTAAATGTGCCACATTTTCTACATCCATTCCTCTATTGAAGAACATCTGAGTTCTTTCCAGCTTCTTGCTATTATAAATAAGGCTGCTATGAACATAGTGGAGCATATGTCCTTATTATATGTTGGACCATCTTCTGGGTATATGCCCAGGAGGTGTATAGCTGGGTCCTTAGGTAGTACTGTGTCCATTTTCTGAGGAACTAGATTTATTTCCAGAGTGGCTGTACCAGCTTGCAATCCCACCAGCGATGCAGGAGTGTTCTTCTTTTGTCACATCCATGCCAGCATCTGCACCTGAGTTTTTGATCTTAGCCATTCTGACTGGAGAAAGGTAGAATCTCATGGTTGTTCTGATTTCATTTCTCTCATGACTAAGGATGTTGAACATTTCTTTAGGTGTTTCTTGGGCATTGAATATTTCTCAGTTGAGGATTCTTTGTTTAGCTCTGTAACCAATTTTTAATAGGTTTATTTGGTTCTTTGGAGTCTAACTTCTTAATTTTTGTGTATATATTGGGTATTAGACCTCTATCATATGTAGAGTTGGTAAAGATCTTTTCCCAATCTGTTGGTTGCCATTTTATCCTATTAACAGTGTCCTTTGCCTTACAGAAGCTTTGCAGTTTTATGAGGTTTCATATGTTTATTGTTGATCATAGAGGCTGAGCCATTGGTATTCTGTTCAGGATATTTTTCCCATTTGCCCATGTGTTCTAGACTTTTCCCCACTTTCTCTTCTATTAGTTTTAGTGTATTTGGTTTTAGAGGTCCTTAATCCACTTGGACTTGAGCTTTGTATAAAGAGATAATAAACATTGATTTGAAATCTTCTAGTCTTATTTCATATTTGTCTTTGTTTTACATATCTTATTCCTCATAAGCTTTTCATAAACTTGTTCTCACATTTTATTTATATTCCATATGTCAAAGTTACAGATATAGAATATGATACATAGAATGCATAAAAGTTAATGCAACTGGTTGGTTCTTACTAACATGCAGAGGACACAATGTGACAGTCACAGAGAATATAGATATATATGGCTGAGATCTGCTGCCAAAACAAAACAAAACAGAACAAATAACAACAACAGCAAACACTTGTTTAAGTCCAATATCCACAATCCAAGGAAAAGAAAAGAAAAGTAGAGCATGATGAAGTGGATCTGTAACTGAAGTTCTTTGAATATGGAATGAAATAGATTTCAGGAGCTTTGGAACAGCTAATGTGGCCTACTATGCAAATTCCAGGCCAGTAAGAAAGCTTGACTCAAAATAATAAAAATAAAAATGTGCACATAAGCAAATAAACAAACAAATAAATAGTGAATGGTCCCTAAGTAGTGATACCTAAGCTTGACTTCTGGCCTCCACATTCATCCATGCATGCATAAACACACACACACACACACACACACACACACACACACACACACTCACAGAGAGAGAGAGAGAGAGACATCTAAAAAAACCCCTACATGTATTCTCACACCTTCACAAATAAACATGTACTATTAAATATATTCTTATGCCCAGAATTATACAAACACAGAAAGAAAATACAAAATATATGTTGAAATAAAAATGTTCAACAAACTAGCTTCTCAACAGAGCTGTTCTACCAGTCAATATCTATACTTTTTCAGTTCAGCAGTTAAGTGCAAAAGCTATTCTTGCAGAGGGAGTGGATTCAATTCCCGGAATTTACATGAAGTTTTACATGTATCATAACTTCAGTATATGAGAATCTTCTGCTCTCTTTTTACATCTGCAAACATTGCATGAATATGGTGCACAGACACACCCATACAAGACATCCATAAGCATAAATAACAAATAAATAAACAAATCCCAAATTCTGAATAATAAATACATAGTTACATATGTAATCCTCTAGGTGTATGTTTTCTCGCATTAAAATTTATTTTTCTTTTTGTCAAATTTCATGCAAATCCAATAAAACGCTAAAATTTCCTGATGTTTGAAAGCAATAGCCAATGTGTTCACATGCATAAGCATACAGGAACACCAACATATGTGCACTGGCACAAAAAAACATGTATATAAGAATAAACAATCATATGAAAAGATGCACAATGACATTAAATATTTTATGACAGTATAATACTTAAAGCTAAAAATGTATCAAAACATGATTAAATCTACACTACAGGTGAACAACTAAGTTTAGGGAGCATGAGGAGAGTGCTCAAGTCCACACAGTTGTTAAGTGGTTGGCTTGAAATTTAACATTGATGATGCATCATTAACCAGTAAAATGTTCTGGACCTCAGCTTGGGTCTGAGCTTCCTACAAATTTCCAAATGTCACTCCTGGTTGATTAGCAGAAATTGCATTTACTCCACAAAAATTTTCAAGTGACAGATAACATAGGAATCAGTTTTTGGGAATGCGACATATAAATGTTCTGAGTAAGTCATGGCTGTTTTCCTACTAAAAAGATTATAGTCCCACTATTTCTGGTCTTTTTAAATGTATATGTCTTTAAGTATTTTTCCACTAAGATAGGCTAGTCAGTATTGATAGAGCACAGAGTGGTCTAACTTTTATAATCATCTTATATCCTAATGCTATTTGGTAAAGCACAGTATGTTAGCAAATATTTTCAATAGTCACTTTTCTTTGCAGTCTTTTACCAACACTGGGACAATCCTTATGACTGGCAACATATGTTTGTGCATTACATTAGCTATTTGTCTTCCTGGTGAGAAAGACTAGAGCAATTGCTCTGCAAAGAGCACTCAGAGAACTCAGGAGCTGGTGCACAACCATTGATAACTCTACTTCTAGGGGATTTTGTACCCTCGTCTGATTTCCAAAGGCACCAGCCACAAACCATTGTGTACATACATACATTCAGGCCAAATATTCATAGACATAAAAAAGAACAAATAAAAAATAATCTTTACAGAAAAATATCCAAGAAATACAATGTAAGGAAGAAAAGTTTGATTTGGTTTCATGGTGCCACGACTCAATCATGGAAGTAATGGCTTGTGGGTGAGCTGGTCACACATTACACTGCCAGTGAAGAAAGAGGGAGAGATGAATGTTGGTGTTCCAATCACTTTATTCTCTTTGTGTCCTTTCAGTGCAGACATGGTGGTGACTATATTTAATTCCCAACTAATCTCAAACTCTCTCACAAACATGACCAAAGATTTGTTTCCATGGCCATTTCAAATACCATCAAGCTGAGAGAGAAGATTAACCGTCACAAGAAAAGATGGGAACAAACTGATACTGATGGAAGCCAATCTCCACACCCTCCATCAACTGTTTTGTAAGCTTCTCAAAGAAAGTTAAAATTTTTGTAACTTTATTGATATAGTGATTACATACTTTGGGTGGTTCCAGAAATTATACCCACATTCACATAGATAGATCCCTAACACTAAGAGACACTTCCATCCAGAGAAGAGTCGTATTTCCATGTATTGTGATTTTGTGTCTCTGTGTGTATATGTGTGTCTCTGTGTGTTTGTTAGTCTCTCTCTCTCTCTCTCTCTCTCTCTCTCTCTCTCTCCCTCTCTCTCTCTCTCTCTGTGTGTGTGTGTGTGTGTGTGTGTGTGTGTGCACATATGTGTGTCCATGCATGTATACCCAGAGGACTGAAGAATGCATCAGGCATCATATGCTATCACACTCCATTTTATTCCTTTGAGGCAGCATCTCTCAGTAAGTCTAGAGCTCATATTTTTAATTCAGACAGACAAACAGGAACCATAACAATCCCCTTATCTCAACAGATGCTCCACAACACTGGGATTACAGGCACATAAAAGACCATGTCTAGCAAGTCATGTGGGTACTTAGATCAGAAATCACAGTTATTATAGCAACTCGTTAGACTATTAGATATTACTTTTTTGTCTTTAGGTGGTTCTAAGCATTCCCTGAACGTATATAAAACTTATCATATGTATGTATGCATCTGGAAAATTATCTAGAACATATGTCTTTATGTTTTGCCTGATTTCCTAATTATACCCATGACCCAGTAAGAGCAGAGAGAAAATGGTTTCAAGCATCTCATTACCCTGAATGCCCATGGAGAGAACAGGACCCATCTTATTCTTAAAAAAAAAAAATGTGTTCTTTTTCAAGTCTTGACAGGGTGAGTTGACCTCCTGGAAGCTGAAAAGGGTGAGAAAGAAACTGACAAAAGGAACATTGTTACAGAATATGACTGACAAGAACATAAAAAAACAAGAACTTTAAATTGTCATAATTTTGCCAGGAGGCATATAAGCATGTTTCCAACTATCTGAGATAACAGGGATGAACAATTTTAGTAAAAGAAGAAGAGATTTTTTAAAAAAATTATTCTTTTTTTCTTTTTCTCAATCACTAATACTACCCCTTCACAAAGAAGAAAGAACAGAAAGAAAGAGCTTAACATCTAGAATTTTCAAATCTGAATATCCACCTGAAATAGATGTCACCTACTGAGAAAGTATTGAGGCTTGATCAACCGAGTGTATTAAGAGAGATATGGCTAAAGGATCCATTCTCTTCAGCTATTATGTACTCCCTGCAATTACCTAATCCTGATTCTGTCAGGCTAAATTACAGATAGGGTACAGTTTCTACTAAGAAAGGAGGGAAGAGGTGTTAATATGTATGAGCAAATCTAGAGATAAACACAAAGGGATTTTGTGATATTAAAATCTCCACTGCAGTGACTCAACTTTCTCTGAGTAATCCATGCCTTATATAAAACATAAAGAACCCAGTCTGAGGTTGAGGTAAATAGCAAGATGGAGAACACTTTTTTAAAATTAGGTGGATATTGAAATGGCAGTTAATATCTCCACTCATATGAAATTAATTTGATACTAAAATTTCAGGAATTCTTAACCTGAGCTTAAAGGGACCAGCTTGTTTAAATTCTCTCTCCTCACCCTCTTGCATGGAATAAGAAGTGATTGCTTTTGGTATAAAAACAACAGCAAGGCCAAAAAAAAATGACAATGATAAGTCACAATGCCTGTGACATGTAGAATAAGCCTACATCACTTAAAGTTACTGAAAATTAAAGAGCTATAGCTCTTCTAGAACATTACTCTTCAACATGACTATAGTGGAGTGCATGCTGATTCCTAGTTCATAGAAAGGAAAGAGGGACACCGATAGATGAAGTTGTTTGCTCAGGGTCATGAAGCTGATATTGTCAAAAA
Organism: Rhabdomys pumilio; assembly: GCA_030674055.1. NCBI lineage: Eukaryota > Metazoa > Chordata > Mammalia > Rodentia > Muridae > Rhabdomys > Rhabdomys pumilio. The sequence continues at coordinate 17,087,149 of JANHMN010000009.1, forward strand.
TTAGCTCATGTTGTCTAGTTCTAAGGAACCCAATTTTCAATGTGAATTTTGGTGATAGAATTCTTATTTGACAGCTGTAGTGACTGATATTAATTACCAACTTGAAGGGATATAGAATAATGGAAGAGGTCTACCTTCTCTTTCTGCACATAGCTTTAAATGTGTTTCTAAACAGGGGTTACTGAGTTGGGAAGACCTACCCTAAAAGTAGTGTGGAGGTTTGTATGAAAATGCAGCCACCCACTCCTGCAGGCTCATACTTTTCATATACTTTAATACCTGATCACCAGTTGATGGAATTGTTTGGAATGGATTAAGATTCGTGGTCTTGTTGGAGGTATATCACTGGAGATTTTAAAGACCCACAGAATTCCTTCTCTCTCTCTCTCTCTCTCTCTCTCTCTCTCTCTCTCTCTCTCTCCTCTTTCTGTCTTTCTCTCCTCTCTCTCCTATATCCCTCTCTCTCCTACATTCCTTTCTCTCTCCATCCTACCTAGGAATCAGATATCAGATGTAAGCTCTCAAGTACTGCTCCATCATTACATCTGCCTACTTGCTGCCAAATTCTACACCACAGTGCTCATGTATTCTAACTCCTTGGAACTGTGAATCTCCAAACTAAATGTTTTCTTTTATGACTTGCCTTGGCCTTGGTATCTTTTTTAAAGCCTTAGAAAGTATTTAAGAAATCTGGGTATCACCACTATATGTGCTTTTATTCATTAAATAAAATAAAAAGTGATGAAGTGATTTGAATATTAGTATTTATTTCTTCATTCCTTTTGAATGTTGATGTAATGGGACTAGTCCACAAAAATGGGAATATACTTTTGAACTGTAAGCTGAAATAAAGTACGACACAGGAGAAAGCACAGATAATACAAGTCCATCATCTCACCCAAGGTTATCATTGATAGACACAAAGTTTGGCTTTGACATACATTTCTCTATCATATGTAACTTTCAAGTTTAATAGGACTTAATTTAAGTCAAATAACCTGCATTTTGCATATTGTTATATTGCAATTCACTCCAGAAGGCGTATGATGTTTGATGAGATTCAAGAGGTAGTTCTGTGTCCACATAGACTTGTGTGTGTGTGTGTGTGTGTGTGTGTGTGTGTGTGTGTATTTCATGACATGTTTTCCAGTTTCAGCTATACCCTATATTACTGTGAAAACTCCAGTTCTAAAAAGTATAACAAATAAGTTTTCAGAGATCTGAGAATTATTCCACTAGCTAGATCTTTTCTCCCTTTTAACACTTGTATTTCCATGCATCAATGTGCCAGTGAAGTTCCTATCATGTATAGATAAGGTGCCAGGATCTGCCTGAAGGATGTTTAGAGGCCAGGACCAAAGGGGTTATTCCTAGACTAAGTGCCCTGCTCTATCACATACTTTCTTATTCACTTGAGTTAGAGTCTCTCATTGAACCTAGAAATAGGACTTCCTGTTTTTGATCCCTCACAATGATGCAACACTTGAGTTATTATGATATTCGTAAGACCACCCTTGTGTAGTGACAGTTTTGACATTTTTATTTCTTTTTAAAAGCACAGAAACATTATAATAATATGTTTTCATTTTAAAACCAGGTGTGAGATTTGGGCTTGCTTCAGATTGTTCACAGCAGCTGACTATGATTTGCCTTGTGCTTTAGCAGGGTATAATTTTGCCAGCTGCAGAGTGTTTCTGCACTTGTGTGACATTTGGAATTCTGTGTACATTTTAGAGGGCATATAAATGCTAGGGTACTAAGAGGTGAGGTGGTTGGTTGAATGTTGATTGGTTACTGTTGACCATGGTTGATTGCAGTTTATTATGTAGTTATATGCAGTGAAGAAACAAGGAGACAAAATTAAATATTTTCATGGCAAAGATCAAACTTTTTCCCAAGGAACTCCATGCTCCTAATCATGCTCCTAGTCTAATGATAATGTCCCATTTTCCCCTGTATCCTTTTTTTTTCCCTCTCCTATCTAGTGTTAAGGGTTGAAATGATAGAAAAAAGGTAGAGAATAGTGGAAGAAAATAGAACTCACAGAGTAGTGAAAGTCCAACTACACTTTTCTTTTCATTGTAGAACTAGAGATTGAATTCTAGGTCTCTCTCAGCCAGCTCTCCTGTTCTCACCATTCTTAAACCAACACTGAAACTTTTCTCTCATTTAGTGTTTTTCCATCACTCTACTTCATACTTGTATCTTAATTTTCTTGTCATTTTTTATTGTATATTTTGTTTATTTACATTTCAATTGCCATCCCCTTTTCCCATTTCCCCTCCCTAGAAAACCCCTATTCCATCCCTGCTCCTTCTTTTTGCTTTTATACCATTTTAATTACATGTAAGTATTAAGGTCAGTTCTAGGTTGAGGAACTAGAACAATCTCTACTCTGTCTCCAGTACATTGTTCTGTCAAGACACAATCATCTCTATTCAAACTTCAGTTGTTTGTAAAACTCGTAGCACATTAAAGTGGAAGAAAAAATTCCAGAGTTAAGTGAGAAAGTGACAAGCTCTAATCTAGAAATAAATGATAAGAAACCTCTTTACTGGCTGTTTCTCTATATAAAGGTGTAAATTATTTGTCCTGTACTTTCGGTGGGGACTTCTACCAAAATAAATATGTATTTTGTTTTATGGCCATCCTTTCATTGTTTCTATATTTAGTAAAGACTCAGAAATGCCTTATTGGTATTTATTCATGAATTAACTAATGAAGTAACTGTGAATGAAAGTTCTAAAACTCGAGTTTGGTCATATCTGAGAATTAATTAGCTAGGATATGGGCAAAGTCCATGAAATTCTAAGGATTAACTCCACCTTTCTTCAGTTGTTTGCAAAAATTTCCTGTTGTATTAATCTGTGGAAAATGTTATTGAAAGTTGTGAGTGTATAACCCAAAGGAACATAGAGCTGGATTGTTGAGGGCTAGGAGGTTTATTAGAAGACTGTTTAATGCCATGGACAGAAAGATAAGAGTTTGGCTGGAGCTCTGAAGTGTCAGGATATTTTTCTTTAACTCCTTGAAGAAGGGTTTTTCACAGTAGTAACATGCAATCAGGATTAAATTCCTTAGACAGATGTAGAGAATACAGTAAGAAACAGGATGTATAGCACTACTCGTATGTCACAGTCAAAGGTGAGAAATCTAGGCACCAGAGAGTCACCACAGGATGCCTGGCCACATTTCTGTGGGAAAGGATGTTTCAGGTATGTGGTCAGGGACTCATTTTGAATTTCAACATTACAGTTGCAGGTTCAATTCAGCACTTTTCTTTGTGATACCTTTGTTCCTCTTCGGATAGCTATATATGTTTGTTTTTTTTTTTTTTTAAACATGATTCACCAAGATAAAAGGGTTAACTACATACATTTCTAATTAGGAAGCTAATAGTAAATAGTGGAGTACACGAATATCTGACATATAATAATCTAAACTATTAGAGTTCAATAACTCTAAGTTCACACTTAGAGTTCCTCTAAGAATCTCAAAGGCACTGTGCTTGCATGGGCAAAGAGATGCAAGACAAGTGGACTTCTAGCTAGCAAGTCTCACTGATTTGCCTTGCTCAGGAAGGAATTGAAAGATCAATCATGCCTGTCTTTCTGTTACGGGGCTAAGGATGGGAACTGGGTCCACTCCAGCCTGCACCAGGTGGTTGATAATCTGGTAACCAAATGATAATGTCCAAAGCCTGAGAAGTAATCCGTTTCTTGCTGGTTTGGCCATACGACATGAACACTGTTCTGTGTAATTCATGCTCATATTCATAATATTGAGTTGCAGAGATTTTTATTTACCAGTTTTAGTTCCCAAGACTCTGAAACTGTAGGCTTCTCAGTTTCTGTGTTTTCTTCCAGTTTACCTGCCCTGAAATGACAGAGGAATTACAGACATAAAACATTTAATGCCAAAACCCACACTTTACTATTTTGCTTCATCTCCATAGTCCTGTTCATTGTCAATAGCTCTTTAACTAGGGCTAGGATCTCATGAGCACCTCCTTCCTTGATGCTAAGAATTTGTATGGCCAAGCTTACACAGATCATGTGCATGTTATCACACTAACTATGAGGTCATATGTGCAACTGACCTACTGTGTCCAGAAAATGCTGTTCATCATCCAGAACTTGCTGGTAAAAACCTATTGTTGAATACGTCATAACTCAAGTCCTACAACATTAAAAAATGCTAGTACTGACTCAGGAACTTTATCCTCGTTTGCTAGTGTTGAAAGGTATTACGTACCATAATAGAAATAAAAAGGAATCATCCATCTTCCCCAGTTGTGAAGACTTCCAGAGTAACTGGCCTGGCAAGACAGGCTTACTGGCTCAGTAGCTTGCACAAATGTTATAAGATAGCCAACCATTTTACAATTGGATTTAAGACCTCCCTCACATGATAACACTCATGCATGGCACCATTACCAAGGACATGGAAATGTGACTAGGCAAGACAAAGGCCCTAGTGGAGAATGCACTATTATAGAAAGGGGCATAATATTTAACCAACTCCTAGACTTATTGTTATAGGATATAAATCAGTCAATTGCTCAACCCTCATCAAAGAACGTCCTTTTCTTTTTTTTTTCTTCTTTTTTAAAACAGTGATGAACAAAAAGACTCACTGCAAGGTGAACCTGAACAAAACAAGCTCATTTCAGATAGTTCTAAGACCTGGAAATTCTGAATATAAGATCTTAAAGATGCTAAGTGGGATGCAGACCCCTTTTAGACTACTTCTCATTGTGGCTTTTACATGGTGAAAGGAAACTGGGGAGGAAGGACTGCCTGGGGGTCTGTTTTATAAGAAATATCCCACTTCTATGATATAAGTTTCCAGGAAAGACTCCAACACTTATTACTTCTATCTTGGGCCAAAGAATTTCATTATCAATTCTGAGGGTAATCAAATTTCAAGTGATCATAGTACTTAACAGTCACAAGTATATACCAAATGGCAAATATTGTTAACAAGATTGGTATTTAAAAATATAGAACTTGGGCTGGAGAGCTAGCTTGGCCATTCAGAGAACTAGTCTACTAGAGGATGAGAATTTTGTTTCTTATACCCATGTTAGATAGCACACAACTACCTGCAACAATAGTCCCAAAGGATCTGATGCTCTCTTCTAGCCTCTGGTACATTTGTACACATTTGGCAGATACACACAGGAAACATGCAGGCAAATACAGACATATAAAAATAAAACACATAAAGTAAAAATTAACAGTAATAAACAAAGATCCAAGGTCTAGGGTGCAGCTTCCTGGTAGATCACTTACTTAGCAAGCCTGAGCCATATGGTCCAATCTTATAAAAATAAGATTTTTTATATATAAATTTTAATAAAAATCTTTATAAATCTTATAAAAATCAAGAAGTAACACGAGTTTTGTACTGTTCAGTACTTCTCTGAGCTCATATGCTCTGGAATTCTTTCTCCTCCCACTCTGTTCCTCAGTTTACTTTGTAATTTGTCCTCAATGTGCAGCCTCTGGCCCTGTGAGAACTAAGCTGATTCCATGGAATAGCACTGATGAAGAGTCCTTCTGACAGAACTCCAGTTTCTTGCAGTGCAGGTTACAGTTCTCATAGGATAAGCAGGGCTTCTAAAAGTGTTGAGATAGAGTTAAAGGAGACCAGTGAATACACAAGTGAGTGTTTTTCAAAGTCTTCAATGTCTGTTAACTCTAAATCAAATCAGAACCTGCAGAATATTAATGGTGCTTAATTTAGGACATGTGGAGTATATTCTTGTTAAATACTCATGCTAAATCCTAACAGAGCACATACCAACCATCCACATAACCTAATATTAAAAGTGATTGGGACCAGAAAGGATAGCTTGTAATTGAGTGTTTTGTTGTTGTTGTTCATAAAGCCACCTGCCATAGTGTGAGGTTCGATAATAATACCATGCTTGCTTTCTGTCTCTTCTCAAAAGAATGCAGAACTCACAGAAATGAAATAAAATCATTCCTGTGGATGAAAGCATTGATTTAATTTTTTTCTAGATAACAATCTAAGGCAAAGACCCTTTCCTGGTAGATGTCTAGAGTGTAGATAAGGGTTTTCAGTTGCTTTTACCTCACACATTTGATTTGTTAGCATTCTGTAGTAGAAATGAGTCAATTGAATGAATAAATGCCTGTGATATCCACCCAATAATGGTTGGGTGATATGCTGGTAAAAACCTCAATATCTCTGCTAGACACACATTCAACAACATTAAGATAACCTTTCACATCTGAGATCCCAGTGTTCAGATATGGAGAAGGTACCATCACCAATTTACGGTTAGCTGAGACTACATAGTAATATAAACTCAATATTAATTTAATTATTTTCCTTGCTAGGAGAAGTAAAACAAACTTCTCAGTCTAGAACGGAGAATCTTTTTTTTTTCCTAAGTCCTCCATCTGTCTTCATTGCCTCTAGACTAATACTGTCATAAAACACAAAATTTATGAAATATTATAAAGTAGAAAAAGAAAACCTCCCAAAAGAGAAAATCTATAAAAGACAAAATTTAATGATATATTCAATATAAATAAAATCCTTGTTGATACCTATCTAGTGGTTCTTACCTTAAGGCTCTACATATGTCTTACCATGGATTGGTGACAGAGATGCTCTGGATGCATCCTTGTCAGAAAAGCACTTTCCGATAAGATGAATCATGAGGAAATGTTGCAGGAAGTCACTGGAATAGTCTACTAGGATACTTTAACCAAAGCAGGTATTATTGCTAGAAGGTACAATACTGGAACCTGAAGAGATGGGTTCATCTTTAAGAGCACTTACATCTTAATCATAAGAAAGGGCGATTAATGCCCAGTATCCACAGCAGGCAGCTCACAAACTTTCAGAACTCCAGAGACAAGAAACCAACACCTTTGTTTGGGCTCTATGAGGCAGCTGTACACAGTATGTGTTCACCAAATTACACAAGCCAATTATACAGTCACAGGTACATAATCATATACACACAACTCAAACAAAAGAAGTCACTTTGAAAAGGTTATATCAATTATAAACTGTCCAAAAATTTTAACCTGGAACTATCATATGTTAGCAAACATCAAGTCCAGAAATGAAAGAATACTAATACAAGAATTATCAAGAAACGGCAACAGCAATGAAAGAATCAGAGGCAGCATGGACATTGATTTTATTCTATCTACAGCAAATGTCTTGATATTCATAGCAGACAGGAAGTGGGAATGAATACCAGAATTCTTAGTGCAAAATTTTTAGCATTTTATAGATTTCCATCACAGAGTTTCTCCTCAGTAATTATTAACAATCCTTTAGCTTGCTTGATGATCTGGAGATCACTAGCCTTGTGAGAACTATCATCTACTTCCCACTGTACCAACCCACCTTGTGACAAAATAGGCCCTGTAAAATGTAAACCTGCTCTGCTCATGTCTGTCCCATTTGTGAGGCATGCTATATCCTCACTGCTCCAATTCTTAGCTGGCTTCTCTGGACTCAGCTCTCCTTTTAGAATTTGTACTTCATGTTATAATTTTTTAGAGTTCTTGTTAATTGGTTTATTTTATTTTTAGTATGTGTGGCATATACATGTGTAGAAAAAGACACCTCTAAATGAATATCTGAAAATCAGAGGTTGACTTCAGGATGTCTTTTACAGTCACCTTTTTGGATGTTTATAGTTTATTCATTTTATTATACATTTATTCATTTACCTGTTACTTGCATATATGAACTTTAGTGAGTGTATCCACACCATGGGTATGCAATATCTACCTCATTTGTGGAGACAGAATCTCTCACTGAACCTCACCACTACAGCTAAACTAGTTGTCTAATAAGCTCCAGGGAACTATTTATTCCTGTCCCCTAGTGCTATGGTTGCAGCTGTTGGAACCATATCCAGGTTTCTACATGAGCCCAGGACACAAACAAAAGCATGTCTTCATGCTTGCACAGCATAAACTTCATGCACTGGGCTGTTCTCCCACTGCTCAGAACATTTGGCAGTTCCTGCTTCTTCTTCACATTTTCAGGTCTCTGTGTCCCCCTTTGTTTATACCTTTTTCCTGCTTAGTCCAGTGTTCATGATGTCTTTCCTGACTGGCTTCTTGTTACCCTTCTAGACTGGTATGGGTGTCCCTGATCTCTGTGTTCAAGCCTTCTGAATACCTTGACCACTGAACCAACTACATTGCTCTAAAACAAACCATGCTTGTCCATGATTTATCAGCAAATACCAAACAGAAGTGTGAGAACTAACCATAACTGAATCACCTGACATCTGACAAGGCTGCAATGAGAGACAACCAAGAATAGACCTGAGTACTGATCAATGAAAACATAAATTTCAAAGTACAGAATTGAATGAGGAAAAAAATTGATCAGTCAAACAAATTTAGTAGAAAAGGAACAAAAAAAAATCTCGTCACATACTATTCTTGGTTCTAGTTCTCTAGAATACATACATATGCATATTACACACAGTCAGTGAAGCCACCAGCATCAGGACTCAAAATTTGTTCAATCTTGGCAAAGAGCTTGAGAAAACTCAGACAAGCCCTAGCATTACAGAAACAATCAATTTTACATGATAACCTCTGCCTCACTAATTACAAGCTGAAATAGCTTTTAAGTTTTCTGAGTCTCCTCAACTGGGAAAAATACAGAATTCAATGGTCTATGTCATTGAGATATTTGATAGTTAAATGTCATGATCTGCATAAACAGCTAATGTGCTTTCATGTCTAAGAAATGATAATTAGGCAGAGAGAAAAAAGAAAATAGGACTGGGCTAAAAATCCTCAAGTCTCACCTCCTTTGACTCACTCCCTAAGGATTTACAGCCTTCCCATCAGTGACATCAACTGAGAACAAAGTGTTCAAGCATGTGAGCCTCTCTAGGACATTTCATACTCAAACTACAACAGTCATCCTAACTACATCTTTAATTATTTTTGTTTATCTCCTCTGCTAAGAAAAGCTGTACAAATGGCATTAAGTTTTTGGTTAGTCACTCTCATGTTAAAGGATTTTATAATTCTGTAAGTCAGGACTGTTATGTGAAGTGGTCTACCTTTAAGGGAGTGGGTAGATTAATACTACACAAGTAAGAGACCATGCATTTGCACACTCTGTACATAAATGGTGGTTAAAAATGTGTCTTTGTGGGTCTCTGTTTTAGATAACTAGTGTTTATAGAATTGATAGAAACACACTACAAAATGTAAAATAACAAATACCAGTTTCCAAATACAGATTGATGATGCTTTATTCAATGACAAAATTAAAATTTTAATGATTCAGATACACAAAGCCCAGCATGTGCACAACACACACACACACACACACACACACACACACACACACTGTAGTATATAGTAGAAGGTTTGGCTTAGTAAAAAACTTTTCCTGCTGCTTGGGGGAAAGTCAACAAAGAAAAAAACCTTCGAAATTTGTTCAATTTTATGGTCAGAAAGGTTGAATGATAAAGCCATATCATCTAGCTCTCGATTTTCTTAACTTTTGAGAAAAATTATTTTTAAAAGAATAAATTATATCATTATAAAAAGAACCTGTAAAGGGAAAAGTGCCTCAGATCTCCACAGAAGAAAACAGCTCAGTGGATTTGTTGGAGTCTTTATTCTTACCATACACACAAGGCCTAAACTAGCATTTTAGTTACCTGGCCCTCACAGGTAACTCTGAAGAATTTGACTGAGCAACCCCATTTTAACTTCAGTGTGAATTTAGTTAAAAATCTCCAATGAGGAAATGGTCTTCTATTTATGTAAATTCCTAGAACTATGTGTAGTCTACAAATTTATACAATTTCAGAACTGAGAAAATAGGGGCTGCAGGTCATTATTGGATATAGTGAATTCAAGGCTGGCATGGGCTTTATTAGATGATTTTACAAAAAGCTTACAAAAAATTCTGGGGATATAGCTCAGCTGTTAGAATGCTTGCCTCATGTTTAGAATATTTTGGTTTTTAGCCCAAGCCCTGCATAAACCAGGCATGGTAGTACATTCATGTACTCTATAATTTCCAGGAAAGAAATACAGGGAAAAAGATCAGGAGTTCAAGCATCCTTGAACACATAGTGGGTTTAAGGTAAGCCTGAAGTATGTTAAATTCTAGCTTTACTTTAAAAAAATAAGACAGAGTGTGTGTTTGAGGAAGAAAATAATAATAATAATAATAATAATAATAATAATAATAATAATCGGAAGAAGAGGATAAAAAAGGAGAGGGAGAAGGAGAGGGAGATGGAGGGGAGGGGAGGGGAAGGAGGAGGAGAAGGAGGAGGAGAAGGAGAAGGAGGAGGAGGAGGAGGAGGAGGAGGAGAAGGAGAAGGAGAAGGAGAAGGAGAAGAAACAAATGGCAACAAAGACAAAACTACAAGAAAGAATGAAGATCTGTGTCTTCATCCTCCAAAGGTGTAAATATTCTTAGAAGCCCAGGTTTGCATGGATGCTCTACTCCTAGATAAGCTACCATTCTGTTTGCATGCACACTGCATAGTGGTGACAAATCACACTTTTATCCACCATTTCATTCCTTTAACATTCACTCTTTTATTCAGGCAGACATTTATACATTCAGTCATGCTTAAAGGATAACCTGTATTTATGGGAATTGAGGTATGAGACTTAATGAAATCCCCAGCCTGTCTATCACAGCTGTGCCATGGGCTGAGTTAGAACATTGATGTGCCATGGACTATTGGAAAGATGAGGGAGATGATGTATGCTCAGCACTAGAAAGCATTCTCTACAAGAACCTCAGAAGTTACCACAAGATTTTCTGCTAAGTCTGATCTCATTGACACTCAGTAGCTAGCTACCTAATGCCTAATGCACTATCAATTGTGACTGGGGACCAGCTCAATTTGTTGTTGTCTCCTTGCATGTTTGCTTGTGATAAAAAAACTACATCACCAAAATTGTACCAAACTACTAACACTGATGAAATATTCAGATATGTATAATAATATAATTATAATTATTCAGTAATTACAATTTATTTTTTACTATATTAAGAATTATATATATATATATATATATATATATATAATATTTTTGTGTTTGTTTCTTTCTTTGATTGATTCATTGATTGATTACAATGGGGTTTTTCTTTGTTGCACTAGACATTCTGATACTCTCTCTCTAGGCAAGACTGGCCTTGAACTCAGAGATTTACCTCTTCCTCTCTCCAGAATGCTGGGATAAAAGGCAACAATCTTCAGCCTATAAATTTTATTATTTAGGATTTGAATCTAATATATTTAGCAGTTTTTCTATGTAGCATGCAGAAAAATAATCACCAAAATTGTACCACCCACAAGTGCTTACTGTAGTAGGGAATGTAGGGGATGGGAAGAGAGACAGGAGATTAGTAGGTTGTATATATGGCCCAATATAACTGAAAGCTTTTGATTCAGTTACTTTCTTGGGATAAAATACTCAACAAAATGATTTGACAAGAAAGAGTTTATTTGACTGACTCTTCTAGGGGTTTTAGTTCATCAAGGTGGGTAATGTTTGGAAACAGGAAAAGGAGACTATTCATATTGTGCCTATGACCTGGTAGCCCAGAGTGAACCAAAAACTGGGGCAGGCTATAGAGCCTAAAGGCTCAGCTCCAGTCACTTATTTCCTCCCACAAGATTCCACCTCTCAAAGAAGATCATGGGCTTGTGATCAAGTATGCAACTCAGGAGCTGACAGGGATATTTCACATTCAGAAATGGCAGATTGCTTATGAATAGAAAGAAGCAGAGGACACAACCCATTGCCATTCTGAAGTTGGAAGAGGATGTGGTATTGACCTAAGCAACGTATTGCTGACTAGAGATTTTAAGGCAACAATTTTCAGATATTTGAGGCTCAGATTTTAGAAACATACCCAGATATTTTTCTACCTAATGTTCCTCCATTGTGACTTTCAACATCATATTTTTTGGGGAAAATCTGCTCCAATGGAATATCGGATGATCATTCAAACAAATATAGCAGTTTGTGACCTGAAAACATTGTCAGAAAACAATACTGAAAATAAGAATCCGTTCTTCTCAGTATGTGAGCCACTTTTTTCTTTTTTAAAAAAATTATTTTTATTTAATATATTTATATAGAAATTTAGTAATTCTCATATCCCTCAACATTCCACATTTCCTTCTCTCTCACACTGAAGTTTCCTTCCTAACAAGGTCCCTTACATGCTCTTTCACTTAAGAAGGCTGTGTGGTTTTATGATTTTGAGTGGGCAGGTACTTACTGGAACAAGGACCACTTGTCAGTGGATACTGAAAATAATAACACCACTCTGTACACATTCACTGCCCATACTCTCTTAGTGAAAGGTTGGCAGGTATAAGCCATGATGAAATGATGATGGGTCCAGTCCTGCATAGACAACCATTGCTGCAGTGACTTGAGTGTAAAATCCTGCCCTGACCAGAAGAAACAGTTTATGTCACTCCTCCACCATCTCTGCCTCTTAAATTTTTCAATCTCCTCTCTGTAATATTTTTCTGAAACTTGAAGGGAATGGCAGCAATATACATTTTTCCATATCTGGCTGAGAATTAGTATTCATTTATTCTACACACTATACCCTTTCTTAGTATCTTTATTAATAGCTTTCTACTGCAAAGGAAACTTCCCTAATAAAAGCAGAAACCTTTGCTAATCCATGAACATAATCATGGAAGCAGTTTGCCACCATGTCCATTTAGAAAAACCAATAGTAGCAGATTCTTCCTCTAGGCTTGTGACCCCTCAGGTATAAGCACTAGTTTCCTTATTTCCTTACTTCTAATATAGGAGCCAAACACCATGGTAAGGATCTATGATACCTTATAAAATTCAAAGCCATAGTTTTCAGGAAAATTTTAAATGTGTCTCAAATGAGATTATACTTGCATCAAAATATGAGAGAGTGATGACTTCCTAACAAATGAAAGTGTGAAGACTTTCTGATTTACCCTGTAAGTGTGCACTGTAGCCTACCATGTTTAATTTTTAGATATAGAAACCTGGAGCATTTAGCAGCAGATATAGGATCAAAACTGAAGTCTGCCCAGTGTCAAATTCTGTGTTCTTTGTCTTTCAGCTTCAGTTTTCCACACCTCTACATGTCACAAAACAATTCCATGTACAGGTTTGCTCATAACACTCTGCTTCAGGACCAAGATTTCAACTACTTGAGATTTCAGTTTCTGAGACCTTTTCAGTGACTCAGCCTCTCAGATAAAACCTGAGGCTTTCCTGTGGACTAGATAAGGAGCTGCCTGTGAGTACCTGAGTTTTATACCCAACCTCAACCTGATTTTACCAGTAAAACTGATCTCCTCCAGCTGCCTTCCAAACTAATGTGGCACTCGCAGATGTTTGCAGCAAACAAATACACTTACGCATTCTTGACTGACAACCGCTTAGCCTAAGCACTTATCACAGATGTCTCCACAGTGAATGGATTTCTGCTAAAGCAGGTGCATGCAGGTGCCTGTAAGATAGGAAGTGCATGGAATCAGCAATTCAAATTCTGCAAGACCTAGAAATGTAAAAGGGCCTTCCGTGTTCAAAATAAAATAAAATTATCTCTAAATCATCAACTACAACAGAAGTCTTAATGTTAGTCTCAGACAAGATTAAACCACTTGTAACTTTGTCGTTTTTAGGATTATTTATGTATTTATAAAAATTAAATCACTTTTTTCAAGCATAATGTGCCTCCCATATATAATGCCATGTCAAAATTTTCCATCAGACATTTTTATGCAGAGAGCAGATATCCATAGTTTTTTTGTGCTTAGTGATTGTGGCACTTTGTTGAGGAGACCATACTTGTTAATAATCTTAATGAGGAGGAGTCAAAGGAGGGACAGACAAAAGACAACCAAGGTGACAGAAAGCTGCTAAAAAAAATAGACAGTTGTCTCCATTTCTTCTAAATGGAAAGAAAACCCTCACTCTGACAGAAAATTGATCAAACAAGCAAACAACCCAGAAAATATATTTGGAGAGCCTGATCACAACAAATATTATAGGTTATTTCTAGTCTACCTACCAGCATTACAGTCCTCATATAATTATACTCATTATTTTCTTATTCTTTTGCATTTTTCATTTATTTAAAATTGATTCTTTTCTCATACAATATGTCCTAATTATAGTTTACCTTTTCTATACTTATCGCAGTTCCCCCTCCCCAACTATTCTTTCTCTCTAGGTTCACCCCCTTTCTGTCTCTCTTTAGAAAAGAATTGGTATCTAACAGATAATAATTAAGCATGACAAATAAATACAATAAGACAAAGCAAATGCTATCATATCATAAGTGGGAAACAGCAACTCAACAGGAGGAGTATCGTCCCAAGAGCAGCTACAAGAGTCAGAGACTCACTCTCACGGTCAAGATTTCCATAAAAATACTAACCTAATGGCTGTAATATATAGGCAGAGTTTCTGGTACAGGTCAATGCAGGCCCTGTGCTTGAAGCTTCAGACTCTGTGAGATGATATATACACTTCTTAATTGATTTAGAAGGTCTTGTTCTCCTGGTGTTCTTCATTCCTGTGGTTCCTACAATTTTTCCTCCTCTTCTTCAGTGGGCTCCCTGAGATCAGAGGGAATTTTATTAAGACCTCCAAATTAGACTTTCTTTTCATACAATGTCTTCCTGTGGGTCTTTTTACCTATCTCTGGTGGTGACTGAATAAGGCACAGCTCTTCACAGGAAAGTTTACAACTTCATATAGGATAAAACAAAAAAAATACAGGATAGCTAAAACTCTTAATTTTTTATTTAAGGATTAGTTTTATTGTTTTAAATTGTGTGTGTGTGTGTGTGTGCATGAGAGTGTTTGAGAGAGAGAGAGAGAGAGAGAGAGAGAGAGAGAGAGAGAGAGAGAG
>JANHMN010000009.1:17102089-17112835 GCA_030674055.1 Rhabdomys pumilio
AGAGAGAGAGAGAGAGAGAGAGAGAGAGAGAGAGAGAGAGAGAGAGAATGAATATACAAGTGATCTATGGTAGGGGCTCATGCACAAAAGAGTGGGATCAGTCTCCATTCCTTGAATCCTCTGTAGAAGCAAGAAGCAATCTTAACTGTTGTGCCATCTCTCTAGCTCTTTCTTTTATTTAATTAAGGAAAGCCTGAGAATTAAGCACAATATATAATTGTTCATATACTAGGCCCTGGAATCTCCAATCATTCTAGTGAAGCACACAGTTTTCAAGACAATAGCTGAAGCCTAAATGTCTGAGAACACCCATGCCCTTAGAAGTCTTCAGTTGATCTATTCATATCATTTCAACAAACAGTGACGTTATGGAGAGTTATAGCTTTATACTATAAATATCATAAGTTCATTCACTTTTGGATAATTTAATAATGTTGCTAAAACAGCTGTTATTTCTTAAGAGTGAGGAATAAATATAATAAATTATGCATGCATTAATTTTATTGAGATTGCATTTTAATAAGCAAACAAAATAAAGTTAAATGTTATAGTAAAAGCTAAAACATAAATAACATTGTCAATTATATTAATTGTAATAAGTTTATTCTTGTAACTTAAATGAAGCCCACACAATAAAAGTTTTTCACCTGGAGAAATTTAATTACTGGACAGTAAGGGGATAAGTACAAGGCCAGTTAAACATCCCTGACATATTGGATCAACAGGGAAAAGACTGAAATATCATTACTTAAAAGTAGCAGAACCAGGCCCGATAACACAGATCAGCAAATAGAAGCTCCAGCCACCCAGCATGAAGACACGCCATTTTGGGGATTCACACTAGTTGTGCACATGAAATCAGTGGTGATGAGGGACCTACATATATACACATAGGCATGAACACATATAAAAAATAAATAACTTTGAAAAGTTAAGCAAAAAAATACAATGCAGAAAGATGAGAATACCAAGATGTGTAGAGATCTGTGCTTTTCAACATTAGAAGGGCAGGATGTGGCCACAGAATTGTTAATAGACACCTAACCCATATCAATTTAAATAGAAAGAATTAATGAAATAATATTTGAACACATCATATGTTCTATAGTTTATTTTTATGAGTTAAACAGTAACTAGGTTAGGAGAATGAACAGCAGATGATCAAGTAGACAAATCCATCCACGGACTGGTTTTAAGACAAAATAAAGTGGCCAAGTACCTTTGAACATAGAAAAATATGGAGACTGGATGTAGCTCAGAGTGGGGGCGTTAGTATAGTGTGAGTTCCAATGTCTTACTAAAGAAGAGATGGATACCTGCTGTTCTTAGAAGCATAGACAAATGAAAAAAAAAGAATCACGAAAGACACAAATCTTTAATGCCTATGAAAGATTTTCTATACCAAGTTTATTGGGGTAAGACGTCTCATTCTGAAAGTGGGTTAAAACATCCCATGGGCCAGGATCCTTTCATGAATAAAAAAGGTGAAAGTGAGCTAAAATTCACCACTCATCTCACCTTCCTGACTGTGAAGGGATAATATCACCTTCCGCATGCTACCACCACCATGAACATCCCACCATCAAGAACAACTCTTCCAATTTGTCAGGTGTATTTTCTTAGCAAGAGTTCCTAATAGCTCCAGAAAGAAAATCAGTGAGGCAAATAATTTGTTGAAGGTAGATGGTAGTTTATGAAATTTTGTCTTTTTTCTTAAATGATATTTCTTTACCCAGAGTTATAAATTCATCAGTCACCAGGTATTTTGAGAGAGTCTAGAGTTAATAACTAAGAGTCAGTCTTTTCAGCTCTGTCTTTAAGATATTTCACATAGTGTTCAAGTCGATAGTCTGAAATTTCAGTGAATGAGCAGAAACTGATGGAAGGATTTTAACTTGAAGAGTTGACTATCTTTTTTCATTTTAAACTTCATTTGCACAATTGTGGTAGAACAGACTCTAAATTGAATTGAACACACAAAAAAGAAGACAGGGTAGCTCCTTGTTAGGCTATTGCTGCAGTAGGTTAAGTGGTGAAACATGCAAGCACTGAAAATGAATTTGCTAATTCAATGAGTACAATGGACAAAAACCTGAAAGAAGGCAGGTGCATCTTATAGAAAATAGTGCTGTGGTGCAATGTCGTGATCTTGGAACAAGGCATGAGCCTAGCTTAGGAAGAGGAGTTCAGATGAACAGGTGTTTCTGCAATCCTTCTGAATGGTGATTGTGGTTTATGGAATGGATTTAGAAAAATACTGTTGTATGTGGGAATTAATGAATTATGTCAGTTAATACGAAATTTTAAGCAAGGAATACCAAAAGGAGGGAAAAGATATACAGGAGGAGATGGATAGTAAGATGGACTGATAACGTATGATAGATAGATAGATAGATAGATAGATAGATAGATAGATAGATAGATGGATGATAGAGAGATAGGGAAATAATAAAAGTTTTAGATTCTTGGATAAAAAATAAAAATATGAAAAAAATTAGCCATAGTGAGATACAGGAGAAAAGATAAGAAATACTCTTGAACTAAGAGCATAGTATATTTCAAGATGGGGCATGACTGTGATGTTCATGCTTCATTAAGACTCCAGGTTACACACAGCCAGAGTGTGTTATTCAGCAATGTGTCCCATGTGATGCATAGTGTCATCCAGTTTACAGTCTGAACATGGCTACATTACAGAAATGAGAGTTTCAGACTTACAGAACAAGATGTTGGGTAACAAAACACATGTGTTCCATAATTGTGTATGCCTGTTAAAAGAAGGTTAATTTCATAATAACATATGCCTGATCAGGAAGCCTATGCTCTTCCGTGTCTCAGGTTACCATCTTAGAGCCTCAAGTGAATGAGAATTTTGTGCTCTCATATACAGTAACAGAGGAAGACAAGAAATTAAAGTGAAAGTACCTCCAAATGAGTGACTCAATGTCTTTGTCCAAAATGTAAAATAAAATAAAATATAAAAGAAGAGATATGAGCCTGAAAAAGATGATGTGGGAAAGGTGTACTTCAAGTTCAAGTAGGTGCCAGCAAAACAGGGTTGGTGGAGGTGCAGAGAGATTTGTGTAAAGCTTTCATTTTGGAGTTACAGGGATGTCAGACTAAGAGCCTTGGCAACAGATATGAGGACTGAGGGTAGAAGTAATATATCATTAGATGAAGAGATGGTGGATTTAGTAACTTAGCTTTATTCTTACTGCCCTTCTCAAAAAACAAAACAAAACAAAACAAAACAAAACAAAACAAAACAAAGCAAAGCAAAGCAAAGCAAAGCAAAGCAAAACAAAACAAAACAAAACAAAACAAAACAAAACAAAACAAAACAACCAATAGGCATTTTCCCACTACTCAAATTCCCAGATTTTATATCTCTCATGTTTAACCAAGACTTAAGAAACAATGTATCCAAACATCCAGAAGAAAATTCAAGAGTTCAGTATCTCAGAAGAAAGCAAAATGCATGTGACTCATCCATGCTCTGTCTCAGGAGTCCTTTGATCTATAGTTGATGTGAACTTCTAAGTTAACAAACACCTTCCAGTGTTTGTAGCTATAAGAAGTCTGTCCTTGTTTGATTTTATATTCTCTACAGCCAGAATAAATAAATATAACTTATTTCAGTAGGTCATGGTCATGACCCACACACTTAGATACATATCAGAAACTTTGGCTAATTTATATGCAGCTCCGTGACTACTCCCTGTGCACATAACAATGGAAGAATTAAGACCTGGTCTAAGCCTTACTACTAGGGCAGGCTATCCTAAAACATTTTAGGCTTAGCAATGCCAGTCACAAAAGATGAAGGGTTAGTCTCTTTAACCCTCATGATTCCACTTTATCCTAGAACAAAACCAACATTAAATTTTTGAAAATGTTCATATTTTTCAGGTACAGAGCAGTCTTTTTTTACAGTATAGTATTTGGAGAACAGAGTTTGTACTCTGAGTCTAGTGATGAGTTTTTTACTATCTGATAATCATGACTGACATCATGACATCCCCTTTGATTGATGGAACCAAGTGTAGCTGTTGTGTTCATCATTTTCCACAGGCAGACCTGTCAGCTCATCGGCTCTCTTAAATCCCTTCTCTGCCATCTTTATTCTTAGAATCCACTTCTTCCTGGCACAGGTCCCAGAAAACTTTTAACACATAACACTCTTCTTGTCATCTTATTAATAAAAATCAGGACATTGGTAAACAAATCAAAATGAAGATTTAAATTTATACTAAAATTCTATAACCTCAGGGAAAGTCTGAACAGTGTCTCATAGCACATATTCTACTCCGTGATCACTTTTGTATGTTCATTTTATGGCTGCCTTTAATATAGCTGTGCATAAATGTACTTCTCAGAACATTTACTTGTAACCTCAGTTTTACCAGTGAAGTAAAATCCCATTCTATAATGCTAAGCTGTTTGCTTTGCAGCCCCAGAATTTTTAAAGGATTGTGCAACGTTGTACATATAAATTTCACACATTCAGTTAGTGCAAGAATAACTAACCTAGAATGTAAAGCCCTTGTCCTATTCAATCTATACAGATCTCGAGCCCCACATACCTTATACTTGCCTGTTTCTCATTAGCATTTTTCAGGTTTGATTTATCCTCTTCCGATGATAATCAAATTATAGAAGTAAAGAAATCTGTGCCCTGAAATCTCCATGAAGTGTTACTATGCCAATGGCAGAAAAAATGCATTTTCTGAGTCTAGACACTAGAAGACTAAATTAGCTATTTTGCCAGAATTAGGGTGTTTGCAAAGAACCTTCCAGGAGTAGTTCCAAAAAAGAAAAAAATCACTCCTTGCCAATTGAAGCTTTAGGTGATAGATAGTCAGCAAGTTTTGGGCTGTGGGCACATCACACTAATCTCAGTGGTCACTTTATCACATGCAAATAATTTCTCCCTGTGCCTTTCTCATATGAGGAAACATGTGATTACAGTTAAATCCCAGTACACACTTGTACAGACACTTAAACATGTAAATTTGAGTTTATATGTTCAACATTCAAGAAATTCTTAGGTAAATGGATGGAACTAGGAATTATCATCCTGAGTGAGTTAACCCAATCACAAAAGAACCCATAGGGTATTCACTCACTGATAAGCGGATGTTAGCCCAAAAGCTTGGAATAGCGAAGTCTCAACTCACAAACCACATAAAGCTCATGAAAAAGGAAGACCAAGTGGGGATGCCTCAGTCTTACTTAGGAGTAACAAAAATACTCAAGGGAGCAAATATAGAAACAAAACGTGGGACAGAAACTGAAGGAGGGGGCATTTGGAGACCATTCCACCTGTGTATCCATCCCATGTACAGTCCCCTAAGCTAGACACTGATGTGGATGGCTGGAAGTGCATGCTATCAAGAACATGATATAGCTGTCTCCTTAGAGGTCTGCCAGAGACGGACACATACAGAGGACAATGCTCACAGTTAACCACTGATCTGATCAAGAGTTTCCCAATGGAGAAGTTAGAGAGAAGACTGAAGGAGCAGAAAGGGTTTGTGACCCCAGGAGGAAAGCAACAATACCAATCAACCAGAGCTCCCCAGGGTCTAAACCATCAGCCTGGGAGCACATAGGGAGGGACCCATGACTCCAGCTGTATATGTAAGGGAGGATGGCCTTGTTGGGCATAGGTGGGAGAGGAGATTCTTGGTCCCATGAAGGACAAACACAGAGTGGGTGGGAATGTGAGGGTGGGGAGGTGGGAGTAGGGGTGGGATGTAGGTAGAGGCACAGCCTCATAGAAGCATGAGGAGGGGGGATGGGATAGGATGTTTCTGGGTGGTGGGGGGAAGTGGGGTAAGGGGATAAAATCTTAAATGTAAATATAATACCCAATAAAATAAAAATTAAAACAGAAAAATATGTAAAAATTAATATTGACTTTGTATACTTTTATTGAATCATATTGGAAACACTGAGTAATAAAATGTTTTGATTTTTGTAAAAATATTAACTGGAGTCCACTGAACAATAGTGGGACTTTTATCACATGATTTGACTTATTCCTTTCTCAGCTTTGGTGAATCACTATATGTGCTGGTTTGAACATGCTTTGCCCAGGTAGTGGCACTATTGAAAAATATGGCCTTGTTGGAGTAGGTTTAGCTTGGTTGGAGGAAGTATGTAACTGTTAGGGTGTACTTTGAGATCCCCCTCCTTGCTTCCCAGAAGTCAGTCTTCTCCTGAATGCCTTCCATTCAAGATGTAGAACTATTGGTAACTTTTCCAGCACTGTGCCTATATATTGCTCTGTGTGCAGCCTTGATGATAATGGACTGAACCTCTGAACCTATAAGCCAGTCCCAATTAAATGTTGTCTAATAAATTAGTTGCTTTGGGCATGGTGTCTTTTCCCAGCAATGGAAATCCTAACTAAGCTAAAAGTTGGCATGAGGGAATAGGGAATTGCTGTGATATATCTGGTCATGTTTTTGTTTGGAGGAATGTGGAATTTGGAACTTATTATTTGAAAAAGTCATGGAATGCTTTAAGTGGAATTTAATGGACCATCCTAGTAGGAATATTGAAGACATTGGTGCTGAAGATGATTTGAACTCTGGAGATTGTTTTTGTGTTTTCGTGGAAAATTTGCTGCTTTTTGCATTTGTCAAAAGAGTCTGCCTAGTGCTAAGTTAAAAACATTTATGTTAATTGCATGGGCAAAGGAAGTCTCAAAGCCTATCCCCAGTGTAATACACTTCACCAACAAGACCATACCACCTAATAGTGTCCTTTCCTTGACCAAGCATATTCACACCAACATACCATAGTCAGTTAAAGCCTCCAGTTTGCATCATTTGTATTTCCATTGCCACAAGATATCTCTGGACTCTCATATTTATGGATATCATTGGTGCCTCTGGAAAATCTGCAATGTTTTTTTTTATCAAAACCAATTGAGCAAAATTATTTGTTGATGTCATAAATGTATATAATGCGTTGTGATTTGCCTTCATACTATCATGTTGTTTTGTTCTCTTTTGTTTTGTGACTCTCTGAGTTTAACCAGGGCTGCCTTCATAAACATGGGGGTGATGCTGTCCATTACAGCATGGACAAAACTCCAATAGCTACACCACTCTACTCTCTCAGAAGAAGGGAAGCCCTCTTCTGGTATCCATGGCACCTGAACACAGGTGGGACACATAAAACTATGCCGACATGAGCATCTGTGTGCAATGGTATATATACACACACACATACACACACAAATAAATAAATAAATAAATAAATAAATAAATAAATAAATAAATAATGATAAATAAAAATTTAAAAAAGAAAGTTCTTCACATCTAGATGGACCAAGTAGTACAGAGAAAGAAAAATGGAATTAGGGGTGGAATTAGTTTCAAAGGCCTTTCTTTGGTTTCTACCAGCCACGTTCATTCTCCTCAAAACTCCATACAGACTTAAAAATAGTAACAACACTGAGAATACATTTTTAAATCATGAGTCTCTTGTGATTTTATAAATTTTATCCCTTTTATAAAGTGCATATTCTTGACATCCTGTGGACACTTTCATGACTACTTGAATTTTCCCGTTCTTTTCTCCTTAAGGAGCCTTGTTGGGCCTGAGAACTGTTACTTTCTTTTCTGCTTTAATTTGTTGTTGTTTGTTTCTTGTTTTGTAAGGGGCTTTTGTTTTATGTTATTTTTGCCTCCAGAAAAGCCCTATTGGTCCCTTTGAAGTTTTACCTTTCTAATTTTTCTTTTAAGAGAAGATTTATGTTTGCAGCCCTTTATTTCTCAGACCTGTGTGTATGAATGTTTGTGTGTGTGTGTGTGTGTGTGTGTGTGTGTATGCATGTGCATGCACACTTGTGTATAATCATGTGGAGGAAAGAGAATAATCGGAATGACCTTGGGTGATATTGTTTACCTTGTTTTATTGAGACAGAGTTTCTGCCTGGCCAAGAGCTTGCCAATGAAGCCTAGAGATCCATCGGACTCTGCCTCTTAAATTCTGGGATTATTACACATCTCTATACTACAGCCAGATATTTTGCATGGGTTCTGAAGCTTAGAACTCAGGTACATTCACTTACAAGTCTTGTATGATATAGATTGAGATAGCTCTCTAATTCTTCTAGGCAACTCCTTTACAATTTCATGTGAATGTAAGCATTCTAATTCTATGCCTGTATGAAATAAACAGAAATGAAATGACTAAGAAAGCATAAGATAAATGTAAAGACTTACCTCTCTTCCAAGTATTAAGAATCTACTCCTTACAACCAAATTGACCACTGACCTGTCTCTCACCATAGTTTTTCAGAAGAATCTAGAAATTGGACTCATCATACCTAAGAAAGAATTATTGACTGTTCCAGTGCAGCAAAGTTGAATTGGTACCCAGTGTCTGACACCATTGGCCTCATCTCTGAAGACCAGATGCAATGTCTGATGATTCTAACTTGAGCCAAAAATGAACATTCAGAAACACAGTGTCCTTTGTAAAATAAAACTCACATTCTATCTGGGCATCCACAGAAGGTTGAAAGACAATTATTGTAAAGTTGCTGCCACATAGAAGGTCATGTGAAAGCAAGGCCTAATACCAAGACTCTGTGAGTTGTGCAATTATGAACAAATTATTTTGTTTGCTCATGTATTTATTTAAAATATCCAGAAGTCCATTGTGTAATCTTCTAATATATGTGCACTGAACATTATCAATATGCCACCAAATAATTAATTTTACATTGGATAACATGCTTACAAATGTGTCTCCATATGGTCCATTTTCTTTGAAAGGTGTAGTCAAGAAGGATATCACAATTGTAAGTCTTGCTTAGGAGATCACTAGCAGTAGGTGTTGCTCCTGAGTTAACACTCAAAATAAATGTAATATAATGCCTTGAATTTGAGTGTTGGCTTTGTTTACCTGGAATTTATGTTGTCACAGTTTATTCAGAAGTCATTTGTGATTATTACTAAGAACTTCTCATGTATTTGTGACTAAGTACATAGGCAAGGAGATATGCTAGCTCGTGCCTTAAACACTGTTCACTGTTGGAATTTCAACTTTCTGTTACTTAGACTGAGCACTGTAACCTCGCCTTTTATTCTTGAACCCCAGGCCTCTGTCTATCTTCTGTCAATATTGCACTAGGTTAGAATAAAACTGGTCTTCCTATTGCTTTGCATCAGATTAATCAGATAAGTGTGATTTACATCTCTGATATCACCAGTTGTGGTTTGGCCATTCAGGAAATTGTGAAAGTCCCTAGAAAGCTGAAGTTGGGTTAGGAAGATGCTATTCATGGAAGAAACATTCAGAAATAACCCAATACAGTAGTAGTTGATCATAAAGGACCTCTGTGAAAGGCAGAGACTAATCTCTGGATTTGTTTGCCCAAGCACAGATAACTGTGAGCTTTGCTGAGTGGCTAAGAATTCAATCCTGGCTCAAGAGATCTTTTGAATGTATGTGACTGAACATTACATTTCCAAGCATGTTGGGCCTGACATGAGGTCTAAACTCCATTCCACCTTCACCCTTCAATCAAGTACACAGGTGGGCTTGATAAACAGGCCCTAGAGAGATTTGCATACTAATGAGGTACCTGAAGGCCAGAGAGTAGAGACAATTAAGCATTCCTCCCCAGCCCCTCCTCCCTTCCCCTCCCCATTTAACTCAGGTCTGCCCTGGGTTTTTTTGGGGTGCACATCCAGATCCATTCACCATCCTCCATGCCAATAAATGGGTTTTGGAAGCCCAAGGACTTCTTCTTGTGTTGGGGCCATGACGAGAGAAAGTGTAGAGAGGCCTTTAGTGAACAGCCAGGCCTAACTTCTAGCTGGAGGAACCCAGTGCATTCTCAACCAACTAAACACAGTGTGGCATAAGAGACCCTGCGGTTCCCCAGTCATATTTTTTACCGACACAAGCACATCAAATATCACTGTATAGAGCATAGAAGTTAATTCCCTATGTGTTAACCAGGCTTATATGAGCTACTTACCAAAAAGTGGCAGAAATCACAAGGTGGAGAGAGTATAAGATTCATGGCAGAAGAAACAGGAAATTAATGTTTGAAAGATTAATTCATTTTCCCAAATTCACTCAGCTTGCTAACTGTTTGGTCTGTGCTTGAGACTTTTTTCTGATAACACCTACCATTCTTCACATTCCAGATCATCAACTCCAGGAAGTTTAGCCCCTGCACTATG
Source organism: Rhabdomys pumilio (assembly GCA_030674055.1). NCBI lineage: Eukaryota > Metazoa > Chordata > Mammalia > Rodentia > Muridae > Rhabdomys > Rhabdomys pumilio. The sequence continues at coordinate 17,112,304 of JANHMN010000009.1, forward strand.
CTTGCACAGGAGCTCCTGTTCCTCTGTTGTCCCTTTCAGCTGCTTTAGCACAGGAGGAAGGCTTGTCTGTCTTTCTCTATCAACCCAGCAATATCCGATATAAACTTACAATTTATCTACAGGGCTTTATGAAGTAAAGGTTGTTTTGATTGTCTTTGCCATTTGAGTGACCAGTTTCTAACTTCCCATAATTTTATAAAAACTGTTCATTTGTAATCTGTTGATTGCAATATATTGAGTTGCAAGACCATTTTCACTATCTTTTGACTAGCATTTATAGAATGCAACGACTTAGAAAATAAAAATATCAAAGAAATGACTTGTGTTACCTTAGCAAAAGGGGAAAGTGTTTTCTTTTGGAGTGTCCGTGTGTGTGTGCATATATATATATATATATATATATATATATATATATATATGTGTGTGTGTGTGTGTGTGTGTGTGTGTGTGTGTGTGTGGTGTGTGCGTGTGTGTGTGTATGTGTGATATATATATATATATATATATATATACATATATATATGTGTGTGTG
>JANHMN010000009.1:17118963-17165190 GCA_030674055.1 Rhabdomys pumilio
AGAGACAGAGACAGAGACAGAGACAGAGACAGAGACAGAGACAGAGACAGAGAGAAAGAGAAAGAGATTTCCAAGCTGTTGTTATATTATTCGGATGTTGAAATTTAAGTCTCCTATTAAACCTTCATTGTTATGTGATTGTCTGGTGCCTTTTTTAGAACTCCTGAGACAGATAAGAACCACCATTTCTGGGAAGGCTCTAGGGAGGCTAGTAGATGAGACCTTGGTACTGCCAATGGTTTACAAGTCCTAGCTTTGCATGTGACTTTGTTCTTATCATGTAAATGCTTACTTATAGTTTTCAGGAGATAAGAGTTTAGTTCAGATTCAGTTCATATATCTGGAGAGAATTTTATATGCTATTTGATCAAACAGATCATCAAATTTCTATAAATTTTCTGACTTGTTCAATTTCTTTTATCATATGTCCCTTCCTCTGGAGAACATCCCTGTGTTTGGGTTGGGGGTAATAATTTTTGCTTGTCTGTTTGTTTAGTTTTTAGTTTTGTTTAGTTTTGTTTAGTTTTAGTTGTTTTTCAGGTTTTGCAGGTTTTCAGTTCATCAATTCCAAGTTTGTGATGCATGATTCAGAAAGAATACACTCAGCCTTCCTTGCTATATTCTCAGGTCTCAAGGTCCCCATCAGGTATGCTTGAGTCCCTCAGTTCTTACAGTCTTCTTATGCTTACATGATTTACAGAGTCTAGTGTTTTCATTTGTATTCAGTGAGAAGAATATAAAAATTTTGTCTACTTCTTCTCCTCTGAACCCCTAGTTAATTCAATGTAAAGAAAGATACTCAGAATTTTCTTGGGCTACCATACTCTGAGCACTTCCTAGAGGCAATTCACTGAATGTGTTCACTCCTCTTTAATATATTGCTAATCAGAAAACTCAAGGATGGGACTGAAGAAATGTCTCAACCATTAAGAAAGACTGCTTGCTGCTCTTACAAAGAACCAAAATTTGCCTTGCATCACTCACATTAGGTAGCTCAAAAAATTTTAATTGCAGCTCTTGAAAATTCAACATTCTCTTCTGATTTCTGTAGGTTACCTGCACCCACATGCTTGTATATGGAGGCCTACAGGCAATTACAAAATAAAATGTTAAGTGAAAAGAAAGAAAGATGATGAAACTTGTTCTGGGCCATACAGATGAAACATGAAATAACTATGATTTTATGTGCACATGGAACTCCTAGCTATGATATATTTGGTACTTACACTCAATGATTTAGCACATTGTCCAAGCAGTCTAAACTTTCTAAACTAGTATAGCACTTTAATGTTCAAATAATTACATCTGATCCATGTATGGATAGTGTTTTGTTAAAACCATAAATTGAGAAAAATAAACAAAAAATTAATTTAATTGATTTCAAATGATGATGGATTGGCCTCAAAATGGAAGGCTCCTATTCTAGTTTCAATTGCCCTGTATAATATTTCCTCCTTCAAACAGAAGAAAAATGATTTAATTAATTTATTACTAGGTAAATACAGCTTATTTTAGCAGAGTTCATAAGTGAAAAAAATGTTTTAAAGGATCATAGACATCTAACAAATACTTGTAGACCTGTACCACAGTTTTCCTAACTTTTTTACGCTTCTCCATCCAGTCTCAGGACTCAGAGTTAACTATGTGACAGTGGCAATCCCCTCCTGTTGAAGTTGCTTCTGTGTAAGTCTACTTATACCCCTACAGCCAAATCACAAATAGGAAGCATTTAATCTTTATTTTTTTAAGAATTGTTTTAGTTTTGTTATATGTGTATTTGTGTGTGTATGTGTGTGTGTTTGAGAGGGTATGTGCATGTGAGTGCAGGTATCTTCAGAGACAGGTAAAGCTTAAGTTACAGATGGTTGTGAGCTTTCCAAGGTTTGTACTGGTAACTGAATTCAATCTTCTGGCAAAGTAGTAAACATTCTTAACATCTTAGCCATCCCTCAAGCCCTCACTTAAGCCTTGACTTTCATTTTCTTATGGCATATTCCATTCCTTACATAACTTATTTCAACAAACAACACTAAAATTATATGTGGATTATGAAAAAAATGTAATCAACAAAATGATCATGTATACTAGTAAGACATCATTTAATGATTGAATTATTTCTCTTTTAAAAATATAAAAAAGCAAAAAATTTGCCCTTATATTGAAAAACAATTTGAAGTGACTATAAAAGTCATGCAGAATATTAATCTCAAGGTTATTTTTCTTCTGTACTTTCTCAAAGAAAGAAAAAAGAAAGAGAGAAAGAAAGAAAGAAAAAAGAGAAAGAAATAGTAATCAGTTACTTGAAAAAGCTGTTTGATTTTTTTAATTAGAAAATATATGAGTAGGCCGGACAGTGGTGGTGCACGGCTTTAATCCCAGCACTTGGGAGTCAGAGGCAGGCGGATTTCTGAGTTCGAGGCCAGCCTGGTCTACAGAGTGAGTTCCAGGACAACCAGGACTACACAGAGAAACCCTGTCTCGAAAAAACAAAACAAAAAAAAATAATAAAATAAAATAAAATGAGTAAACAACACTTTTGAGGCCCTGCTTGAGAAGTTTGCTTTTCCACAGAAACGACTTATTTAGCTAGAATTTATGTTAATACTTTTGATTTTGGCCCAGTATCTCCAGTGAGTTAAATATTTTCTCTTGAGTCTCTTCAGATTCAACAGATTTTAAAAGTAAATAACAAAATCCATGCCCCTTTAGTTTATGCTCTTTCTATTGTTTTAGAAATATATGTATATTTCATTTTATTCTATCTTTGGTAGTTTCATACATGGAAATATAAGCATATATATTTTATTCTTTTAATATAATTTTTATTACTTAATTTTAAAACTTAATGCAATATTACTTGACCATATTCACCATTTTTCCTCCCCCGACTCCTCCAAGACCCACATATCACTTCTCTCTTTTCCAGTTTCATGTCCTTTTGTTTTGTTAATAACTCCCTCACTCCAATTTGTGCTTCCCATAATCATGGTTGAAAGGCCAGCCCCTGCAGCATGGTCATCTTACCAGGGGCTATACCCTTAAGACAAACTAAGTTGTAAGAATCATCAGCTATCAATAACTTCTCAGTTAAGGTTGGGGGCTAGTGAAACCTCATGCTCTGATGCCTCAACAATGACTGGCTTGGCCTTATGTAGATCTGAGCACTGAGGTGTGGTTCAATGGTTGAATTCTTGCTTGTCTATGTGAAGCCCTGCATTCAATCTGTAATATGATCAATGAATAAATAAATAAATAAATAAATTAATTAATTAATTAAAAATATATGCATAGACAAAATACACAAACAATACAAGAGCTTTAATAAAGCACTGACCTCTCTGTTAATACAATGTGCATTCGTAGTAGTAAGCTAGGAAGCAGGGGGAGACTAGAAAGGTAACACAGTGGTTAAGAGTTCTTGCTGAATAATCATGAGGATAGGAATATTAGAATCTCAGATTCTACCTAGCAAGCCAGGCATGTCTTAAATACTTATTCCTGCCTGCTCTGCTGAATTCAATACCTTCTTACACTCTTTTGACCTCTGTATGTACAGAGGTGTGTGGATTCACCTCCCCATGCATGTGTATGTACTCACAGATACATACTCCTATATATAAAAATTTTTAAACAAATAATGTTTTAAAAAAGAAAGAAAATAGGGCAAAAAATATGTTTTGACTATAGACTAAACTGTGTCCAAGACTCTTTCACATAATCTTTTCAGAGAAAGCTTTCAAAATAGACAATATTCACTCAAATTTATACTCAAGAGAAAGCAGATACTATGAGAGATTTAACAGCTTGCATAGTGCTTCAAAATAATGGGGAAAAGCTGGATTCAAGCTGAGTTTCAGAAAAACAATGCAGTGTTATGTCAAATATATTAAGCTTTTTGATCTTAATAATCAGCATGAGTTTAATAAATATGTGTCTCAAAATTTTAAAGAAAAATAGAATGAGAGGAAAACAGAATCACCTTATTTTAAAAGATGTAGAATTTGTAGCATTCTGATGCATTAAGAGGAGAAACATACATTTCCTTTTTGGTCTATACCTGTAAGGGAGATCAACCTGTCTCCCCCCTCTCTCAACCCTGCACAGACTGAAGGGCTCCCAAGAAATCTACTGCAGCTAGGGCAACTAGTAGGGTAGCCACACAACCAACTACAGCAGCTGGGACCCCTAACCCCAAGTGCCCAGCAGATGTGGGACACTTCTCTTCTACAAACACACACCATCTCTCTTCTGGTCTGCACCTGCTTGGGGGAAGATCAGCCTGTCTCCCCCTTTCTCTCAACACTGCACAGTCTGCAGGGCTTCCAGGAGGTGTGCTACAGCCAGGCCAACAGTCTACAGGGCGACCAGGAGATCTGCTGCACCCAGGACAACAGTCTGCTGCTTTTCCAGAAGATTGGCTAAAGCTAGAGCAACAGATCCTCCAGGAAATCTGCAGCAACCAAGGGACACAGGAGGCAGGTCCCTCACAGAATCATCCAGACCAGCTAATATCAGAGAAAACCAGATGGCTAGAAACAAGCACAAGATCATAGACAACAGAAGACAATATGCTTTGATAGCTTCAGAACTCACCTCTTCCATCACAGAAAGTCATGAATACTCCAATACACCAGAAAAGCATGATTCTGACCTAAAATCCCATCTCATGAAGATAATAGAGAAATTTAAGGAGGATAAAAATGACCCACTTAAAGAAATACAGGAAAACACAATCAAACAGGTGAAAGAATTGAACAAAGTGGTCCAAGACCTAAAAATAGAAGTAGAAACAATAATCACAAATAGAGGCAACCCTTTATATTGAAAACATAGGAAAGAGGTCAGGAGCAACAAATACAAACATCAGTAACAGAACACAAGAGATAGAAGAGAAAATCTCAGGTGTAGAAGATACCATAGAAAATTTTGACACAACAGTCAAAAAAATCTAAAACGTAAAAAAACTCCTAACCCAAAACATCTAGGAAATCCAGGACACCATGAAAAGACAAACCTTAAGTATGATAGGAATAGAAAAGAGCAAAGATTTCTAGCTCAAAGAACCGGAAAACATCTTCAACAGAATCACAGAAGAAAACTTCCCTAACCTAAAGAAAGAGATGGCCATAAACACAAAAGAAGCCTACAAAATACCAAATAAATTGGACCAGAAAAGAAAATCCTCCCATTACATAATAATCAAAACAAAATGCACAGAACAAAGAAATAATATTAAAAGCAGTAAGAGAAAAAGACCAAGTAACATAAAATCTCAGAACACTCATACTCATGGATTGGTAGTATCAATATAGTAAAAATAACCATCCTACCAAAAGCAATCTAGAGGTTCAATGCAAGCCCCATCAATATATTAACAGTTCTTCATAAATATGGAAAGATCAATTCTCAGTTTTATATGTCTAAAAATAATCCAAAATATTGAAAACAATTTTTAACAATAAAAAAATTCCAGGGGAATTAGCATACCTGTCCTCAAACTGTACTACAGAGCAATAGTAATATAAACTGCACAGTATTGATACAGAGACAGACAGGTCAATTAATGGAATAGACTTGAAGACCCAGAAATAAGCCAAAATATATGGTCATTTGTTCTTCATCAAAGAAGGTAAAAACATACAATGGGGAAAAAAAGCATCTTCAATAAATGGTGCTGGGACAACTGGCAGTCTTTATGTAGAAAAACTAAAATAGGTCGATATTGATCACCTTGCACAGAGCTCAAGTACAAATGGATCAAATACCTCAATAAAAACAATATACACTGAGTAGAAGAGAACGTGAAAAAGAGCCTTGAACTCATTGACACCGGGTAAAATTCCCTAAACACACTCCATGACTCAGGCTCTAAGATCCACAATTAATAAGTGAAACCTCATGAAACTGAAAAGCTTCTGTAAAGCAAAAGACAAAATCGATAGGACAAATAGGCGGCATATAGAATGGGAAAAAAAAATCTTCACCAACCGCACATTTGATAGAGGGCTAATATCCAAAATATATAAAGAACTCAAGAAGCTAACCGCCAAAAATTATAAAAATAAAAACAAAGAACATAGCTAAATAGAGAATTCTGAACGGAGGAATCTTAAATACCTGAGAAGCACCTAATTGTACAACATCCTTAATCTCAGGGAAATGCAAATCAAAATGACCCTTAGATTCCATTTCACACCAATCAATATGTCTATGATCAAAAACTCAGGCTACAGTAGATGCTGGAGAAGATGTGGAGAAAGAAAAACACTCTTCCATTGCTGGTGGGACTGCAAGCTGCAACAACCACTCTGAAATTCAATCTGGCAGTTCCTCAGAAAATTGGAAATAGTTCTTAAAGACCCAGCTATATCACTACTGGGCATATAACCGAAAGAAGATCCAACATTTAAACAGGGCACAAGCTCCATTATGTTCATAACAGGCTTTTTTATAATAGCCAATAGCTGAAGAAAAAAAAAAAAACAGATGTCCCTCAATAGAGGAATGGACACAGAAAATGTGGTATATTTACACAATGGAATACTACTCAGCTAGTAAAAATTACAACTTCATGAAATTTGTATGAAAAAATGGATGAAAGTATGGAACTAGAAAATATCATCCAGCATTAGATAACCCAAAAGGACATACATAAAAACACAGGGATTAAAAACTGGAGCAGAGTCTGAAGGAAAGGCAATCCAGAGACTGTCCCACCTTGGGATCCATCTGGTCCACAGAACCCAAACCTCAACACTATTGCTGATGTCAAGAACTTCTTGCCACTTCTGGTGTAGTTGTCCTCTGAGAGGCTCTGACAGCACCTAAGACAGATGCAAATACTCACAGCCAACCACTAGACTGAGCCCAGGGACCACAATGGAAAATTTAGGGAAGAACTGAAGGAGCTGAATGGGGCTACAAATTCATAGGAAGAACATCAGTATCAACTGGTCAGACTTCTCGGAGTTCTCAGGATCTATACCACCAACCAGAGAGTATACATATGTGGAATCATGGCTTGAGCTATGTATGTAGCAGAAGATTGCCTTATCAGGCATCAGTGGGAGGGGAGGTGCTTGGTCCTCTGGAGGCTTGTTGCCCAGTGGAAGGGGATGCTAGAGGGGTGAGGCAGGAGTCTGTGAGTGGATGGGAGAATATTCTCTTAGAGGCAAAGTGGAGGATGATGAGATGGGAGTTTGCGAAGGAAAGATCAGGAAGGGAAACAACATTTAAAATGTAAATAAATAAAATAATTATTTAAAAAGGGAGAAATGTAGGGCTAGGCAGGAGGTGGGAACAAATCTCCCAAACCTAGAAAAACAGGTGAGTGTGTTCACTACAGAAATGCAAATGGAACAAAACAGAGCCTGTCATGGTAGGGTCAGGTTATACACAGCGGAGAATGTGTTACTATTAATAGCTGACACAATGGATCAGAATCATGGACTTTTAGTGAGTATCTACCAAGGTGGCTCTTCTCACCAAAATTAAACGTGGGTTAAATGGAACAATGATGTCTGATGAATTACTTCCCAGATGTGGGTGATTAATATGGGACAAATAGGAACAGCTTATGTGGCTAAACTTGATTAATGGCTAGGAATCAGAATGCAATGTTAAGAAATTTATTATTTCTGTGATTCTGGGAATGATATTTTTATTGTCTCATATTCAATTTCAACATCAAGAAAATGGGAAAGTTTGGCAGACTCTAAGTAGATCATGATGCCATAAAATGACACTGTCAGGTTATCATACAGAATAAATATCCCTTTTAAAATATACATTATGTGAGTCAGATACCTTACATTTAATATGTGATCCAGAGAAGCCAAAAGGTTGGAGGTTTATGATGGAACAGATCTGACTCTTAATTCCCTCCCAAAATTATTAGTTATGCATTTCAAGTTAAGAAGAAAACAGAATCATGAAAGCATTACTGAAGTTGGTGGTTTCTACCAGCCCACACATGTACTGGCAGGTATTTGTTCTGAAACTTAAAATACAAGGGTCATTCATTTATTGAAGATATCCAGCATTGTGCCCTTAGAGTCTCAGGTGAACACAACTCAGCCCTATGTGGCACTGTAGATGCCTTCTGCTGAGTCAGTTAACAGAAATGAAAACTCTAAGTAGGTCAGATACATGCTACCTGAAACTGCTGCAGAGCGTATCATTTGCTGATTTGCATGTGACATGAGGATCTTAGCTTCTCCGCCACCACCTCTGTGTCAGTCTGAGCTGGTGCCTTGTGAACCTGCTTACTAATGTACCCTATACACAGTCTGAGCACCAACCCCTCCTTTTACCAGGTTCTGCTCTCTGAGCATTACCTCACTGCCTTTAAGATCCCACAGTGTCTTTCTGGAATCTTCAAGTATACCAGTACAATGTTAGGTTTTGTTCTATCATTTATATACAAAGAGCACACTAAAATGGAAGAAATTAGGGGACTTCAGTGGTCAATCCTGGGTCAAGAAACTGCAAAAATTGAAATTTCAGAGCAACTTTACCTGTCTGTTCTTCTAGTAGCTGAAAAGGTTTATAAAGGAAAAAAAAATAGTTTCCTTTATGTCATTCTTTCCCAATTCCTGTTATTTTTCAATGTGGCTAAAAATTTTCAAAGTCAGAGGACAGAATTAATTTTAGTTAGTTTTTTTTTTTTAAAGAATTTTTTTTAATGTGGTAGTTTGAATGATAATTACTCCCATAAGCTCACCTGTTATAACGTTTTGGGCCTCTCGGTTAATGGAACTGTTTGGGAAGGATTAGATGAGATGACCTTGTTTGGGGAGGTGTAGTACTATTGGATGAGGTATGTCACTGTGAGTGGGTTTCAGGCTTTGATATCTAAAAGGCCCTTGCCATTCTATTTGGTTCTTTCCCTCCATCTCTCTCTCCTTGTCTCTCTGTCTCTCTGTCTCTCTGTCTCTCTGTCTCTATTTCTCTCTCTCTCTCTCTCTCTCTCTCTCTCTCTCTCTCTCTCTCTGTGTGTGTGTGTGTGTGTGTGTGTGTGTGTGTGTGTGTGTGTGTGTGTAGGTCACAGGTGTCTTTTGCTTCATGGTTGAAGCTGGGTCTTTCATTGGCCTATTACTCCATATAGTAGGTTCGACTACCTGGTCAGAGAAGTAAAAAAGATCTGCATGCCTCTATCTTCCATCTCACCATTTATGGAGTTACAAGCACAGGCAATCTTGACAGCTATTCATGTGAGCTCTATGCACTGAATTTAGGCCTTTGTGCTTGCAAGGCAAATGCTTTCCTTACTTACATATCTCTACAGACTTCTGACTACCTTGTAAATCCTTATGCCCAGGATGCCCAGTGAGTAAATTTCTTCTTCATCATATGATTTGGAGGCAGCTAGGGGAGGTGGATATGTTCAACATGTATTTTATTAACTCATAAAATTACCAAAGTATATCTAGTAAAACTAAACAATAGATAAAGTTTTAATCTTGTGTATTTAATTACCCACCATATCCAGGCAGTGGCATGTTGGAGACTGAACTTGAACTTGTCATTTGAACAACCTGTACTTATTTCCAAATATAACTTGTTTATCCTTGAACCTATTACACACATAGCCATGTGAACTTCCTGAGGATCTCATTGGCATCCCTAGATTTTATGCAATGTAACTATATTCCCCTTCACAATGAAAAGCATAATTTTTCCTGATAAGATCCACGGGGTGAACTGGCTAGCTGAACTGCTGAAATGGTTTGCTCTGAGTTCAATTAAATGATCCTGCCTTAAAACATGAGAGAAGAGCAAACAAGGAAGACACCTGCCATTAACTTCTGGCCTCCATATGAATGCAAGTCATACAAACCACATGCACATGAACACACATATGCATACATGCATACAAAGTAAATAAACAAACAAACAAACAAATAAATAAATAAAACCACAGAAGTTTTTATGTGCTTATTCATGGCCCTAACTACTCTCTCTACATGGGCATAAGACAGAAAAAATAATGTGGACAGTCAAGCAACAGTGGTCACAGCATTGCTCCTATATGACAACTTGAAAAGATCTGCTTTTCAACTCATCAAAATTCGTGTGCTCTGTGTTACTAATATCACAGTCTCATTATTCAGAAAACAGCACAGAAATATGCAGAAGCAAGTAAACTATGGGAAAAGAACTGATGGAAACAAGAGCTCACTCAGGCATGTTGGGCTAATAGAGAAATAATGAACTGTGTATACAGTTTGGTGTAAATTAAAAGTGGATAATGAGTTTCCCAAAATGGATTGAACACAAAGAGTCAAAGAAATCTGACTTGTTAGAATTGATGGTGTAACGTCAAAATGTGTGTTATGTTTGTATTCATGTGTGTCTATGTAGATATGGAGGTGTTTGGGGCCGTGAAAGGATAGGCTGGGTTTTGGTAGAAGTGCTGGCTGGAAGTAGCCCGGAGACCCAACAGGTGTCCATTGCCTGTGAGGGATGGTCATCTATTCTGCCGCACTCCCAGAATCCAGGCTCCTGATACAGGCAAAGACCTCCATTTGATCTATGCTGTTCAGTCATGTAGGGCAATGCAGCCCCTCCCAAAGAGCACAGTTAGAGGGTGTGACTACAGGTCTCAGCCTCAAGAGATTTCCATATTAATGAGATATCTAAAGGCCAGAGGGAGTAGCTAATTAAGTATTCTTTCCCAGACCCTCCTCACCCTCTCCCTCTCTATCTCTCTATTTAAATCAGGCCCGCCCTGACCTAAGTGGGGGTGCATCCAGACCATCTACATCCTGCCATAAACAATAAAGCTTATGAAAACTCATGGACTTCCTCATGTCTTTTGGGGGCCTGCCATCATGTTCTCCCTTGTCTTGTGCAGGGCAGTTATGCACTCACGTGTCCCCAGTCTCAACTCTTCCAGCCAAGAGCTTGAGACCAGTTGTTCCCTGGCTACCTTGTGGAACAACTTGAAAGCCCAGCCTAACTGTGGAACCTCAGACTGAGTGTGAACAGCGCCCACCCAGTGCCCTTCACAGAACCTACTCAGTCGAACTTCCTACACACTTCTGCTTCTCCCCATGGGCAGCACCTCCCTGAGCCACCTGGGACAGAAGACACACAGAACTCACAACACAACAAAGATCCATGCCTGTGTGCCCACGCATGTGAGCCATTGTTTCCCTGTAGAGGTGACAGGTCAAATGTGGGTGTTTCTCTTCAAGAGAAACCTACTTTGATTTTTAAGATAGGGCCTCACATGAGGCCAGGCGATAAGTAGGCCAGGCTGGCTGGCTAACAGGGCCCAGACATCTTCTTCTAGTCCGGTTCCTAGTGCTAGGTTTACAAGATTACTCCACAATTTCTGCCTTCTACATATGTTCTAAAGATTAAACTCAGGTCCTTACACCTAAATAGCAAATACTTTACTGTCTAGGATATTGTTCCAGCTTAGAATCATTTCTCTTTTGCAGCAAAGGTCATGTAGGGCCATTGACTTTCTCTCCTAGAGTAATATGATAATTTTTATCTAAGAAATTACAGATGTATCCAGAGACACTACACATACAGTTGGGGTCTAGCTCAGTAGAAGAGCATGGGATGAGCTTGCTTATGGTCTGCATTAATTCTCTAGTGTCTCAGAGAGGGAGGGTGACAGAGCAAGACAAGCAGAGACAGATACAGGTAAATAGACAGAGAGGTACAGAGATAGATGAAAAGAGAGATGGAGAGGGAAACATGCATTCAATCTATAGTATCCAAGAGAGGCCAAGAAACAGAAACAGTGAGGTTTAATTTCCAATATCTGAGAGGCAGAGAGACAAAAATAGAGACAATGAAACAGAGATAGATAAACAAGGGAGAAAAGCAAAACATGAAAAGAGGTAGAACAGAAAGATATGGGTTCAATTTACAGTGTACTTGAAAGCCAAAGAGAGTGGGAGAAGGGAGAAAAAGGCAAACAGACAGAAACAGAGGAGTGTTGCTTTTCTTTACTGCCTAACAGAGGCAAAGAATTGTTTCAGAGTTGATATTTTTTATTTACTGGGGCTAAAAATTATAATAAAAGAGTCTCTTGTCATGCTTTGATCACTGTTCCATTTTTATCACCTATACTTGAGTTACAAAATGGCATGCCACACAGAATACAAAAATAGCAAGATATCAGACTGGAGAAGAAAATTCCCAGATGAGTTACCGTAATGATGCCCACTATAGTGAAAGTAATCACTGATGCTCTTGCTCACCTGTCACAAACCTAGCTAGTTTTCACTACTTTACTGAATAGTATAACTCTGTCCTCATAAACACATACCCATCCTCATTTGAGTGGCTAAACAATGGAGAGAAATTAGGTAGCTTGCCTAAATTTTTTATATAAAGTATCAGTGGGCTCTCCATATATGAATTTCAAATTGGATATGTTCAGAAAATAGAGCTGGATAGTGAGATGCATGATTGTCTCAACAAAACATTGGATTATAAAGTAGAAGCATCATATATTTGCAGCAATATAATGAGATACTGTTGTGCTAGATACACTTGTTATAAACAAACAAAACTGTTACATCTGTATTGAACATGTTTCATCTCTTCTTCTCTCTCTATTACTCACACATTTTTTATGTACCATAACAACTATCTATAAGAACTTCTACTTCATTGGTTACTGTACATTATATATATATATATATATATATATATATATATATATATATATATATATATATATATATATATGCATTGGTTAGTGCAAAGAAAGTTTGAAATAAATATTAAGATGTTTATTTGATTTTCTAATATGTGGTTATATGCATATGGGTAAGCATGGATACAGTAGAGTAGGTGTAAAGAAGTCAAGGGTGCTCTAGTTGCTTTTCTGTGCTGACCAAAAACAGCTTTGGGGAGAAAAGGTTTATTTGGATTGCAAATCTTGAGATCAGGGTCCATTATTTGAGAGAAGTAAAGCAGGAACTTAAAAGGGAACTTGAGTTCAGGGATGACTGCTATTCTACATAGCATTGGCTCTCAACACAGCCAAAGAGGTACAGCAGGAGCCATGGAGCATTCTGCTCGCTAACTTGCTTGTAGGCATTCTTACAGTCAGATGGCTTTCTTCTACAGTTCAAGACCAGTCTAGGTCCTAACATTGGTCTAGGAGCAGCACTGTCTTTAGTGATCTCAGCATCTTAAATCAATTAACAATCAATACCCCTTCCCCACTATACCCATTAGCCAAGCTTATTTAGTCAACTCAATCTATTGAATCTCTCTTCTCACGTGACTTTAGGTTCTATCAAATTGGAAATTAAAGCTAAGAAGGACAGAAGACCATTCTCCTGGTGTTTTTCCTCCACCTTGTTTGAGAGAGTATCACTTTATTATACACTGCTATGCTTGACAGGCAATCCATGAGGTATTGAGTGTATTCCTACCATTCCCTCACATTTTACCATAGGATCACTGGTATCCCAGATGTACATTATTGCACCAGGTTCTTACATAGGTTCCAGTCTCTATGCTTATGTGAGAATTGTATACATTGAGCTATCTTCCGAACACCTGTCTGTGGGTATTTTGGAAATACTGAAACATTCCATAAGGGGCTCAAGCTCATGACTGAAGTACTATCTTGAAACCACTGCAGATACAGAGGAACAATGTACTAAGTGAGAGACACAGACTTCTAACTCATACTCAGACTCTCTAACATCATATCCTATACCTATAACTGAAACCTCCAATTGTCCTGGTATATACTGATATCCTCCATGCAGATACCTGGGCATAAGGTTTGGGGTTCTGTTGCTGTCTTCTTCTACAATTAGTTCTTGATCTATCAGTAAAGAAACCATGGGCCAATTGCTGGACAGAAGGAATAGATGGGACTTCCAAGTCCCAGAAGGAAAAGAGACAGACACAAATGAGAGGAGAGTTTTTCAAGCTTCTGAGGGAGAAAAAGTGACCAGTCATTTGAGGTCTCAGACAGAGCTTGTGGTCAATCCTACAGGCATGCAGTCAGGAATGTGTCTGAGCGACTAAGTTTAAAGCAGGTGGGAGGTGTGGAGATAAGAATATTGACAAGGGCATGCTGTTCCAGGCAGGGGGTCATAGTGCCCAGCAATTGTGTCCAAAGGCAAGTTAAAATTGAACAACTGTGTGTCTGTTTTATTTGATCCATGGATTCATGCCGGGTAGGGGCTGGTAGTACAGCCCATTTCCTGAGTCAAGGCAGGATAGCTAAAGCTACACACAACACCTGGGCACGCCAACGTGTAGAGCCAGTGTTGCAAAACACAAAAAGAGACATAGTAATGACAAGCAGGAAAAGACAAAGAATAGAATGAAAGAAACATGCTTGAAAGAAATTTCAAAAATGTTCACTACAAATTTGAGACCCAGGGCTTGATGCTAGCACCTTACAAACCTAACAAGCAACACATAAAAAGACAGATGTATAGATTCTACACACATACATACATAGGTACAGATGTCAGAAACACACACAGACACAGACTGCATCCCAGTTACTACTATGGCTTCCCTTTACATATTATCTTGATTAGATATCAAAGACAAAAAGCGAATCTAGGAAAAATTTTTTCTCATCACTTATTATTACAGGTTTAGTCAAAAGGTTATATTATTGATCTATATATTTTATTTAGCTGTGTTCAACCTGTACACACAAATGTCTACAGAGTTTGCCAACAACACTATGCTTGTGATGTGTGGAGTCATGCAGACGGCAAGTTGGTGTTAAGACTGCTGACTATGTAATGTCTGCACCAAGCTACACATCTACTTAAGGCCAGCCTCTGAGGATGCTGATTTTCGGAGAGTTGCATTCTAGTTAATGTGAACCATCAGTTTAGGCTCATGTGAACAAAGGTGTCTTTATGCCTGACATTGATGTCACATTGCTGTGTCTCTACCACTCAATTTTGGAAGCAGAGATGCATTTAATGCCCACTGTGGATGGTAAATAGAACCATGACCTCTTTATGAGCTGACTATTTTTAAATACTGACCTTTCAAATCTCTCTGTTACCACTATGTCAGAAATAAACATTGTGAAAACAGGAAATATGGAAAAAGAAAGTGACCTCTGGGTTTTTCTTTGCAGATATTAAAGATACTGCACAAGCACAGAAACTAATCTAATCCCTGGGGCCACTTTTCATAGAATATATATATATATATATATATATATATATATATATATATATATATATATGTACATACATATGAACTGTTTTCAATGAAATAAATGAAGACACTACCAACTAAAATTGCTAAGTAATATAGTAAAAAAATGAAAATTATCCTCAGGGGACAGTTATACCCTAGACTCTGGGTGAATTTGTAGATGTAAAAGAGAAAGGGGTCAGAAGACACATGGCCCATACATTGGCTTTCTGGCCTCTCTCTCTCAGCAAGCCAGAACAATTTGAGTTTAATCAGTAGGGTAGAAGGAATAATGACTCTGTGGTTCAGAGAAATAAAAGAAAATGGAGATGCAGAAACAGATCAGAACACAATGAGAACGCGGTGTTCAGTCTGTCTATCTAACCTCTTATATTTATTCAAATGAGAACCTGGACCAATGCTTTCATTCCCAATTTAAAATAGTCTGCCTCTGAGCAAATCTGCTATTTCACTGTGTACCTTGGAATCCCCTCCCACTCCTACAGATGATCTCTCCCAAGAAATACATTCACCTTCCCAAGGTTTCAGTCCACACACTTAAGATTCTTCACTAAAAATGTTATTCACCTCACAAGAATGTTTGGAAGATAAATAAGACAGGCAGAACACTGAGACCTGTGTTTTCAAAACACATGATAAAATCTGAGTCCAGAAAGAAGTGCTGTGTGGAGACGAGTCAGAGTAAACTACTTTCCATGTGGTGATCACAAGGCAACATTCCATTCAAATAAGTTTCTTTTGTTCTAATTTTTTGTTTCGTTTTGTTGTTTGTTCATTTGTTTGTATGATTGCAAAGGCAGTTGGATTCCTGAGTTCAAAGTCAGCCAGAGATACAACTAATTAATGTCCAAATATGATCACAATGTTTATTTCACCTCTTTTATTGCCTGTGCTTTAGCTTACTGTCTCTTTCTAAGAATCAATGGGCTCTGGTCATGTGATGCTGATTCATGAGATAATGAAAAGAAAACCTGCAATAATGACTGAATTGATATGTAAAATAAAAGAAACTGGGCTTCTGATCTCCAAAACTTGAGTTATTCAGAGCGATTTTTGAATAGCAAAAGAAATCTGTCTCTTACAGAGCAGAACAAACACTGAGTGCACTCTGAAAAGCTGTTTCAAGCAGAACACAAAGAGAAACTCAATCTGAGAGCCATCTCCAGCAGAACATAGGCTGTTAGCTTTAAGTCATTTCTTTTGTTGCTCCAGACATCCTTTTCTCACAACCTTTCTCCAAACTAAAGCTGGTCCTTCGCATTATTGCATTAATGTATGTCCCCTGCCTTAATTCCCAATTACCTTTGATGTTCACAAGTAAAATTATGGTAATTTTTTTCGCCTAACTGCATTAAGAAGCTACGTTTTGAACTTAAGATCATTTAAACTGGTTTTTAAATTTTTACAATGAAAATACAAAATATGTAGACTTATTTTAAAAAATATATATGAATGTTCACACACGTGTAATCTGTATGTACTCCGTGTGTGTGTGTGTGTGTGTGTGTGTGTGTGTGTGTGTGTGTGTGCAGTGCATGCATAGAGACACCAGAAGAAGGAACTGGATGTCATGGAACTGCAGTTACAGACAACTGTAAGCGAACATGTAGGTGCTGGGAATTGAAATTGGTTCCTCTAGATAAGAAGACAGTGCTCTTAACCGTGGAGCCATCTCTCTAGTTTTCTATATGGCTTACATAATGTCCTCCTAACTATTCTATCTGTTCCCAAATCCTTGCCACTTTTTAGTCCTGTTGTTTGAAGCCTGATGTGGACAGTTCAGATACTTTATTCCTACTCTATAACCAAAGACACAGCGCTGCATATTTGTGAACATTAGAATCCCTATCATGGTGACAATTTCCACAGATAATTAGCTGATAGAGAAAATAATTGGGGGTGGCTCAAGTACAGGAATTTCAGATGATAATTGGTTGATCCTATTGTTTTTAACTATTCCAAGTGGAAAACCAATGATAATCTTTGTGCTCAAGACAAAAGACAGAGTCAAGATGAGATTGTTGTGACCACATTACTTTCATTAAGGTAAACTCACTTATTCTGTTACTGTACAGAATAGTGTACCTAGTTAGAAATCTAGGTACCACTACTCAAGGCTTCTAGCACCTTGCAATAACACCATGGGTTGGGACCTCACATTTAGTACATGGACTTTTGAAATTATTTCAAATTCTAGGATGCAGGATATACAGTAAATAAATGGTTTATTACTTCCTAGTCAGGAAGTCCATGTTTAGGCAGCCCCATTAGTTTTGTCTCTTGTCAGGGCCTCACAATGGCATTATGGAAAAATGCAGGCAATGTGGAAGGATGCTAAATCAGGAAGCATGGTCCTGGGTGAAGGTTAGTCAGTACTGCTCTACTATAAATAATCCATGTTGAGAACTAATCAAGGTTACATAAGAGCCACTTAAATCTCCTTGTAAGGCAGTGCTCCCAATGGCCTAAACATTCTCATGAGGCCTTAGACTTCTACATTTCACCACAATTCATGTACCATTCTGAGGCAGGTAATTTTCATGGTTAGCTTAGAAAGTAGTGATCAACCCATATATTGAGCTATACCTTCTCAAACTGGTCACTCTACCAACTTTGAGGAACACTTTAGCAGTCCCTAACCAGTTTGCTTTGTAGTGAAACACATCCCAGACCACACCCAGAGCTAGAAGCAGTACATTAATCCAGCCTGGACTATATGCTTAGTTGGGTATGCAAATGAATAAAATGGATGCACCATGGGAAATTACCACATATCCATTGAGAAAAAAGTCACATAGCCCAAGTCTGTCAGTCAAAACAGAATCCTACATACATGCTACTGCTTAGCCTAGAAACATCTCAGTTAAATAGAAACAATCAATACTAATAAAAAAGATCAGTATTGAAAACCAGGAATTGGTTGCTAGGTAGTTCTGGGATGAAGCAGTTCAAACTATAGTGAGTACCATCCATCATGATTAAGTACCACCCCTTCTAGCTAGTGCCTAACCTAAGATAGAAAATCATTAGAAATGACCATGATATGAGATGGCACCCTGGGATAGCTTTGTACAAAGTTCAAACCCTTCTGATTTTCATAGTCAGGTATTTTCTTCCTCCATGTGATCAATGATACAATAGCTTTCATGTTAGAAATGTAGACAAGCATGTAAACATTGCTTATCTCTTATAGAGTTTTTATACTCCTCTTCATATTTTTTGTTACTAATATTGGATTTTGCCACATCTTTTTTATTTGGTTTTAGAGTGTGTCATAATAGACCTTCCTATTTTATATTTCAACAACTATAAAGAAAATGTGAACATTTAACACAAAAGTAGTAGTTAAAACAGAAAGAGAAAAAAATTTCTTTATGTATGTGACATAATGTTAAGCTTGACACATTAAGTAAACCAACTGATTCTTTATTACTCCGTTAAGAATTATCACTGTGGAGGTAAATTATTTCACTTTTATTTGATGGTAAAAATATTTCAACAAATACTAAAAGTAAAACTACCAAGATATTCATGAATGATCTCAGGTTGTTATAGGCTGAACACACTTCAGCAAAGCAAGCTACTCATAAACTGCTAATACATAAAATACAGGCTTTACAATAATGGGATAGTATTAATTAAAATTACAATAATTGTGCTTGGTAAATAAATTTGATTTAAAAAACACTTAACATTGCATAGAGTCACTTACATACCAAGAATTGAAAACACATATACAATATCACGGAAGGCTAGCAGGTCTCTGAATGAAAGAAGGCAAAACAGGAAAGCCAGGAAAGCAATGGGTGATCCTTGCATTGACCTACCTCAAGAATACTATGGACAGCAAGTTTGGTCCTCAGTCAGGGAAGATACAGTAGAGAGGTTTCTGCTATAGTTTTCATTCCTGATCTGACACTCAGCTGCCTGGTGGTGATGAGAACAGGAGATGGAATGGTCACATCATCTCAACTAAGGCACTCTTTTTAAAAGTTTTTCCACTGGAGATTGCAGAGACAGTACTGCAAGGCATTTCCCAGGGTAATCTTACTACAATAGACTCTTCAGGGCAAAAAGAGAATATTTTCATCACCATGGGAGGTGAAGAAGGCTGCCAAATCATAGGATCAGAAGCATGAGATTCTGAACTAGAAAATGTTGTAGGAGGACTCCTTGGAAAAGAACTAGAGGAATCTTGGGGAAGGAGGAGGAGAGTAATCTACTCACATTAGTGTTCAGGAGGTAGGCTGGAAGAGTAAGGGTCCAGGACAGGGGATAATAAGGGATGTGAAGTACTTCATCAGTGGTCAGATGAATCTTTATTTGCCCTAAGTATTACTTCTACATCTGGAATGGGGGATTCTTTCACATAAGAAGGGATTTGAAGGGCAAACACTCAAAAGTTAACTGCCCAAGAAAGTGAACTAGTGACTGTAGACAATTTTGTGAGGAAATGCAGAGGAACAGGCATGATGGAAGGCTCAGCATTCTCCTGTGCCAAAGCAGCAGAAGAAGGAGAGACTGGGAGCTTAAGAGCAGAAAGGGGTAGGGACAGGAATGTGTGCAGTACCTGCAGCCATTGTGAGCTAGAAGAGGTGAGCAGGCTAAGAGGAAATGCAGGCTGCTAACTCCAGTCTCTCATTAACTCTGGCTCCTACCTTATCATCAAATAAAGTAGCCTAGATGCTTTATTTCATATTTGACAAAATACCAAGATCTTCATACAAGTATGAGGATGCTTGGCAAGTTAAAGTGGGTTACCTGCATCCTGCAGTAGAAAGGCAATGGCAGTAGCAGAATGGTGGCTTGTCTCTTACCTGGCCTGTGAATTAGGATGAGCACAGTTCCTCTTGTGACTGCTTCCTTGATTCCTAAAATGGTGGATTTGGGGCAAATCTTTGCTATGCAATGACTTACTAGATGTGAAGCTTTGTTGGATGGCACAGGCTAATCAGGCATATCCACCCATCTGCCCAGTAGTTAGGAAACCTCTGGATAAGACAGTACCCAGTGAGGTACCTCATGCAAAAGAATCCTCCTTGAAAGCCAAGGTCAAAAGTGATGTCAATAGCTCTTTATATACATTTTTATTGCTCTTTGGCTGTTTCCTGTTCTTCCTTCCCTCTTCCTCCATCCCACTCCTCCCTTCTCTCCTCCCCCCTCATTCTTCCCCTTCTTCATTTTCCTTGGTCTCCATTTCTCCCTCTTCTTTCTCCCTCAATCTCTCCTCTCCCCCCACCCCCCCATCCTCTTTTAATTTATCTTCCCTGACTTACATCATTATATCACCTTCAGCACATGTTCCTTAGGTGGGGAAAGTAGAAGTGAGCCTATATACATCCTGGACTGCAGAGCACAGGAAACATGCAGTTTTCAGACAGGCCTGAGAGTAAACTTTTGTCCTGAAAAGGAGCTTTACTGAATTTGTGACATTTAGGAAATGAAGGAGTTTTAGCCATCCATTATAGTGTCTACGCTTTTTCTGGAGTATACTCCTACAAGGTATCTAATTATGGTTCCTTGAAGGGAATGAGTTCCCATCCTTTGGTAGCCCATGCTGCCTCCAAGAGGAGTGTATAAGTATAATGACGATAGTCCATGAGGATGTCCTCTCTTATCATAGGCTTCCTGGCATTTACAGAAGGATTGGAGTAACACCTGACATCCTAGGAAAATGATTCAGTTTCTGGATGAACTCTGCATAATGGCCAAAGATAAGCCAAGCAAAGATTTCACTCCACTGATTGCAAGATTTGAAACTAGTCACTAGACTGGGTCCTGTGATATCCAGATCAAACGTGTATAAGATTGACTTGGTATGCTGGGGGAGGAGGATATATGAAAGAATTAGAAGGCATCAAGAACAGTTGTCATGATGCAAAAGGTGAAGCTGGACTAACTTGCTGCCCCTTCAGGGTACTGTCATAAGATGTGCCACTGGTATAGGATAGGACCAAACTTCAGGGACCTAGGAGACTTTGAGGCAACACGAAAGAGTCTAGGCCTGGAGTGAGCATACTAAAAGCCTAGTGTTTAGGAATGTCAGATGGAACAGGAATTCTTCTGCTTCTCAATATTGCTTTGAACTGAGGTAAGCTTCTCTATTTCTACTGGTGCCTCTGATTCTCCATATTTTAAGGTGTTTAAGACATCATGAAGTCAGAGATTGGGTGAAGAAAATATGACATATATTCCAAACATGCAGGGCCTATTTAAATTTCTTTTACTCATTTCATTAAGGTACACTGAAAAGTGAGAATGTTGCTCAATTGGAATTATGTTTGCCTAGCCTGTACAACTCACTGGGTTGTAGTCTGTAGTCTCAGCACCACTATGTAAACAAGCATGGTTCCAATTTATAACCATAGCATTATGAGAGTTAAAGTAGGGTCATCAGAAGTTCTGAGTAAGCTTTGAGTACAGGGGCATTTAAGTCCTGCCTGAATACATTGCAGCATATTTCATGAACCGCATGTGTCTCCTTGCCAAAGCCCAATAGGTTTCAGCTACCTGCCTGTGTCTGTACTCTCTATGTTGACCCCTTTCCTCCAGGGTGTGAGCATAAAGTAGTAATTAGAAAATAACCACCAAATTTCAAGAGAGATGAGAAAAAGTAATATAATTAAAAATTTATATACACATGCATACACATACATCATATACATATACACACAAATACACATATATCACATACATACACATACATCTATATGGTGTGTGTGTGTGTGTGTGTGTGTGTGTGTGTGTGTGTGTGCATGCAGACATATGTGTGTGCATTTCTACAATCCAAGATCTTCTTTCAGTAGGTGGTTGTATCTTTGCAATGTGGTTCTCTGTTGTAATGGAAGTTGCCAGGCATGCATAACACATGCCTTTGCCTGCTGAGCCATCTCAGTAGCTAATATTTTCTTATTTTTGAAACCGTATTTTTTTTTTATTTAGCCTCCTCTATCACATACATACTCATTCAGGTCTAGAGGTAATATGGATACAAGAAAACTTTAGTAATGGTTCCTACTAGAGGGCATTAATTCATAAAACCATAATACACAGGACAAAGCACATGTGTGGGTTATTCTTAGTCAACTGAGTGAGCTAAGATTCTCACAATAAAATTCTGTCTTTTAATTGCACCAGTGGATACACACACTTTCAGGATGCACCTCTCAGTTTGCACATTTACTGTGAGCCCTTAGGAAGCATTTGTTTGTCTCAGATTCTCATGAAAATATGCAGGTACTGTCTCCTTCCCCAAGCACAGGTAGCTCCTTTAGCACACAGAGTGGAGATTGCAGTCTTAGGCTTATGAAAGAGCTGAATTCCTATGAATATACTTGACTGTTTGGTTCTAGAAGAAAGGTAGAGCTATTAAGCAGATCTGTATTTCAGGATGGTAGACTCAAGCTGGTAACAAAGCTTAAATTAAAGTAAGGTAAACAGAATGGTGTGGTTTACAAGACAGACAACCAGCAAAGCAACAATGAGCAAAAGGGAAAATGACTACAGGATGCCTGTTGCAGTGATACCTGGATGAGGTTAGTCAGGACAATGGACTACCAAGCTTTTGCTTTGGGTGTAGTCATAAGTGAACATGAGTGTGTGTTTTGTGTCTATGATTTATCTACTTGTTGGTTTATATGTGTCCATATGTGTCAAGACCAGAAATTAACAATGATTTTCTTTCCTCAGTGGATTTCCACCTTGTTTTTTTGAAAAAGCTCTCTTACTAAAAATGGAGACTTATCAATTAGGCTTATCTTACTGGTCAATGAACTTCAAGGATCACCTTTGTTTATCACCCTCCCCAGCACTCAGCCCTGGAATGATATACACTTTCAGCATGCTTGACATTTTACGTGGGGTCAGAGATCTGAACTGTAGTCCTTGTTGTCATATGTCAGGCACTTCAACTACTAAACCCTAATTTTCCTAATTTAAATTCACTGAAACTAGGGCTAAAAGAGGTTAGATTGTTCTTACTTCACCATGCAGAAGCTGGTCTCTCTGACTACAAAACATTCTACTCAAAAACTCTGCCTTCCAAGGATAAGTGTCTCAGTTTATTCAGTGCATTCATCATTCAGTGAACTTTTCCATCTATCCCTTCATTTGATCTTAAGAAAAGCCCTTGCCAGAGATCACCCACACCAGAAAGGGGAATCAAGGACATAGGGGATGAAGAGCCAAAGTTCGTTATTGATGCATAAGTGTATCTCTTCTGATCTCCCCTGATCTCTAACTTGTCTGGTAAATGAATGGACTTACAAATGACTGTATAATCAAACTGTGGTTTGTCCGGGTGGTGCTGAATGAATAATGCATGCAGCATCCACAGCACTGGATGGAGCACTTAAGCATGCCTCTTATTATCTGCCTGGCAGACAATCAAAAAAGCAAGCAAATTTGGGCAAATTCCATACAGAGAAAGGTCATGGGGAGCAACAGAAGAATAGGAAAGGAGAGAACTCTTGAGGATTCGGGGTGCCTGAGTCATTTGGATGCTCATATCAAAAAGGATTGTGTACAGTATATTTCTTAGACCAGAAACTGAAAGTGAATGTAGTAGCTGTGACTGCAGATAAGCAAGAGTGTCCTTCCTAGCTATGATAAGGATAGATATGACAGGTGAATTGTTTCATAAGTTTTCAGTGTATGTTCAATATACAGGCTTAGGTGTGAATCTTGAGGGTACTTAATGAAGTTTTCATGTCAGTGTGTCCCAAGACAAGTATTATAACAGGAGTATGTGGTTATAAATAGACCTAGAAATATTTTACTTAAAAATAAAGGTATTCTGAGAATGAAAGAGGCCCAGTAGTCTGGGAAGAAATTTCTTACAAAATCTCTGGGCATGAATCTCATGAGTCTTCACTGTTCCTTTTCGTAATACCTACATCTTTTCTATTTGTTTATCCTGGGATTTTTCTCATACATCTTCTTTTTTAATGTATTCCAGTTTATGAAGAATGTCTAGTCTTTTCCTAACTGACTTCTTTCTTATTATATTTTATTTACATAGTGTATTATGTACGTGTTCTTCTTTGTGTAACTGTGTGTGTATGTTCCTATGCATGGATGCATCTATGTATGTGTGCACATATGTATATGAGAGACATAGAGAGGGAGGGAGGGAGAGGAAGAGAGATTATCAGAAAAAAGGGGATGGACAAGCAGAGGATCAAGGTGCAGAAGAGGAAGAGGGACAGAGAGAGCAACAATGAGAAGGAGAGAGGAGAGGGTGAAGGAGGGGGAGAGAGAGAGGGAGAGGGATAAGCACAGAATATCCATGAAGGTAAAAGAATGATCATGTTGGCCCTGGGGATCCAACTCAGGTGTATCTCCAAATGTAGAACAATTCAAACCTGTTTTCTTCACGTGTCAATCTTTATTGAGCTGCTACCCCCATATTCCCCTGTAGCAGCTCAGTTCAGTTTTATTGTTTTTAAAAGTGAAAGTCATGGAGTTACTAATAGGCCCAACATTACTTGAACCCTAATACATATCTTTCTATAACAACTTCCATCTGATTACCCAGGAGCCTGAATGCATTGTTCAATCCTTGAAGCTCCAAATCATTTTATTCTCAGTCCAGGCTCCAAAATTGATGTGACTTACTGAAAACAGCAGAGAAGCTACAACATGATTGATGCAAAACCAGAAGGGCAGCTGTGAGTAGAAATAGCAAACACTGCAAACTCAAGGACCAACACTAATGACTCACTGATGCTGGCATAAACACTTCAATGACACCAAATCATCTTCTTTCCGGCCCTTCCTCACATTCATCATACACCAGTTCCTCTTTCAAAGTAGTAGCTTTCATTTGCAGTTTTTCAGTTTCTTCAAACTATAAGCTCTGAGTCACCAGACTGTGTCTATTCTGGGTTTTCCATCACTGCATAACTTGACACACGTATTGCAGGTCCAGTTCCTCCCAGTATGTCTCAGGAACCATCTCGGATGCAGAAGGGTACACAACAATAACTTTTCCCACCTAGGCCAATGAAGTTAGGCTGACTGGAGCCAAGGAACTCCAGTGCAGAGATTAAAATTGCATACTACCACACCCAGATTTTTATATATACATAATGCAGATGGAACTCAATTCTTACGGTCTCAAGACAAATACATTGGGATCACTTGTTCCTACTAGATGAGTTCTGAGATTCGAAATTAGTTTAATGTTTAACACACAGTTAACATTGGTGTTTATATTTTTCTGTTCTCAGTAATTCCAAACATGCAAGGATAAAGAAAATTATTAAATGCCTCAATTGTCAGCTTTATTTTGCTTTTATTTGGGAAAAATAATTAACAAGAAAGGAAACTTAACATCAACACTCATAAAAATTGATTAGAATGTCAAGGCAAGACTCAACTGCATACACAGTTTGAAGGCTTCCTACGAAATGTGAGACCATATCTCAAAATTGGAAAGGAAAGAAAAGAAATGGAATAGAAAATGAAAGACAAAGGGACATAGGGAGAGGAAGAAAAAGGAAAAATAGTGAAAAAGAAGGGAAAAAACAAACAGGGGAGAAGAAAAGAGACAGAGGGGGTAGGGAGAGAGAGAGAGAGAGAGAGAGAGAGAGAGAGAGAGAGAGAGAGAGCAGGTATGGTTTGAAAACTACTGCCAGCCCTAGACAGCAGAAATACAGTGCTAGTTTATGATATACCTGTCTTCTGCCTTGAAGTGATTTTCTGTGTCTTCCCTGCCCTTTGAGTCTGCACTGAATCATGGTGTTCATGACTACACCAGATATTATTGTTAGTTCCTGGTGACTTGGGTGTATTAAAATATTTCAGATTTTAAAGGTTGTATGAATATAACTTCAAAGAAATGAACCTACTTCTGGATAAAACTAGTCTTATGTATCTTTCCCCTCTCTTCATCTTGTGTAAAGAATATTTCAGGGCTGTATAATTTACACAGGTCTGTATAATTGACAAATGTGGTTCTTGATGTTAATATTTGCCATTGCATTTAATTATAAACTAGAATAAAGGCAAGCTATATTTCTCTGCCATTTTAAATTAGTTTTTGAGAATTTTGTCAAATTAATTTTGATTAAATTTACTCACTTCCCTTTCCTACCTTCTTCCAGATCCCCCCTTTCCTTACCCACTCAACTTTGCATTGGATTCTCCCTTCTCTCTGTTTTCTGACCCCCACATCTCTTTCACCATTTTTAAAATAATCAGGAACAAGTTTTTCCTGGTGTCCTACTCTTAGATGTGTGACATCCATTGGAATATGAATGAATAAACACACACAGAGGGGGCAGGAGGGAGAGAGGGGAAGAGGGTGGGAGTGAAGGACAAAGACACACACACACACACACACACATACACACACACACACACACACACACAGAGGTGGGGCAAAGAAAAACTGACTCTCTTCCCTGCTTAAACATGCCCAGGTCTTATATATGATACCAAAGTGCTGTAGATTCATATGTGCAACTGATTTGTTGTGTTCAACGAACACTATTTTCTTATCCCTAAACCTCCTAATCTTTACTCAACCCCTTCCAAAGTGATCTGTCAGTGTCACGAAGAGGGGTGCAATGGAGATATGCTAATATTAGGTAGTCTTATTTGGTATACTTGACCAGTTGTGGGTCTTAGTGCTAATCATTATCTAATGAAAATGAGAGAGGTACACTCATTTGTGGCTACAATAATAATACATTAGGAATATATTTAAATATTTAGCCATTTATCAGAGTAATGACAGTAGGTTTTACGACCTATGACCTGTCTGGCCACATCTATATAAGACCCTAATAAGAGTGCCAAGAGTGTGGACTTTTGTTTTTTTTGCTATTTTGTTATGTTTTTGTCATTCTTTTTATTTATTCACTTTATAGCATAACCATTGCTCCCTCTCAGTCATGCCTTCCAATACCCTTCCACTATCCCTCCCTTCTTTTCTCCTCTGAGTAGGTTACCCATCCTGGGTATCGCCCAACCCTGGCACTTCATGTCTCCGTGAGGTTAGGTGCTTGATCTGCTACTGAGGCCAGACAAAAAAGCCCAGCTAGAAGAACATATCCCACATACTGGGAGCAGCTTTTGGGATAACCCCCACTCCAGTTGTTTGAAACACACATGGAAACCAAGCTGCACATCTGCTACATATGTTCAGAGAGGTCAAGATACAACCCATGTGTGTTCTTTGCTTGGTGGTTCAGACTCTGAGAGCCCCAAGAATCCAAATTAGTTGACTCTGTTGATTTTTCTATATGGTTCCTATTCCTATGGAGGGCACACCATTATTTCTCCTATTCTTCCATAAGAGTCACCTACTGTTTGGTTGTGGGTGTCTGCATCTGTCTGAGTCAGCTGCTGATAGAGCCTCTCAGAGAACAACATACTCCTGTCTGCAAACATATGAGACTACAATTGATAGTGTCAAGGATTGCTGTTTGCCCATGGGTGGGTCTCAAGTTAGACTGGCAATTGGTTGGTCATTCCTTCAGTCTCTGCTCCCTTCCTTATGCATATATTAATTGTAGACAAGATATATTTTGGGTTGAAAGTATTGTTGATGGGTTGGTGTCTCTATCGTACCACTGGATTCCTGCCTGGCTACAGGAGGTGGCCTCTTCAGGTTCTATATCCTCAATGCTGTGAGTCATAGTTAAGGTCTCCCCCATTGATTCCTGGGTGCCTTTCTTTTCTGGGTCTCTGTCACATCCTGGAGATGATCCCCATCTTTTCACCAATGTCAA
Organism: Rhabdomys pumilio; assembly: GCA_030674055.1. Taxonomy (NCBI): domain Eukaryota; kingdom Metazoa; phylum Chordata; class Mammalia; order Rodentia; family Muridae; genus Rhabdomys; species Rhabdomys pumilio. The sequence continues at coordinate 17,146,884 of JANHMN010000009.1, forward strand.
TTGCAGGTTTACACCCATTTTCATTGCCATTTAGTCATCTCTTCTGTCCTTTGTACCTGATCCTGAAGCTCTCCGCTTTCCCTCTTCCTTCAAGTTCCCTCTCTCCAATCTGCCTCTTATAATTATATTATTACCCCTTCTAAGTGAGACTCAAGCATCCTCATTTGTACCTTCCTTCTTGTTTAGCTTCATCGGATCTGTAGAGCGTATCATGGTACCTGTATTTTATGGCTAAAATTCACTTATAAGTGAGTACATATCATGTATGTTGTTTGGGACTGGGTTACCTCACTCAGATTTATATTCTCAAGTTCCTTCCATTGGCCTGTAAAATTCATGATCATGTAGAAACAAATTAGAAAGGAATAAGCCAAAAATGTGCATTAACATATGGATTTTTGACTCAAATCTAACCAGAAAGTTGCTAGTTATTTCTATGATGTTTGTGCCACTATTCTATCAATGGACACACCTTATCAAGCCAGCCATTATAATTCTCAGGGTTCATAGCAAGGTCAAGTTGGTGATTACTTATTTTCTGTAGTATTATGAAATGCACAAAGGCACCATCTGGTACTACAGAAGCCACTACAGTAAGGATAAATTATCCACGTGAGTGCCAGCTTGATTTCATCATGTTCTGTGACTTGAGTGTTTTGTTTCTTAATCAATAAGGTCTTACTGTTAAGTTCTTTAGGATAAACAAAAAGCTTAACATTAACCTGAACATTTTGAAGGAAATCTGTGGGGCTCCACTGTCTAATAACTCCAAATGAGGTTACCCATTTCTAGTACTGAGTTTTTAGTTATTACTTTGCATTGTCCAATAGGAATTTTCTTGCTCCTTGCTACATGGTAATACCATTTACACTCTTGTATATGTATATGTGTATTTAAATTTAAACATATTTGCATATAATTTGGAAGGTTCTACAGTAGTAGGTGTCCACATTACTTTCTTGAAAGGTCTTTTATTTTAGTTAATTTTCTCTACAGTTCTTTCTTTGCCATCCAATCCATTTAATGCTTCCAGTGACATTATTCCATATTAACATTATATTCTTGCATTCTATCTCCTCTGCCTTAAAGTACTCCTCAATATATGAGTCAATAATAATTTTCTGATCACTATGGATATTGCAAATGGCACACACATATTTAAAACTCTAAAGCTAACATTCATAAATGAGAGAAAACAATAGATATTTGTCTCTCTGAGTCTGGGTTAATAATAAGAAAGTAAAACTCACTGCTGAATGTAGTGGTACACACCTGTGATCCCAAAACATGGAAGACTGAAACAGAAGTTCAGACCATGACTGGCTACAAAATAAGTTTAGAACTTACATAGTCAATATGAGACACTGAGTCAAAAAAAGAATACAGAAACAATGGGTGAAATGAAGACAGGCTGGCAAGCAGGCAAGAAATCAGGAAGGAAGAAAGGAAGAATGGAAGGAAAGAAGGAAGAAAGGAAGAAAGGAAGGAAGGAAAGAAAGAAGAAAGAATAGATAAAAAATATAGCTGGCTAATTTAAACCATAGATTTTTATTCATATATACATATACACATATATACATATATATACACATATATATATGCATAAACATTTTATTTTTATAATTTTATACACTTCCATAAAATGCATTGATCACATTCATTTCATCACTTTTTCACTACCACTAAACTTTGATTTCTTCACAGAATGTCCCTCCTTCTTTTATCTTTCTTGGGATGTCCCACTGTGCTTTTTTGGGCTTGCTTATATGAGCATGAATATGGGATAATTTGCTCTAGCAATGGCAATATACAAATGGTCACATCACTGAATTATTTAGTCCTCTCTCCTGGAATTCATTAACAATCTATATCTCTTCAGAGAGTGTTGGACCTTATGAGATGTTAACTGACTTGACATTATTCTAACAGCTGCCCTTGCTTTGAGTCCATGGATGCAACAGTCACGTCATGTCCAAAAGATAGCATTTCATAGCAGGTTTTTACCCAACTGAAGGGGTACCCTGTTTACAGCTGAGGACTCAGAAGTCACTTGGTCTCATCACTTTCGTATGTCTAAACTCACTGCAGCCCTTCAAAAATAAACTTATTTAGTGTACTTTAAAGCCATGAGAATTGAGAAGGATTCTTTCCTCTGGACAACTTCCCTTGCTACCTTTTCTAAAATTTTATATTTTAAACATTCTTCTGTAACAAATTGCCATGTAAGATTGTTATATATTTGATTAAATTATCTCCTTTTGTAATATCCTACAAAGAAGCAGATCAAAGGCTGTGAGTCTCCAATCTTTAAACAAACAAGACACATTTCTCAGGAGACTTTGGTGAGATAATCCTTTTTTCAATATATAGCAAGATATGCTGAAGCCTAAACTCTCAAGAGGGTTTGGGATAGGAAATGAGTTTGATGAAGGAAAACAATATTCAGACTAGAATGTAGCGCTAAGTTAATGAGTACTGTGTTCTCTACTATTTATTTGAAAAGCCTTAGTCAGGAGCAGTGATTCCTTAGTCTCTGCTACTAAATACCCTTGGTCTCTCCTGCTCTGTATTCATGCATTAAAGCTGCGAAAAAGCAGTGGATCCTAAATGTGAAGCCTAAGGCAGGTTCAAGATTATCAAGTCAGACAGTGCAGGAGTAGGTGGGTTTTGATGCATGATCACATTTGTGAATTGTCTATGCAATTTGTTGTTTGTAATGAATTTGCAATTTTATATTAAAAGTTTCTGTTTGGCCCAAAGGATAAAGCTCTGTTAGTAGAGTTGCTGCCTATCATGGACACAATCAAAAGTGTTCTCCTCAGTGCCACAAAAACTGAGCATCATGCTGCATGCCTATAGTTCTGGCATTTGAGACTGAGAAGCAGGCGAATTAGATGCCTAAGGTTATCAGTGGATATATGGAATGTCAGAAGCCATCACTGGCTACATGAAACCCGGCTTCAAAAGTGGTTTTGAGCATCTGAAATGTAAATGAAATATCCAATAAAAAATTTTAAAAAGCAGTGGTTTCCAATCCTGCTAAGAAAATATGACAAAGAAGAAAGTAGTGATAACTAACAATTGAGAACACTTTCATTATTTTACTGTATACATTTGTATAGCATATATACAATATATGCTATATATATATTTATATACATGTACAGGTGTGTGTACATACACTATTCTGTACATGAATACCCACAGAGAGTATTTAATACACAAATATACTTGCATCAATGTTTTGAAAATGTCAGAGCCACAAAGCCCAAAGCTTGTTTTGGATTGCAGTTTATCCAGGTAAAACATCAGGTATTCAACCTGGAAGAAATGACAAGGTAATCCCAGGCCTATCCATCTCTGAGGATACATCTGTCACTGAGTGCAATAGAAGGTCAGCAAAGTGGACTCAGAAATAATGAGGTTGTCTTCTCTTGGTATGTGCTGTGATGATAAGCTGAATTATTTTTAAAACAGCATGACCCTATCAATTGTGGGAATTGTGTGCTCCAGAGAGAACATTGACAGAGGTCCTGCGGAGAGATAAGGATAGTTAAGGGAACTTCAAGACAACATAGAAGCACATAGTCTATAATGCAACCAGCCTGGTATGGGACTTGTGGTATTGCTAGGCAATAGTTGGATGATACAGGGTATAAAGGAAAAGCGATACATTTTAAATCTTCAGTATGCTTTAGGGATGTGTTTGGATAACCCTATCTTTATTGTAACCCACATATTAATGCCAACACTGAAATATAGCTCTGTCCTCAAATGAAATGAGAGATTGTTAATTAGAGAATCAAATATGAATATGGATCCTTAGAGACCCAGAATTGGATTGTCTCACATACCATGTTCCAATATGATAATCATTTTATAACATATGTACATTAATAGCACAAAGAAAGTTGTAGGTCAGTTTTCTAGAAGATTGGTGCAAACATGAGGCAGACTCCCCAAGGGACCTAGATGTTGTCCTCTGAGGATGCTTTAGCCATTGGTAGTGTAAGCTACACTTGATCAACAAGTACAGGGAACTTCCTAGCTCACTCTCAGATGCTCACCTTGTCTTACTTTCCTCTTGGTCCTTGTGAGTTCATAATGTAGCAGTGTTTACTCCTGTGAATTCTGGTCTCCACTTTTTGGTTAAAATATAATCTTTCTAGGTACAGGATGCTTTCTTGTTCTCTGTAATACATTAGAGTTTTATCGAGATCAGAACTAATTAGCATGTAACATTTTTAACCAAATAATTTCTACCCAGATCAATCAAATCATATTTGGATAACACCATGCTGTGGAATGATAATTTATAATATACTGCATTAAAAAGCTTCATTTGATTCAGTCAGAACCACAGATTGTAGAGACAAAATCTACAGTGAAAAATAAAACAACAAAACAAACAAATGAGCAGGGAGAGGACTGGTGGTCTTTTCAACAGGATAGAGGCTACTCAGTACAGAAAAATTAAGGACAGCCTTGTCCTAGATTCTGAAAAGCAGTGCCTCTCAGACATTATACCACTGGAAGGCAAGTCAATCTTTCTGGCTCTAAGTAGCAGTTGACATAGTTGTTCTGTGAAGTAGCCTAGGATTCCAGAACTTGCTGTTGTATAGTGGTGCAAGTAAGAGAAACTGGTATGAAACAGAGCAGTGGCCACTGTATAGTTATTAAGGTCTAAGGAAAGTAACATAATTATCACGGTATAAGACTGAACATGAAGTTTGAAGATAACACTAATCAAAAATTGCTATAGATACACAGCCTGATCCCTAATGACTGCCTCTCAGAACCCCAGCAGAGCAGTGAAGGACAGGGACACAAAGCCTGAAGTAGGATATCTGTGGCAAAATTTTGATAGAAATTCAACAGAAAAGAATAAAAGTGAGTCAGGGAAAATAAAAACATTTGCCATTTTTTGGTCTATTAATATATGGGTGAGGAAAAGAAATGAAACTAGGTCTGCACAAGTTTTCTCAAATGACATAAATAAAATCTCTAAATGACAGATAAAGTAAAAGTAAACATCACAAATAGTACTAATTATGAGAATATACTAATATCTACAATGCTGAGAGTGCTGGCAAGTGACTGTAATATAAGCGATTTGAAGGTGTATCATAAGAAGGAAGAAAGGAAAGAAGGAAGGAAGAAGTGAAGAAAGGAAAGAAGTGAGGGAGATGGGAATGGAGAGCAAGAAGAGGATGAAGAAGGAAGGAGGGAGAGATGGAGGGAGAAAGAGAGAAAGAAATAAAGGAAAGAATATGTGACAGAAATAGATGGAAATGAAAGGTAAATGGGGAAATGTGTAAATATCATCTGAACTAACTAATTATACCAGTAAGAAACTTGTAATACATTACTTTTACTCATTCTGCCCCAAATAAGCAACCAGATTTTGGTGAAGGCACAGTCTGGACTGCGATAAAAACCTGGAGACTTCTATGCACAATTGTGTAAGATTGAAGATATTAATTAACTTTACACTATAAAAATATATTTACAAAATGAGGAAACATATGTCTGCTGTATTATGTGACTTGATAGAAATCCTGCACTATTCAACTGCCCTTGTTTAAATGTGTTTTCCAACGATGTTCTTATTTTATAAGATGACAGCTCTTAGAATAGCTAGGTGACTCATCTGGTAATCTGCCTGTCATCCAAGCATGATTAATCCATGTGAAGAAGCTGAACACAGTGGTAACCCCAAACTTGTGTGGGTAGACATAGGCAGATCTCTGGAGCTCATTTGATAGCCAGTCTAGTAAAATTGAGTTAAAAGTTTGACACATCTTTTCTCAGAAAACAAGGTAGAAAACAATCAAAAAAGACACCTGACCTCTTCAGACATAAGCAATACATACATGTGCACACACACATATGAACGTGTACACAAACCCCATCTTTACCATCATGAACTGTGCTTTCCTCATAAACTCTCTGAAGAAAGTATGCCACTGGGAGGGAATACTTTGAGGTTTTATAGGTTGGCCACAATTCCTGAGCTTCCTGTCTCCCTTCTTCCCATGTATGTATGAAATATAGTCACTCTGCTTCCTGAGAAGTCCTTCATGATCCTGATGCCATGTCTTCCTCAGTGATGGACTGTATCTACACTGTGGCTGTAATCCAAGATAAACCTTTTTTTTTCCCCACATGGTCTTTTATTGTAGAGTCTTATCACAACAAGAAGAAAACCTAAGACAGGCTCAGTCTTGTTTAAGAAATAAAAAGGGGGAGATGTGGAGAGCTTTAGGGCTGCTTTTCAGGAATCTGACATTGGCCAAAGACAAGGAAATGGGCTTCAGGAAGGAATCTGACACTAGGCTAGAACAAAGAAGTAACTTTAGGCTGTAATCTAAATCTTAGGCTAGAACAAAGAAGTAATTTCAGGCATGAATCTAAATTTTAGCCTAGAAAAAAGAAGTAATCTTCAGGCATGAAAATGACTTTGAGCTAAGACAGGGAAGCAGGCTCAGATATTTTGATCATCTAATAAACCCTTAGATATGGGAATGATTACAGGACTTTGTTTTACTGTCTTGCTTGGTCTTTGGCTATATGGTTTTGTTTGTTGTTTGTTTGTTTGTTTTGTCTTGCTTGCTCCTTGACTATGTGCATCTGTTGTATTGCTTGTTCCTCAACCTGGAACTGACCTTAATACTTGCATGTAATTAAAATGGTATAAAAGCAAAAAAAAAAAAAAAAAAAAAAAAGAAAGAAAGAAAAAAGAAAAGAAAGAAAAGAAAGAAAGAATAAAGAAAGAACAAATAAAAAGTAAAAATAAAAAATAAATTAAAAATAGAACAGGAAATTAGGAGGGAGACTAGCTATGAAGGATTTAGGGTAAGTTGGAGGTAAGACGATATGGAATGATGTAATCAAGATATGTTGTATACATGAATACAATTTTCAAAGAATAAATTTAAATTATGCTAAAAAAGAAGAAAACCAATACAGTAAAACAGGGTCATACGTTGGTTTTTCTGCATGATGAATTGATCACCCAGGAAGTTCACTGTCATCCAGGCTTTGGCTGGTTGTTTGAATGAGAATAGTTCCCAAAGATGCATATATTTGATTTCTCAGACCCCAGTTGGTAGAAATATTTAGGAAGCATTAGTAGGTATTGACTTGTTGGAGGAGGTGTTTCATTTGAGATGGGTGGTATTTGAGGCTTTAAAACTCCGTACCTTTCCCAGTTAGTGTTTTCTGCCTTGTGCATGTGGTTCAAGATGTGAGCTCTCAGCTACTACTCTACCACCATGGCTACTTGCCTGCTACCTTGCTCTACACCATGATGGTCATGCATTGTAACTCTCTGGAACCATGAAACCCAATTAAATAGCATGGTTTATAAGTTGCCTAGGTCATGATATTTTTTTTTCACAGAAATTGACAATTAACTTAAAAAGCTACCTACATTTTTCTGGTAAGAATTTTCTGTATTAGAGGTCTGGAAGCTTTGGTACTGTTAGAATCACCCCCCCACACACACACACACACACATACATACACAAACACACACATGCATATGTAGGAACACTCACTGATGGCCCTTTCTTCTGTCTAAATTATAAACCTTGCTAAGACTCTGCTCCAAGTTTTAACTTCTACATCAGCTAGAGACTGACCCTTAAATAAAGATTCAAAAATGCAAAATCATAACTGAAAAGCCCACCATTTCCTCCCTAGCTTGTCTGCTGGTGCATGGGAAGACATCTTGCCTTGCTTGCTTCCACGTTTGATTTATTTTTTTCTGAAATATTTCAAAGGCATTCTGTTTTTTTCAGTATTTGGGTTTCCTCAAAGTCAGTGCAGCTGAGGCAATTGAGCTGCAGGAAAGAAGCAGCCTGTGATTGGTATGCCTGTACAGTCAACACAATCATTGCTTATGTCTGGCTTCTAGGACTTTTATCATCGTTGAGGAGAGTTACAGAGCTAAATGTCTATGTCTTTGTGGTCAAACGCTGAATTAGATTTAAAGACAGACTGCAGATGGAAAAATAATGAGTTATTTTGACTCATGAGCCATAGGAAATGAACTAAGAAATTTATTGTTTCCCCTGTCTCTATCCTTCCTGAGGTTTCCTTTGTACTCAACTTTTACACACTGCTTGGATACATGAAAGCTTTTCTAACAAGCAACCCATGCTGATCTCTCTCTATTGGTAATATCATCTGAGTTTTATAGTGTGTACCAAACAAAGTAACACTTAAAGCCAATTAAATGAGGTTAAATAAAATCACTTCTGCAAGAGTATCCACTGTGAACAGTACTAAACAGATGCATGGCATTATTACTGTAATTAATTAAATTAATTATCTTTTGTGTGTTTATTTATTTGCTCTTTAGCTCTTTGGTGTGCTTTTTTGTTAGAGTTTCTATATCAGCCAATTCATGAAAGAAAAATGGAAGATACTAAATTGTAGTGGGTTGGCCTGGTGCTGCTTGTATGATAATACTTATTTGAACCCCCAAAACTAGTTGACTCAGAGAGAAGACAGTCTGAATATAGATGCAATCTAAGTGACTTTGCCCCTACTAAACTGTGATTAGTAAACAAAGATGCTAACAACTAATAGCTGGGAAGAGGAGGATTAAGTGGGATTTAGATTTCCCTGGCTTGGGGTTGGTGGGCAGAGAGGAGGAGAAGAACGTGCAGAAAGGAAAGAAAGTCTCCATGGGTTAAGGGTCAAGAGAGACTTGCCCTGAGGACTGCCCAATTGAAGCTAAGATAAACATCCCAGATAAAATATAGTTAGTAACAACTCAGGATTATCAATTAGAAAGTAGATCTAATAGCATGGAGTCTAGGTATCTGCCCAACTCTTGTTATGATTAAAGCTTTTTGTAAATATAATGACTGTGTACATGTTTTACATCCAGTAATTCAATGATAAAGCAGAGCAGAAACCCCAGGCAGAGATTTAAATAATTTCCACAACACTATTTTGCTGGGTATTTATTATAGGTAGAATTACTTGGTGAGTCAAAAATCATAGTGATCTTATTTCTTCTTGCTGATGTTTTATCCTTGAAATATCTCACTCATCTTCACAAAAGAAACAATGCCAGAACCCACATCCAGCTTTATTTAGACAGCCAGAAATGAAATACATGCAATATGATGGATAAGCTTCAGACTAGGAAAATGATATTACTAATTAAATCATGAACCATTAGGCAGACTGTCAAGCACAGATATATTTAAAATTGTAACAGCTTTAGCTTATTTTTAGTGTTTGCATATTGAATGATTCAGGTGAAAGGGTTCACAATTTCCAGCTTACGTCTAAAGTATTCATCCCTATGGAATTTTCAAGGGTAATAGACAATCTAAAATAAGCCCAGACCTAATTGGACTATTTCTTCTATATCCCGCTTTCTTACTAGACCTCTTTCTAGACCTAGAATATGATTTTTGTTCAATTTTAGAAGTCAGTTTGAAACTTTTCTCAGAGCCAAAGTGTAGGTTGTGGAAGGAAGAAAAAAAGGCTGAAGTGACAGAATTATGATGCAAAGCAGTCTTATTCTGTGATAGTTCCATGACACCTCTAAATTGCTGACTGCACCTTTTGTATTTGGCACCTGAAAAAAAAAAATTAAAACACTTAAAAGCCTAAGTAAATAACTGTGCTTACAAAAGTTACCTTCTCCAACAATAATCACTTAAAAAAGACAAAATATTCATTTTAAAAATATTCTCTTTGTATACATCAATTGTATAATTAATCTTTTGTAATGACAGGCATTACTTTAACACATGCCAGTTTTATATGTATACATGATGTATTCTGTTCACATTCACTCTAGTAATCCTCTCTTGTCCACTGCTAATTCTGAACTTTTTCTTGTCTTCTTGTACTTCTGCCTGTTTTTTTTTCTTTTTTTCATGACCCAACAAATTGTATTGAGGTTGCTAAGAAAAGCATGGGAAAAGGGTTGTTTATAGCAGTGTGGGCTCCTCACTCTTGGTTATGCTACTATTCTAAATATCTCTGTCTGGCTAACAACTTTTAACTGCATAACATCATATCTAGGAATGGAAGCATCATATAAACATCTGTACAAATGCACCTGCTATAAGGCTAATTTTATTTCCAGTGAGGAATTTTTCCTCCCAAGTTATGTATATCCTTCTATTATCCCTCAGGACATTAAGTACATAAAATAGAATAAATAAATCCAGAATTTTTCCTCAGAGGTGGTCATTTCTTGAATTAAATAGTTGCAAAAATAAATATTTGAAACCACTGAAAATTGAAAAGAACTGTGGGCTTGAAGTTAAAACTATCTGTGCTCTCAGGCTAGGTTAGATGAAAAAAATGTGTGTTCATAAGCATATCATCTAGGAGTATCTTCATCTACGTCCCTAAAGTAGGAAAATTATATCAACTGTGTTGGTAAGATAAATTTGCAAGTAACATTTATCAGTCTACAAGAAAACAAAATGGAGTTAAAATAGTTGTTTAGTAAAGTATTATTGTTTACACATGAGGAGCTGAGTTAGAATGCATGTAAAAACCAGGTATAGTAGCACATGTGTCTAACCACACAAGACAGAGACAGAAAAACCCTTGGAGCTCACTGACCAGGCAGTCTACCTGCATCTGTGATTTCCAGCTTCATTGAGACATTCTCAAAACATAAATACAGAGGAATTGAAGAAGGACTCACATTTGTTTCTATACTTTATGTGTAGACATCCTCAAACAGGAACCCCTATACACATATGTGCACACATTCACAAATACATATAATGCACATACCACACCACCCCTACACACACACACACACACACACACACACACACACACACACATACCAATGTGGTAAAAAATGGACAGGCCGAGTAATTTACATCTTCAAAATTGTACTCATGTGTTTGCTCATGCTCTGAATAAATGTATACTTAAATATAACATAATATAACTTAAAGCAAAATGTGTGCATATTATTCATCACAATGAGACTGAGTACAGCAAATATGTAGATTGAGATGAAAGACTTAGGCATTTTATTAGTGCATATTAAGGAATATTTAACTGAATTTTTTTAAATGAATGCTTTTCAAACTCTTTTTAGATTCCTTGATGATTTTACCAATTGAACTTAGAGAGATGCTCCGTGATGATGTACCTCGATTATCAAAATACTGTCTGTCAACATACTTAATCATGAAAGCAACAATTTACCACAGGAAATAATATTGACAGGACAAAAAATGCCTTTGGTCACTAAACTATGGCTGGCGACCTCATCTTCTTTCCATATACATTGTCATTTGCCAAATTCAAGGCCAGAAGCTATAGCTGTAATTAGACATTATGATCATTTTTCTCCAAAGATTTCATATTCTGTTGACAAAGATTTGCACCTGAAATTACAAATTTCAAATGTATCATCAGATGACTACATCTGGTCATCTTTCAGTTCATTAATAGGGTCTGAGAAAATTTCTAGCTACTACATTTGCTATTTGCATGGATATGCGTATACATGTGTGCAATGGGTGGTTGTGTGTGTGCATGTGAACTTACATGGGTACATGCCTGCTTATATGTATCTGTATGTGGTGAATTTGACTGACTATAAAGCACTAATGATAACATTAGTGACTAGGAAGGAAAATAAAATATGACTTAGTTTTTTTCTTATTGCTTGTTTAGTACTTAAGTAGAAGCTGCATTGTCAAGTCTCTCAGCCCATCTAACTTGTATCAAACACAGAGACACAAACACACACACACACACACACACACACACACACACACACACACACACAAATAGAGTTGCTCACACTCCTACCAGCTACACCTATCTATTCCCTCTTCCATCCAAGTACTATTACTCACAAAGAATGAATGTCTTTGGCCTAGGCTACCCTGGACAGACAACTCAACATTTGAAAGTAAAATAAACAAGATTATTGTTCCTAAAACTTTTTCAAATAACTAATCTTCAGAATGGCAGTCAGAAACTCTGGCCCCCCTACCTGTATAGACTGTTGACTGTAGTATCCTCTAATCTCATCAAACAACACAGGATAGAAGATGTTCATTTTAGCATTTATATTTTCATTTTGGTGTGACATTTTATAGACTTTGATATAGTTTTATTTCATCTAATAGTTTGCCATTATTGTCATAAATAAACTATTTCTTCCATACCCGGTGCTGCATTTCAGTCTGAGAAGACATTCAAATGCTGAAGTAGTTACATTTTCTATCCCTGTGAACAAATACCTGACAAAAGCAGCTTAAGTGAGAAATGGCTTTTTGGACCCCATAGTTTAAGAGGCTACAGTCCATTTACTATGGCCAAAAAGCCATGAGAACAGATACTAAGATGACATGTTACATAGTGTCTGTAGTCAGGAGGTAGGAATCTCAGCCCACATTCTCTTCACATCCATAGTGGGTCTTCCTACCTAAATTAACCTAGTTAGTATAACACACACACACACACACACACACACACACACACACACACACACCACTAGTAGTATGTTTCCATGGTGATTCTAAATTTTCAAATTTACAATCAAGGTTATCTCTCACTATACTGAACCAATCATTACCACAAAAAATGCATCAATTATTATGATGTATTATTGTATTGAATTCTGTCCCTGTTGGATAATGTCATGTTATGTCAACTACCAGAGGTACAAAGCTTCTATGAACCAACATTCTAAATATATTAGTGATAGCAGGCATTTTGGAGTTTAATATTTTTTAGAAAATTCTGAAAGTCTGAATAGTCTGCTTGACTAAGGTTCTATCCATACGTGTAGTCACACTTCAGTAGTCACACATATAGCACTGGCATAACATTTGTTGACTGAACTATAGCAGTGTCTCTAATGGAAGAGTGGTAAAATCCTATGCATGTTCTCTCAGGTTAATTTGACCTTACAGTTCTTAATTGTACTTTGAATTAACACAGGAAATTTTTAAATCACAGTTTTTATGTGATAGCACCTTTGAAAAACAATGCTCTTAAAGGCCACATTCTGAAAGGGAGATACCTCAGTGTTCTTCCTGCAATAGAGTGCCCTGAGATATCTCCCTTCAAGACCACATTATGACAAGAATTCCGTATTTCTATCCTACCTCATTTGCAGCTGAGAATATAGACTATTGGAAGAGCTAAAATCACCAAGGTAGCTAGCTAGTGAGAAGGATGCCTACCAGAAGATTTTACTTCAAATTTACATAACCCCTAATCTGGTATCCAGGCTCATTTTTGCTTCTGTAGTTTCTGAATACTCTATGAATCATTGACTGTAATAACAAGATCGGTTTCAGGAAGATTTAGTGTGTGTTTACAAGTGATTAGAAGAAACTGAAGTTGAGCTGTTTCTCATATAAAGAAAGTGGATTATTTCTTTGCAAGGGCTAAGTAAAAGAGGATTTAAAAGCAAAGGAAAGCCATATATATATATACTCTACTACAATATATTCTTAAGCAAAGCATTCAGACGTTCCCATAGTTCTGGGATACAAATACAATCAGTGCTGTCAGCCCTACATTCTAGATAACCAGCTTAGTAAATAATTGATAATTATTAGGATTGATTCTTGGACTACTCAATACTCTTGCTATACGAGCATTCAATATCTACAATGCAATCATATTTGTGCTAATACAAAATACTATACAAAGATTATATTTGATTATTGCTCTATTTGTTTTTGACACTTAGCTAAGGACAACCTCAATTTTTTCTCTCCAGTACATTGGGGATATAATTTGGCCCAAATTCTACGTGGAGCTCTGGAAACATGTAACTTAATGTGTGGGAGAATGTGTTGATTTCTTAGATATTGTACACCAGCAAGTGTTCATTTACATATTTATTGATTATGCAGAACACTTCACTACAACAAAGTTAACCACCCAGCTCTGGCACTCAAATCAGATTTTTTTGCAAATGCATCTCTGTAGTTGTTTCTCTCTTTAATTCCTTAATAACAATATCAGTAACACAATATTGATTGCAGTGGTAGTAATAGAATAATATTCTTTGCCATTTTAAGAACCTACTTGACTTACAAAGTTTTTTGTATATTTGGCTAAGAAAAGTCACCCTTGTAAAGAGAGTAAACCAGGTATCATTCTTTTCTTTCAGAAAAAGCAATTGAAATGTAAACCTTATAGTTTTAGCCCATTCCAGTGGCAAAGATAAATTCATACAATTCTTAACCCTACAGGGAGCTGCCTTTTTTACCTAGAAATATTTTTGTCTTCTTCAGTGACACTCACACCCTCATATGCTGCAAGATTCTAGCTACCCTCAAGTGACCCTGTCTCCTGTGGTGGTCATCTCTTCAGAGAAACTGATAACACCCAGAGGACCAAGAGCTGCTTTTTTCTGTGCAAGAAGATCTGTCTATGCTTTTCTTTCTAAAATGGTAGGAAAGTCCATGTCAGTATCTTCTCCAGCAAAACCTTCCAACACACTTCAAAGATCTCTGCACTTTTTGTGACTCTTCTGAACCCATCATTCACTTTCCATCAAATACCTGAAGCACAGTCTCATCTCTGTAATTACAAATCTAACGCTCACGTGGCTGTGTCATTGAGTGCATACCCTAGCACCATTAGTGGCACATAATGAACACCAGACATGTTTTGGAGCAAATAAATTTGTACTGCAGAAGTGTACTGTATCTGTGAGGCAAAAGATTGTCTAGCTTCTCTGTGAAGCAGGTGGAATATGGTGGATATTAAAGGATCTGAAGTAACTGCCTCATGTACTGGCCTTTAATTGCTTTTCTTTTCTGCAACATTACCTGTGTAATGTGCTGGTTCTTCCTACATGTTAACCATACATACTTTGCAGATGTTTGTAGCATCTAAGTCTTGTTTTACTCATTTGTAAAAGCTAATGTTGGGACAGTGCCAATCTCTAAATCTGTTGTAACTGGGAACTTCCCAAGGGTTCATTACCCAGGCCATTTGATCTTATTCTGCCCTTCCCAACTTTTTAGCATAAAAGCAAACAAGAACAAGCTACAGAGATGAGTAGACTGTCTCCAAGAAAGAAAAAAGAAGAGGGATAAGTTTTGGAAATGTTCTTCAACCTAGTTAGCCCATGAAAAAACAAGAAGAAAGGTAAAACCTTACTTCAGTTTATACTAGCGAGTTTAGATTCCAGGTGGAATTATATGGTCTGTTATTAAAAATATGTTTAGAAAGAGAAGGACAATAGATCCCACTATATTGCAGTCTCTTCTTCAGAAATGCTATTAGTGAAATAACCACAGCAAGTGGTCTGGCCTGATACATTTTCCATCTCAAAAAATTCATACAGCCTGCTTTTAGTTTACATACCACACTGCTTAACAGAAACACAATTGTGTATGATCCTGAAATAACTAAAATGAAAAAATTCAAAAGTATAAATAATTGGCTGTTGTCAGTATCTCTGTATTTATGACCACATTTCCACATTTGTGAAATCCTCAGTCCTCATTAAGCCCTAGATTTGATCCAAGCTAAATTGGATGAGAAATGTTGTCCTGAGACTGGAGAGACAGGCCTTGGATAAAGCCTGTGTCATATAAGTATAAGGATCTGAGTTTAGATCTCTAGAACCTACATTAAACTGGACAGAGTAGTACATATTTATAATCACACATTCCTAAGGCATGACTAAGGTTTTGACAGGAAAGTCTCCAAAAACTATGAGACCAATAAAGCTATTGTATGCTTTACATAGGGAAACAACAAACCCCAGCTCCAAACATGAGGGAAACTGAGACCAACCACCAAAGTTGCATACTGACATCAACGCTTTAGGAAATGTCAGGATTGAGAAAGGCCACTTAGCTCTATAATCAGATAACCTAGGATTTAGAATGTGAATTTTACTACTTCCTGGTTGTTTGACCTATTTGATTTCAGAATATTGGACTGCTATAACTTGTTTAATTGAAATAAATATATCTACTTTATAGCTTTGATATAGAAATGAAATATAAAAGACAGATGTTGTCACCCTGTATTATTCCTGTTCTATATTATTCCCTATCCATTTCCAGAGTATTTTTTAAATTTTTTATTATTTTATTTTTTTATTGGATATTATATTTACATTTTAGATTTTATCCCCTTACCCCATTCCCCCTACCACCCAGGAACCTCCTATCCCATCCCCCCTCCTCCTGCTTGTATGAGGATGTGCCCCTACCTATCCCACCACTCCCACCTCCCGACCCTCGAATTCCCTGCCCCACTTAGTGTTCAACTTGTAAACTCCCCTATGCCTATACATAACTTAATAACTGGTCAAGATTTTTCACTTCGGATGAGGTCTTACAACTGACAGCATTTCTGAAAATTCATATTTACTTGAGAGCTTGTCTCTTAGTCCGACTAAAGAGGAAGGCTGGCTTCATGTTCAGAAATCAGTGGAGTGTGAGCCATATATGCTCCCCCTACCTCATGCTCATGGCAACTGCAACCTCTGTTCCTTCCTTCCTTCCTTCCTTCTTTCTTTCTTTCTTTCTTTCTTTCTTTCTTTCTTTCTTTCTTTCTTTCTCTCTCTCCTTCATTGTTTCTTTCTTTCTTTTTCCTTCTTTCTTTCTTACTCTATTTCTTTCATTTGGTGCTAGAGATTGAACCCAAAGCTTTTCACAGGGAAATCCTTTGGACCTCACTCCTAAATATAATGTAACTCGAGTCTCTCTTTTCTACCTTGTTTGGGTTGAATAGAGGAATAAAGACAACCAGACTCCAGTGGAGCTGGCAGGATCTTAACTCATCCAAAGAATGTTAATTTTCCTTCAAGCTGAATTCCTTTATTAGTTCTTCTCAGCTGCTCTTCCATTTGCCACAGTTACTATACTTGACCATTCACAGCACCTACATGGGCACAATCATTCAACCATTATCTTTTGTTCCACCAACTGGAAACAGACTTTGGTTAGTTTTATTGATTTTTTTTTAATTTTTCTTAGTTCTATCTTGTTTATGTGAACTGAGGCATTGACTTTCCTTCCCCTTTACTCTGTCAGTTATCATCTAAACACTGTTTGTCCATTGCCATGAAAAATGCTGCATCTTCTCAAAACACTTTTATTTCTATGAATAAGTTGGTGATCAAAACATTGACTTTTTGATCTTTTCATAAAAATGATGAATTTCTTTGTGACATTCCATAAATACCTGTCATCTACTTTACCAGTATTTACTCCCAGGTTACTAATATTTATCCTTTGTTATTTAGCACCAGTTTCCAACATATTTCATATTTTTCTGCATGTCAGATGATAGATAGATAGATAGATAGATAGATAGATAGATAGATAGATAGATAGATAAAAATAGATGAAAGTATGGTAGGTAGATAATAGATAAACAATGGGTAGATGACAGAGATGCTATGTATAGTGTGTGAGATCAAATGTGTCTGTTTTTTTTTTTTTTAATTTAGCATGATGGTCTCCAGTATCATTTATTTCCTATAAAAGTTGCTTGACTTTTATTAATCATGCTAGTCTCTGATCTCTTACACAATGGATTAGTGCGGTAACAATGAATTCTAAATCTCACCAAATAGTCAACAGTAGAGGACAATGAAAAAATTTAAAGCTATGCCAAGCAGGCAATCTAGGGCAAGTTGGTTTTATTCCTAGAGACAGCAATGCCCAGTTTTTGACTAAATATAGTTTCCATTTTTCCTGTCAGAGCACGACCTTGTCTTGCAAGCTTTACCAAAGATAAGAAGGTCATGCTTTTCCTGTTATATAAATCCCAGAGCTGTAGCTGAATCAGAAAACCTGAACAATGGCCCTGGGTCCTCATATGTTTCTGCAGCCAATCGGTATAATAATTAAAGGAAGAAATGACAATAGTTGGGAAGAATAAGAAATCTGGAATTATCTCAACTAGGGATATGTGTGAGAGAGACTGTAACACAAGGTTTATACAATAAATTGGCGGCAAAAACTTCTCTAGCCCCCATTGTGTTATTTTGTTTTGTCACCTAACAAGTGTCACTTTTTAGGAATCATCTCACCATTTCAACAAGTATTTCTTTTCTTGTTTGTTTTTGTTATTTTTTAGCTCTTGAGTGTGTGTGTGTGTGTGTGTGTGTGTGTGTGTGTGTGTGTGTATGTGCATTCATGTTTCATTTTTATACTGGTGAAGATTCCTGTATGTGTACATATATGCAAGACAAAATAGATACAGCTGGATCTAGTTATTATTCCAACGATGCTCGCTCTCGCTCTCTCTCCCTCTCTCTCTCTCTCTCTCTCTCTCTCTCTCTCTCTCTCTCTCTCTC
>JANHMN010000009.1:17165200-17177796 GCA_030674055.1 Rhabdomys pumilio
CTCTCTCTCTCTCTCTCTCTCTCTCTCTCTCTCTCTCTCTCTCTCTCTCTCTGTGTGTGTTTGTGTGTGTGTTTGTGTTTGTTTATATGATGCTATACAACTGCCTTGAACCTGTAGAAATCAGAGAACAATTTGTAGGAGTTGGTTTGGTGCTCACATTCTCTGATGTCAATTCTGGAGATTAAACTATGTAGTCAGGCTTGGGAGCAAGTGCCTTTACCTGCTAAGAAATTGATTTCATGATTCCAAACTGTTCTTCAGAAATGGAGAGAAGAAGACAAAAATGAAGGAGAATGTGAAGCCAACCTCTCTGATATTTTGTGTGTTGGCATCTCAGAAATCTTTTTATTTTAAATTAACACTTAATAACTCCCAGACTTACAATAAGAACAAGGAGTATCTTTTCCCTTCGGTAATTTTGTTACCTCTCGAGGGAACCAACAAGATGCCAGTGAGAGAGAAGGACACACCTTTGCCAACCAACATAAGATGGTTTATAAAGTGTTATTCTGTAGCTTCCACATAGTAGTTATTAACACTTTTATTTTTATTAGAGGCATTTAAAAACTGTCCAATGCTTTAAAGTTTCTGAGAAAATTTCATTTTTAAGTGAAGTGATTCATCAGCACATATTAAGTATAAATGTTTGTATTACATATTTTCATACGTCCCTTTAATATGTTTTCTCAAAACCACAAATGGCCTCCTTGCATTTTCTACTTCTAATCTCTCAGCTGCCTTATGTTCCAGTATGAGATCATCTGAACCCTAGGCAGATGAGCTGAGCACTTAAAACAAAACTAGAGGTTAGACCCTGAATTTTAGAGAAAGTCTATTTATTTAAATTTGCTTGCTGAAAAAAAAAAAAAGAGTAAACCAGTCATTTTATTTTTATATCCTTAATGTTGGATATAAGGGCACATGTTTTGAGACTCCCAGTTCATACTCACCTGTTACACATACACACACATACACACTCACACACAAACACACACATACAGAAACTCACACACCTACATATACAATTTTTCCTCTGACCTCTATTATAAGTTTGTAGGTCTGTAATTTACTTTGACATAGAGCTAAAGTAAGTTCTCTTTCTGTACATCTCTGAGGTGTTCATATTTTATTTCATTCTGGATATTTCATTGTGTGATATTTATCTATTCATTTTGTTTCTTTTAGTTTTATTTTTTTAAGAAGTAAGCAAGTCAAAGCCAAAGATCATGATTTTACCTCTAACCAGGAAATCTCATTACTCCTTCCTCCTCTCTCCTTTCCTGGTTCCCTCCCTTCCGCCATCTGCAATTCTTACTTTTCTTTTTCCTTTTAGAAAGACTCTCTTGTATTTCAGGCTGATTGCAAATTTGCTATGTAGCAAAGGATAACCTTGAACTCCTAAATCTCCCACATCCACCTTGCAACTCTGAAGATCAAAAGTGTGCACCACTTTGCCAGAATTATGCACTTTTGAGAGTGGAACACTTGGCTTTATGAATGGCCAGAATAATCTTACTCTACCTTATGAGACATGTCTTTACTCCTTTTCATAAAATAACTGATATAAAATAAAATGTTTAACATGTATGCCCAAAAACTGATCCAAGATGTAAAACCACCTTCTAGTAACAACCCTGCTGGCTAACACATAATTATTTCCATTGATAGAGCTCCTGAGAACCATGGGACATTTGTGTTATGATGGACTCTCAACAGAGCCATCCTTCTGGAACCTCCTCTCCTCCAAATGAAAAACAAGAAGTCACAGAGAGAATGCCTGTGACACAAAGTGGTTTTAGCATGCTTTAGCTCTATGGTCTCATAAGAGTAGCGTAAGTGTTCTCATCTATAATTGCCTATTTCCCTTGGTCTCTCATCAGTATGCACTGTTGTCGAATAGCAGTATCTATTTTTTTTTGTGGGGAGCCAACCAAAGGCGGCTATCATCCTTGCAACCATCTTGAGCCATATACCTTGATAAGAGACTTGATTACAATAGCCTACAACAGCTGAGCACACTCTGATAACATCTTGCTTTAGATACCCTGGATCTTCCCTTGGGTGTGTGAGACTTAAAGGTGTGATCTAGAGCCAAGTCTTAAGGGTGTGACTTAGGGTGTGATTTAGAGATAAGACCTAAGGGCATGACTTAAGGGTGTAAGTTAAGGGCGTGACTTAGAAGTGAAACATATAAAAGGCAAGAGGTAGACAGAAGAGTTCGATACAACTTGGAACTAGGAATTAGGAGTACAACTTGGAACAGAGAATTAGGTATTAGGCACTTGGCACTTGAAGGAAGAACTTGTAATTAGACAGTATAACTTGGAACTAGTTATTAGACATTAGACAGTACAACTTGGAGTTAGTTATTAGGCATTAGGTAGCAGGCATTTGGAAGAGAACTTGGAACTGGAAACTTGGAACTTGGAGGCACTAGAAACCAGGAACTAGGGACTAGGAACTCAAGACTTGTGACTTGGACTAGGAAGAGAGACTGAAGAAGAAACAAGATTGAATCACATTCTGTCTGGTCTCCATTCCTTGCATCCGTCCTCACTCTCTCTCTTGCTGAACTCCAACTCACAGACTGGAGCTGCTTGGGGCAGCAGTTAGTCCCCAAGGCTTTTGGCAGTGCAGGTTCCAACATTGACAGAGTGGTCCGTGACATTTTGGCCCCCAAACATGGGGCAGCTCAGGCCGAAACAATTTTTGAAAATTCTGTGCCCAACAACTGCTATTAATTATAGGGAAGATTTGATGTTTTAAGTATGTAATGAGATTTTCAGCTTTGAATTTTATAAGACTGATAGAAAATTGGTGCATGTTGATAGTAACTGTAAATAATATGTAACTGACAAAAAGGTCTCGCTTCTGAGTAGAATTAATAACAGGATGTAGCTGTGGAGCAATGTTTGCTTTAAAAGATACTTTCATTTTATTTTCTCTTGCGAGCATCCCGGCTGAAGCAGGAAAGGCAGAGGTGAGCACAACTGCCAACAGAGTGACAAGGAAACAGGCACAGAGAGAAGCAGGTAGACATTTGAAGACGAACTAAACACTCCCACCAGAAACAGACTAAGGACAAGTGTGGTTTCCTCTGGAGGCTGCCTGGTCAATTTGAAACCAACATGCTAAATGCTCAGATAGCTAAATGTACCTAAAGTCCACTATTTTGTTTCAAACTAGAAACACACATGCATGCACACACGCACACTTTCCTCCTGGTAGTCCTGAAAGTAGGACACAGAGAGGTCAGAACTGCTTATTATATTTTTTTTTATTTCTAACAATTTTAACACCGTAGATATCTTAAATAAGATTCCCACCTCTAACATACTACTCTGCATAAAGAGATAGAGACAGTGTATTTTTAAATTAATGTATAATCACTTGATTTTCTCTTCTCCCTTCTCTGTCTCATCTGTTTAATGTCTGTCCTGTCTGACCAACCTCTCATCAATTCATGCCCTCCTCTTTAGCCAGTTTTACTACACATTACACATAAAGGAATAAATACATGAGGAAAATTGTTCATTTCAGAATTAATGAAGGAAGCATTGAGAAATTAATTTTCCAAGCCTGTGCTTGTTACAATAGTCTAGTTTTTGGATAATAATATATAAATAATATACTGTTTATTTTACACATCAATAATATACATATAATAGAATATGTTTAAATATGTTTAAATTCATATAACATATATATGTTTATATATATATATAATTTCTGAAGGGGGTTCTGCATTTGAATCAATTTTAAATTAATTTAAAAATTGAGCAATTAATTAAAAATTTCATTAATTTTCTCTTTATTTTTCTTATAAAGGTATAAAATAAATGTCTTTACTGAAAAGGAAGGAAGATACATTAGCTTATACTTATGTAAGTGCTTCTCTGATTGATTGAGGATCCTGTTCTCTTGCACATGTCTTCCAACAGGATCTCACAATTGACTGCTAGGTGAGCTGCCTGTAACTCTGGGTGCTGAGCATGGACCTAGAGTAGCAAGCCCAACACACTTTCCAAACACCCAACTGTTTTTTTTTTCATTTAATAAACTTTTGCTAATTGTTTCTTTGACTCCAGATGATATTCTAAGTATCTAGAATGAGATAGGGAGAAAGTTTAAAACTTATGAATAGAATTCAGAGCTTGGAGGAAGGAGTTAACGTCTGTCGTCTCATTGCCTGTCTGCCTGTCTGTCACTCATCTTTCTGTCTGTTTGTCTAAGAAAAGATCTCACCCAGCCCAGACTGTCATCAGACTACCTATGTAATCACAGCTGGCATGGAGTTTCTAACTGCCCCACTTCTACTTCTACAGTGCTGGGATTTTAGGTGTGAACCACCATGCAAACGTGAAAATTACAAATTTTTCAGCATGTTGTAATCTAGTGAATTGCCTTTGATTAATGTCAGAGGCATGTCCCACCTGTAACCTGTAGGCTACTTGCATCCAAGGATAGCTATAAATGCAGTAATGCAATTGCAAATGCAAAGCCAGTTTGCAATGTCAAATAGTTGGCTATGCATAGGAAAAATAAATGAGAATTTCAGTTAGGACGTAACTCTTTATTTGAAACTTTGGGGTCAGATTTGTTTTCCAAATTATCCAAAATCATGACAGGTATTTCTATTATATTATATTGTATATAACTGTATGTTAACTGCCACCCCAAAGTCTCCCAGGCAGCAATCAAATGCATTAATATATTCCATAAGAAATATGAATATTCTCATCATTTTCAGAGAGTAAAAAACACATTATGTTCATGTTAAGTTTTGAACCAAATTTTATCATAAATCTTTTGAGATTTCTGACATGGAGAATGAAATATTGTAAATGGGGTTAGAAAACAGATATAATATTTGAGATGTACTTGAAAACAATGTTGCATATCACTGCCACCAAAGTTTATGCATTCCTCTATAGATGTCTTTTATTGAACCCTGCAACCTGGTTGAGGTCTGGCACTGTTCTGATGCTCAGGAGTAAAATAGTATCTTCCAGTCTGGGCAAGTGGTTTTTTACAGCAACAGAGAAATAAAGGTATTAGAAATTATATCAAAGAAAATCTTATGCCCAGTAAAGTCAGCCATCGAATCTGTGACTGTGATCCTGATAAGAATGAGTAAGTCAATTCATATGCATAATGTAAGATGAATGTTTTAATAAATGGAAGATTTATAGCTCTTCCCCTACCTAGAGCTTCTCATCAACACACTATACTATAGTTACCCACACATACTATCTCATGTTTTCAAGAGTAATAAGCTAGTTTATTTCACTTTTCACTTTTACTGAAACACTCTTGTAAGCAACATTTCTAACATTTCTGGAAACTTACAGTTCTAAATATTCCAGGTTAAGTTTGATCTACATATATCAAAAGATCACTCAGAAAGTGTGTTTGCATGGAAATGCCCTGTACTTGTGCTTATAATGAACCCAACACCACAGGTATGCATATGTATGCGTGCATAAGTAAGTGTAGGAGCTCAACCTTCCACTGTGTATTTAAAGTTAAATAAAAAGCATTCAATGAGAGTTCTAAATTAGACATTTTTCTCTCCATTACTCTACAAATAATATTATTTAACAGTAACAGATAAGTATGGAACATTCACATTGTATTAGGCTTAATGTGGAATCTAGAGATGATGTAAATACAAAGCAGTGTGTGCCCAGGTTGTATGCAGTTCTGATATCACCTCATCTAAGGGACTGGAGCATCTGCAAATCTTACAATCATTTGGCAATTCTAGAACTGTATACATCCATATACTCCCCTCTCTACCTGCAAGCATGTGCATGCATACATGCATTTGTGTGTGTGTGTGTGTGTGTGTGTGTGTGTGTGTGTGTATGCTGTTTGTATGTGATGTGTATTTGCTTGTGTGTATTGATGTATAGGTGTGTTGGATGATTTCAGGAATATAAAGTAATATTCATGTATGTTTTTCTGTGTGCACATATAAGGGGTGTGCATTCCTGTGTGTGCATGTTTGTATATATGTGTGCATGTTTTATATGTATATATTTGTGCATAATTTTAAAGGCACATGTACTTTTGTCTAGTGTGTGTGGGTAAGAGTCTGTGACTATATAAAATTACTGAATATTATCAATGGTTTCTCTTAAATTTTTATAAATAGTGGGTTGATTGTTTATAAATTTTGGGCAAATATTCAATGCGAATTTGTGTCTCCATTTCAGTCACACATATGCAATACACATTTTCATAGGACCATCCAAAGTCATAGGTATTTTACTAAATTTCTTTTTATTAAATATCACCTGAACCATCCATAATTTTTCCACAAAATTTTGTGCTCCTATGTTTTATACTTAATTGTGATAAATTAAGAAGGAAAGAATATGCCACATTTTGATGTTATTTTTTATTGCTCTTCATTACAGCAAAGTAAATAAAAACAATGAAATCAGGAATATCATGAGAGTGTGTAGATAGAATTTATCTGAAGGCAAAGCAGTCTAGAACAGTCAAGCTTAACTCACAGTGAAAATGCAGACCACTACCATGACAAGATAGTCCTGCAACTTCATCACCTGAATTCAGAATGGCACTTTTTCTACATTTCTTTTCACTGACTGAAAAATGCCTTCCTACAAAAGATCAAAAAAAAAAAAAAAAACTCTTAAGCCCCATATTAAAAGACATCATAGAGTTATGAGAGCAAACAAGAAGTGAGCAGTGATAACCCTACATAAAAGTACCACTATCTAGACCCTGGTACTCCAACCCTCTGAAGAATGTGGTACTTTCATGGACCCAACAAGCACTTAACAGGTAAATCTGACCAGATCACCTGTGCATCATTTCTTGTTGCCAAGTCAAGTTCCCTTGGAAGCTCTGAGCATCCTACATAGAGTTACTCATCCCTCCACACGATTATAGACTATAGGAGTGCCTTTTTTTAACCTTCATGCCAGTAGCTCTCTAGATATGCATATGTAACAATGTAGAAGAAAAGACAGTGTCTCAAGAGCAGAGGGGAGAATGACACACATGTTAGTCTTTGACCTCTTTGTATGCTACACTTGTGCTCACAAACACATGTACAGTTTGAAAAATACTATCAAAAATTAAAGAAGCCAAAGTAAGTTCTGTATCAGGGTGCCTACTTGCTTTCTTCAAAGTCCTGTGAAATTTATTTTTAATGTAAAAAAAAAAAACCAATAATGAATTATGTATTTTTGCTCTAATACCTAATAACTTGAAGCTGGGTTGTTTACCACTGGTTATCTCAGTGGTAAAGCTCTTGCCTGGTGTCTTAGGTTTGAAGTATGTGTGTGTGTGTGTGTGTGTGTGTGTGTGTGTGTGTGTGTGTGTGTATGTGTGTGTGTTTCTAATAACTTGATCTCAACTATATCATGTTGGTGAGATAAGTAACTCAAACTTGAAATTCACCTAACCATAGTTCTGGTTGTGACCAAGGAACATCTTACAGCTTCTGTTTATTCACTTTATTCTTTCATTTTTTTTTATAATTTTGGGAGTTAAATCAAATTACAGTTTTATACAGATAGTATAACTGGTAGTATATAAATTAATTTTAAATATGTATAATGGGAATCATCAATCTGGAGAAATTGCATTTCTTGTTTCATGCTGCTGTTACAAAAGGATTACAGGCCAGACAAATAAATCAACAGATATTTTTCAGCTCTCAAGACTGGACTTAAATTGTAACCTGATTCTCAGACTGGTGAAAGACATACTTCCTTTTTTCAGATTAATATCATCAATTTGCGACCTCAAAGACTGGAGAGGAGAGAGAAAAAGGCTGAGACTATTCTCTTCTATTTTTGTGAGGATGTTAATCTCATCATGTGCCCACATCCATCATGACACAATCAACTCCCAATGGTTTACTTTGGCAATAAGAATCTCACCATGTACATTCAAGGGATACACACACACATACACACACACACACACACACACACACACACACACACACACACACAAACACACCAGTGGTAACCAGTGGTATGTATGTGGTAGGGAGAGACCATTTCCCAGCCACTCTACCTTCTGAAAAGCAGCAGTGCCAAGCTACAGCACCATGTCAGCAGTAGAGACTTGGGATGAAGAAGGTACTCAAAGGCAATGAGCATGGAATTTTGTGTAAAAAGTCAGATGTCCTTAGACCACAGCAAAATGCAGAAAAAAGAAATTTCTAGCAGGTGTTTGAACTCCCACAGAGCTCTTATAAAAGGACTCAGGAAGATAATTTCTGAAACTGACGTAAAAAGATAATACCTGACACTAATGTAAGTATAGAGTGACTAGGTGATTGTTTTTAAGTCTTGAAATCCCGAATATAAGGTAAAGTATGCTGGGGCTCATTAACAGAACCTTGTGGTCAATCCTAGGAATTTGAGCTTTATCATGAGAGAAAATCTACACCATGGGACAAAAATACATTTGTATCATCTGGTCTCCAGGTATGTCTTACCAAGCTTGCTCTCCATAGGCTCTGCTATCATCACTTTTTTTAATATTCTGAGCATCCTTTCAGGTCGTGACAATCACTGCTAATCTAAGGGAATGACTTTGGAGTCTGAGGTTGCAGATTAAAATTCAGGTCTTTCAATTCTTTGTGATTTTAGACACATTTTGTGAAATTGTCTTCCTTAATTTGGTCTCCCTATAGACTGTTAATTAAATTTATATTTCAACACTAACAATACTATTTATTATTATAGCAATGTGAACTTCTATTACATGCCCTGACTCACAAGGTAAAGCCACTGGAATTTCAAAATAAATTGTGTATGTGTGTGTGTGTGTGTGTGTGTGTGTGTGTGTGCGCGCGTGCGTGTGTGTGTGTGTTTGTAAATTGTATTATATTTTATATATAATAATTATATCATATTTATTACTTTTTACTCTAGCCTGCTATATCAAAGTAAACAAATGCTCTAGCTCTATAGAGTTGCCTTACATTGATGACAACATACTCTTGACTACTTAGCCAAATAATTGCTATCATTCTTGGTCCCCAAAGTCAAAATTTCTCAGACTCAAGATTTAATAACAACTACTATTAGTTTAGCCTGCTTCTGTACTGTATGTCTCTGTACAAAATGTACAAATGTCTTCAGGCAAATAGCAACACATTAATTATCTGGTAAAAAACAGACACTGAGGGTTGCTGAGGAAATTGCAACTTCTTAAAGGGCAAGGGAGAGGATCAATGAAAGAGACAAGGTTTAGGGATTCCAACTTAAGAAATCCCACTGACAAAGTATTATTAATATTGTCAGAGATTGATGCTTGCCCATGGGATGAGTCTCAAGTTAGGCCAGTTATTGATTAGCCACTCTCTCAGTCTCTGTTCCATCCCCCATGTCTGCATTTCTTTTAGACAGGATAAATTTTTTTTGAAAGTTTTGTAGGTAGATAGGTGTCTCTATAGTTCCATTGGGGTTATTGCCAGGCTACAAGACTTGGCCCTTCAGGTTCCACATACTCAGTGTTGTGGGTCAGAGCTAAGGTCATCCCAGTGAATTCTGTGGTGTCTTATCCCAAGTCTCTTTCTCTGTTATGTTTGTGGATAAGAGCATGTTTTCCTATAAAAAGCTCCAGCCAGAGGCTGACTCAGACAGATAAAGACACCCACAGCCAAACAGTGGGTGCAGCTTGGGGACTCTTATGGAAGAATAGAAGGAAAGATTCTAAAGATTCTAAAGGGGATAGAAACTCAACAGGAAGAACAACATAGTGAACTAGTCTAGACTCTTGGCACTCTCAGAGTCTAAACCATCAACCAAAGAACATATATGGACTGGATGTAACTTTTTTAGCACATATGTAGCAGATGTGCAGCTTGATCTTCGTGTCCCAAACAACTGGAGTAGGGGCTATCCCAAAGACTGTTGCCTCTATGTGAGATATATTCTAGTTTGGCTGCCTTGTCTGGCCTCAGTGGAAGAGGAAGCACCTAGAGACTTGAAGTGACAGGGTGGGTGCATATGAGGGGTTAGGAAGAGAAGAGGGGGGGGATGGAGGAAGGATTACTAGCAGGAGTGATTGCAAAAAGGGCAGTGAGCAGGATGTAAAACTAAAATAAAAAGAATAAAAGAAATCCAATTGACAAGACTTTACATAAACTGGTTCATTGAATAGAATCTGATTGAGACTTTAGTGGATATTAACAAATGTATTTAATAGACAAGGATGCGGAGCTGAGTGACATAAAGCAAGTGTCATTTGTATTGACTCTAATTTTTGTGTAGACTAGGTATTTCTAACTTCTTGGCACCTTACTCAAATAATCATAATAAAGGCCCACTCAGGTTTCAAAGCAGCAAGTAATCAACTCAACAATAAAGTGATTTCAAAAAACAGTGCAAGCAGTAGCATGCCACCTAAGCAGGAGAGTAATAAAGAGACTCTAGGGCTTCTTTTATAGAAATCTAGGTGTAGCAAGACATTTGCCAAAGTGTATAATTTGAGTGGCTTCCACTTGTTTAATGGGCTTTAATTATGTAAATTGTGTGCATTGTACATGTAGCTATAATGCACCTGATTTTAATCATGTGACTCTCCAATTAGGTATGGTCAAAACATGCTTTTCTATAGTAGTTTACCCAGAGAACAAAATTTACTGCACTGCCAATACATTCAAACTCACAGTTGCTGGATCATCCCTCTTGTTTCCACAACTGGATATGATCTACAATACATTTTAATTGAAATAGTTCATAGAAAGTTCTTATGATTGTTGGCAAAAAGGACATTGCTCAAACTTGGATGTTCATGTAACTCAGTGCATAGGCTGGTAAGTGTACTGATCAGATAAGGGTTTGTGTGCAGAAGAGGTCCCTAGGTTACCAAATAAATTTTTAAAAGAGGTATGTGTATATAGTTCCAAGTTAAATGGAGTTCAAAATTTCTAAGATAATCTCAGTGTGTCCTTGCTTGATTGTAGTCTAGTGCTTATTTATGAATACATGTATAGAAAATCTGTCAATCAGAGTTCTATTTTTAAAAACCTCTGTACATTTTCTGAGAATACTTCAGGAAGTAGCAAATTAAAAAGTTGCTGCTTATGTAATTACCAATTAAATCATGTTCCTGATGCATGGTATATGCAGATACTACCCTATAGATGTGGTAGGTTTCACTATGTAAGTATTCAGAGTTACACATAAAGGCATATCTCAAGGTCAAGACCTCTGAGTAAACATGGGCCATTCTTTGAGTTCCCCCATCTGTTCCTTTCCTCATCTCCCTTTTCACCCAGTTACTCCATCCAATGACAATTTTATTTTTCCTTAGGAGTGAGAGTCAAGCATCTTATCCTTAGTTTCTTCTTGTTATTTAGCTGTTCCACATTTCCTCTTCCATTAGATTAACCTGTCTAGTTTTATGTTGAGTTATTTGATCCACTTGGACATGAGCTTTGTGTAGTATTATAAATATGGATTTACTTACATTCTTCTACATGCAGACATTCATTTAGACCAGCACTATTTTTTGGAGAAGCTTTCTGTTTTCTATAGAGTAGCTTTGGCTTCTTTGTCAAAAAATCAAGTGTCCATAGGTTTGTAGGTTTGTTTCAGGATCTTTTATTTAATTCCACTGATCAACCTGTTTCAATACCAATACAATGCAGTTTTAATTACTATTGTTCTGTAGAGGATCTTGAGATGAGGGATGATGATACATCCACAAGATCTTTTATTGTACATGACTATTTTAGCAATCCTGGCATGGGATGGGCTGGGAAGGAGCAATCAGATGTAGAGAAGTATGGAAGGAGTCTATGGGAGCTACTCTGGCTGAGACTCCTAACAATAGGAGATAGAGAGCTTGATATGGCCTACTGAAGCCAGGCAGGACACCCAGTAGAGAAATAAGGGGACCTATCCACCCACAAAAGCTTCAACCCAATATCTGTCCGGCTTACAAGTAGTGAGAATGGCCAAACAATGAGCAACACAACTTGAGACCCATACCATGTGCAAGAACCAATCTTTGAAACTACTAAGGATACCCTATTATGCTTGCAGATAGAAACCTAGCATAACTGTCCTTAAAGAGAATACACACAGTAGGTGATTGAAACAGATGCAGAGATCCATAGCCAAACATTACATGGAGCTTTGGGAATCTTCTGGAAGAGTTGAGGAAAGGATTGAGGTACCTAGAGGGCACAGGGACTTCACAAGAAGAATAAATGAGTCAACTAACCTGAACACTTGAATGTTCACAGAGAATGAATCATCAACCAAAGAGCATTCATGCCCTGGAACCAGGTCTCCAGCATATATGTAGCAGATATGCAACTTGGTCTTCCTGCTGTTCCTCCAACAACTGGAGTAGGGGCTTACCTTGACTCTGTTCCCCTAACTAGAATATCTTGTCTCACCTCTGTAGAAAAGGAGTGACTAGTCCTGCAATAGCTTGAGGTACCAGGGTAGATTGGCACCCAGAGGGGACCTCACCCTTCTCAGAGAAGGGAAGAGAACAGAAGAGAAGAGAAGAGAAGAGAAGAGAAGAGAAGAGAAGAGAAGAGAAGAGAAGAGAAGAGAAGAGAAGAGAAGAGAAGAGAAGAGAAG
>JANHMN010000009.1:17177896-17214565 GCA_030674055.1 Rhabdomys pumilio
GCAGAGGAGAGGAGAGGAGAGGAGAGGAGAGGAGAGGAGAGGAGAGGAGAGGAGAGGAGAGGAGAGGAGAGGAGAGGAGAGGAGAGGAGAGGAGAGGAGAGGAGAGGAGAGGAGAAGAGAAGGGAAGATAGGGAAAGGGGGAAGGACTGTGTATGTAGGAGGTGCTTGGAGGAAAGGAGGCTGTGATTTGGACATAAAGTTGAATAACATAATCAATTAATTAATGTAAAAGCAGACAACTCTTTCTTATAATCCCCTTTGAGTGTGTGTTTGTGTGTGTGTGTGTGTGTGTGTGTGTGTGTGTGTATGTTATTTTTGTAGTTGGAAGCTTGTGTACATACATATATGTGCCTGTAAGAGGTTAACCTTACACATTTTTCCTTAAGATGCTGTGCCTTTTGGACGATGTCTTTCACTGATCTTGGTGGTTATGAGAGGCTGCTGGCTGAACAGCCTCAGGGATATCACTATCTGCCTCCCTATCGCTGATGCGATAAGGGCATACCACCAATGCTTACCTCATTTACATGGCTTCTGAGGACCAAACTCAGATTTTCATATCTGATTGATAAACACTTTTGCAGCTGAGCTACTCTCTAAGCTCTATTTATCATAACTCTAGAAGTTAGAGGTCCAAGATCAAGTCAAAGCTAATTTATCTGCTGAGGGTATGTTCCTTGTTTGTATACATATCTTCTTAGTGTACCCTCAAAGGAGATCTACTTGTACATTCCTCAGTTAAAGCTCTAAACCTGTTCATGATAAACAATCTACATGTCCTAATCCTCTTCCTCTTCCTTTCTGCCAGTAGCATCCCAGTGGAGACCAGATTTCATTAAATGGACTTGTGGAGATACATATATTCTGTGTAGCAAGTTATATCTGTAAGGTTTCTATATTAGTTAGTTTCTCATTACTGTGATGAAATACCTGACAAAAATAATTTAAAGATACTAGAGAGCATAGGTCATAATGGAGGGAAATCCACAGATATATGGTTATGAGGTGATTGTCCGTGTTGATTCATAATCAAGAAGCAGAAGAAAATGAGGGCAAGCACTCAGCTCAATTTCTCCTTTATATTCACTCTAAGAAACCCCACCCTACAAAAGGGGACTACTCACATTTAGAATGAATTCTGAAACTTAATGTACAAAATTCCTCATTAACATACCCAGAGATTCTTAGGTCATTCTGTATCCAGTCAAGTTACAATAACATCAATCATATACTCTTATCTTCAATATCCTCTGAATGTTTGTACTAAAATTCTGATTATTGGTTATGTTAATGTGCTGTCTCTTGTTACATTGTGTGTTTTCTCAATCCAAGTGGTCTGGTTATTCTCTATTTAGTGTGGAATAAAGTGTAAGAAAATTGTCCTAGAGATAAAAGGAACAGTAGTAGAGACCAGAGAAGAACAAGTGGGTATAGAGGTTAAGTGATTCATGTATAGGAATGCAGAGGACTACTATAGAATATATAGTTCACAATAACCCAGCCATGTCAGTGTCATGATGCTCCATCTGACTCTGGCTGAATAAATCTTCTAAGGAACAATCACTCTGCTTTCTTCCCTGTCATGCTATGGCAGAGTCCTCCACTGCTAAGAGAAAATTCTGCACCTGAGAACTGTAGGTGCTGCTCTTAAACATCTGATGGTGACAATGGCAAAACTTCCTACATATATAATCCAGTCTGTCTCATTTTTCCTAACTCAAAGAACAGGATTGAATCATGTATATATCTGTTTTGTCTAGTTTTATGCCAACTTGCCACAATTGCCTTCACCAAACTGGTCTGTAAAGTATTTTCTAGATTAATGATTGATGGGACTGAACTGGGTCCACTGTGAGCTGTGCTAACCCTGGGCAGGAGACCCTAGTTTATATAGCTAAACAAGCTAAACAAGTCATAAGCCAGTGACAAGCTTTACTCTGTGACCTCTGCTTCACTTCCTGTTTCCAGGTTCACATTTGACTTTCTGCCTTGAGTTTTTACCCTGACATCTTCAAAAGGTTTCAATCTGTAAAATGGAATACAATCTTTCCTTTCCAAGTTGCTTACAGCCATCATGTTTTGTCAAGCCAATCGAAAGCTCATTAAGACATTGACTTTGGATAATCAATGAGATAAATTTTTATGAACTAAATGGGGTTTACTGGGCAGCATATGATAGCCAGATTGGAAATTTTAAAATATAAATTATGACTCCACTACATATCTCCAAAATGAATTTCAAGGATGGACTTTTGTGGTGAAAAATTGCACAAACTGACCTCATGGTTGCTCTGGGTAGCCTGGGCCAAGAAACACTGCTCTTGTTTGATGAATGCATTCATTTGCTCTACAGAATCCTTGACACATGGCCATTCAAGCTTCTCTTAGAAATTGTTCATGAGACAACATGATATTTTAAGAAGCAAACCGTTCCCCTCTCTGACAGCACCAATTGTTCCAATGTTATTTTTCTCAGAATGAGTCAAACCTTCCTCTGAACCTTGCAACAGTCATCCTTGTTCTGCAGTTTTGAACAATGCAGAATGAGTCTAGTCAATTTTGTACATGAATGCCTTTTAGATATTCAAAGGTAGAAGAATTGCTTCAACGTGACCTTAATTTTTACACTTGGGAGCACTCTTGTCTCCTTCTGTAGTGGCTTCTTGTCAGCTACCTTGGTGCACTAGTTCTGAAGTACCAGCTAGTGTACTAGCTCTCCTTAGTTAAGGAGAAAAGTGAAGAGCAATACTTGAGTTAAATACTTTTAATCATATTTGAGTTTACCAATACCACTTTATTCCTGTAGCAATCTCAATGAAATCTGTGTGTCTGCACATTAAAATATGCATGAAATCATATTGTTACATCAAGTGTGAGTGTGTGTGTATGTGTGATATTAATGATTGACCCTCTTAAATTGTATTGTCTTTAATTGGCTTACTAAGAAAAACACAATCCTCAGTATTCAGAAATGGAAAGCAAAATGAAAAACAATAAATTGACTTAAGAGAAAAGAGGAGTAATCACTATGGAAATTTAGGAAGAACAATTTTCATTTTATTTCTATGACTAAGTATATAAATATGACTAAGTCTACTGTCAGTTTAAAGAAGAGAGCAGGGTCTCCTCTGAATGTGAAGTGTTATGCTTCTTTGGAGATAGTGAACCTGCCATGTTTTTCTACCTGGCACAGAAAAGGAACTCAACTGCAAGGTCCTCATAAAGGAGTTTTATGTAGAGGTAAATTTACACCAGATAATGTAACACAACTTTGTGGAGCACAATGTCATCCATGATCAGTGATATTAATCACAAAATTAGATTAAGAGGTATAAATATCATGATCGAGACTGAAAGGACACTAAAGCGTTGACTGCTAGGAAGTGTTTGGACCATGTAGGGTGACATAAGGGATGGTAGAAAGAGACAGCTTAAGACAAGGGCAAAAGGAGGAAATAGAATCCAAGGAAGTTCCTTAGCAACTGGGTGTCATTGTGGCAGACGTATCTTGACAGTCATATTAAGTAAATGTTTTTCTCAGTGTTGATATTGTTTCTCAACCAAGGTTTTGCCCCCATTGCTCTGGATACACTGCCTATTTGAGTGTATCAGGATGAGAGTTACACATCCCATTGTCCCCATTATGGTCCAGAAGTGTAAAACTGTTAAAGAATTGTGATAAATATCCACCAAATTGTAGTCTTTTAAAAATATTTTTTGGGGAAATAAACACTTCATTTTCTTCTATTAAGTACTGCCATAGCATCAATCTGGGCAACTTAAAGAAGATAAAGATAGAGTAAAATGTCATGAAATGTTGAAATAACTTGCACTCTTACCTTTATTATTGATCTACTGGTAACTGAAGACTGAGATATGCTATTCATTTTATACTGTATGAGATGAGGCATTTCCCTTCCTCTTTATATTAACTGGCTTGGTTGTTTAGTTTTTTATGGCTTCTTGTGTCCTTTAGAGATCATCATCTTTAAAATCAAGAATAGAGGGTGTTTATAATATTAATTATTAACTTGTTTGTGACAGTCATGTTGACATGCTTAACAAATACTGATACTTTTAGGACAGTTATTTCTATGTTAAAATAATATTTTACATTTGGTTAACTTCTCTAATAGTAAAATATGTGTTACAAATATAGTTCTTAGGTTTTATAATCTATAAGACAACCATGTATAATTCTACTTACTAAGGCATACCACTGTGTAAAATGCAAAATGCACCCCTCATTTTAAAGGTAAACTGAACAGTACCTTTTGGTTATGGCATACTAGGTTTATGTATTATAGATTGCTTATGCATTGTGAATGGAATAATAAAACCTTTTGACTCAGGGAAGGCTTATAGTTCACTACTAACATGTATTTCTTATATGTGTGTGTATGCATGATTCGTGTGCATGACATTCTTATAGATGTATCTATGCATGCTTTGTATGTATTAACACAGGTGCACATAGGCTCATGGATGCCAATGGTGAACATTGTATGATTTCTGTAGTCCCACTCTACATTACTCTTCTAAACAGGGTCTCTCTTTTAGCCTGGAGCATAATAATTCAGCTATCCTAGAGAGTCAACAATTCTCTTGGATCCTTGTATCTTCATCTCCATAGCACTGTGATTATAAGGATGTACTGCCAGGCTACAGATCTAAAGCTAAGACCCTCATGCTTGTACAGTGAACACTTTATAAACCAAGTTATCTTGTAAACCTCAAATATTTCTTCCTTGTGAAACAACTCTGTAACAGTTATAGAAACTTGAGGGAGAGAATCTCCTTGATGTGATTTTCAGAAATATTTCTGATTTTCTTGGTTTTAACATTTTTTCCCAGATTTAATCACACTCCCTAATAGAAATAGTTATATAAATATATATTATATTTTATTAATATGTAATATATTCTAATTATATTAATATATCTATATTTATAATTATATTAGTAGTATATATAGTAATAATATATATATATATATATATATATATATATATATCATTAGCATGCTTAAAAGATACATGCATCATAGTTGGATGTTTATTTTATCCAATTGATAATGGAAAGTTTGCAGCTAACTCAGTTTGTGAGTTGGCACTGAGAATTATTCTTGTTTCTTAAGCAGAGGTCAGAAACCTTTCTGCAAAAGACCAGCCAGTAAACACACTTGGCTTTTCAGGCCATATGGTTTCTGTCACAGTTACTAAACTCTTCTGTTAGATCAGCAAACTATACAGTGTGTAAATGCATAAGTACATGGCCACTGCAGTCACACTCTCTTTGAAAATACAGGTAGCAGGTGACATTTTGCCTCCAGGTCATAGTTTTCCAGACCCTGGTCTTATTCAGTGGCAGGACCAACTGAAGTTTTGTGCCAGCTTTCTCCCTGACCAACTCTTTGGCCATTGCTGAAATTATTTACCCTCACTGTGTTCTAATTTCTTCCTCTAAGAAACAAGAGTGTTGGACAAAGTGACTCTATGTCTTCTTTCACAGCTCACAAGTGGCATTCTGTCATGTCATTGACATTGGAAAGGCAGGTATTAACCAAAAGTAAATAAACAGGATCCAAACAATCTTTATTGCAAATATGCTTATTAATGGGGGCATTAGTGGTCATGAACATATGTGTGCGTGTATATAAAGGCCTAAGTCCAATTTGGGAGACTCTTCCTCAATCACTCTCTATTTTATCTTTGCGTCTGTAGCCCTCCTGTCCCTTTCTTCACTAAACCATTTTTATGAATACACAGAAACACACCAGGCTTTTACTTGATGCTAGGATGTGAACTTGTTTGACAGGTCTTTTACTGAGGAATTTACCTCTCCATCCTGAACAACTCTTTGGTGCTAAATGCTGAATAATCTAGTTCTATTCTGCATGATATTTGCTGGCTCCATCATTTTTTTTGTAAACATCAATTGACCACGGCACAGAAGTACCAAACTATAAAAACTGAGCATGCAGGTGTGGAGAATAGTGGTATAATCAAATAAAACTTACAACAGAGTTAATTTGACACACAACTAATGATATACATGATGTACTTTTGAAGCATAGTAATTAGGTATAAATGGTAAGCTGTTGACACAAATGATTGTAATTAGCATTTCTCCTGCACAGGCAGGCCCTCTGTTGAGTTCTACATTTCTCACATTTTTGCATTTTGGGGATTTATAAATAACCGTCATTGTTGACACACTTTATAACTAGAGAACACAAGGCTTTGGAAATTTGTGACCAAAGTGCTGTACTTATTTTTTTATATCTACATGTTTTTCTCAGAGTGTGTGTATAAAATCTTGTCAGTTTTCCAAATGGCTCTTGTGGATCACCTGCAAAAGCAATTAGTGATGTTATATAAAAAGCATAACTGATTATGAGTCAAACACTAAGATCAGAGGAAATAATTCTTAGGAAAAAAGAATAGACTACAGAAATGTGCTCCTTCCAATCATGGTTAGGTGACAATATCTGTGAAATGAATGTGCTTAATATATCAATTCATTGATGATTTTTACAACAGTTCTGAAGTCAGTCATCTAAATCCCACTGAATAGGGAGAGTCAAGGAGATATAAATACGCTAAGTGGACACCAGTAGTAAATGAACACAGTTAATTAAAATTTGACCTCCATGACCTGTTCCATGGTACAGAGTAGGATGGAATCTAGACAAACATAGTGATAAGAAAATGATAAGATAGAGATAGAGAAAATAAGTCTTCAATCTATATCATTTAGAACTATAAGAATCAGGAAAGAAATAGCTTAAGTGTCTATTCAAACACACACACACTGTCATGAACCACATAGACATTATTCCTAATGACTGCCAGCAATTAGCATGTGAGTGGGAATTAGTCAATGATTTTGCAATGATGAAAGGCTTCAAAATGTCTCAGGCATGTAGGTGTCAATGCAGCTATTTAAAAAGCATTGCTGTTTTTTTCTTTGCGTATGGACTCTTCCCTTGATTTTAAGTGGCATCCATTTTTTTACAGGAAGAGAATCTAGACAGAATATCATTTCTGGTTTCATAGCAGAGGAAGGATAAAATTAAGATAATGTAAGTGAGATTGAGAGAGAAAGGGGCAGAGAGACAGAGGGAGAGAGAGAAAGAGAGAAAGAGAGAGAGGGGGAGAGGGAAAAATGGCAACTTCAAAATAGGATTTCAGGAGTTTAAAAAAGGTGAAATGATCAAATAAAAAAATGTACAGCTGCTCACAGATGAGGCTGTGACAGAGAATTCCACTTACATGGATCCTCTGTTACTAATTAGATAAAAGCCTGGGTATGACCCTTTTCTATTCATAACTCTTTCTAAGAAACTCCATTAAAATTAGAGTATCAGTAATTATGTACAGATATTTTTACTTGATATTGTTTGCCTGCCTTACAAAAATGTGTGTTTTAGTGAAACCTTAAATAAAAGTATTTTAGCTGTTGTGATACTTAATTCCAATTTTCAACCCAATGAGATCTAGAATTACTTGAGTAGCAGGCTTCTGAGTATGTCTCTGAGTGAGTGTCTTCATAATGTGGCCCATATTTGAAATGTGTAAATATGCCTGATATGGGTGGCAACATTCCCTATACTTGAGATGAGCACAGGCATGTATTCCTCTCTGGATCTTAGCTTTACAATCAATTTCATGAGCTAAATCACCTTCTTGCTGTTGTGATTTCCTGGACATGAGGAACAGTAACCTCACATTGTGAGTCAAAATAAACCCTTTCTCACTCAAGTTGCTTCATTTAGGACATTTTAACACAAGAAGAAAAAAGGTAACTATGATAACCCTCACTAGATAAAAGGAGCCCATATTTTGAACTTATGCTTATGATTGAACCAAATGTTCATTGTTCTTACTTTATTTGACCATGTAGACAATTGTGAAGTTATCTGTTTTATTATCCTCATTACACAGAAAATAAGTAAAGCCAAAAAGCATTCAAATCCCTCCATGGACTTGAACATAGGTCAAGGTCAAAGCTGAGCTTTCTACTCACAACCTCAAAGAATGATTTAATTACAGCTTCATATTTCTCCTGTTGTCCGTAAAATGCAGATTCAACCATCACAGATTTCCAAATGATGCTTTTGCACTCAAATTGAAGAAACTGCATCCTTCCTGTTTATAACCATCATGCTCCTATCCATAGTGTAAAATGAAACTTGAAATATAGCAATCACATAAAGAAAAAGAGAGTGACCTTTTATTTTAAAAAAAAAACTCTTCTTTTTTTCTTTTAAAATTTATTTATGCATTTATTTATTTTAAACTTCAAATTTTATTCTCCTCCTGCTCCACCCTCTGACTGTTCCACATACCATACTTCCTCTCTGCACCCCTCATCCTGACCCCACTAGACATTTAAACTCCCTGGGACCTCCAGTCTCTTGAGTGTTAGGTACATCTTCTCTGACTAAACCCAGACCTGGCAGTCCTCTGCTGTATATGTGTTGTGGGCCTCATATCAGTTGGTGTATGCTACCTGGTTGTCCAGTGTCGTCACTTGGGCCCTTTAGCTTACTGAACTTTTTTTGTTCATTGGACTGTATCTTGAGTATTCTGTACTTTATTGGCTAATGTTTACTTATTAGTGAGTACTAGTATGCATGTCCTTATACTTATATGAATGTCCTTTTGGGTCTGAGTTATCTCACTCAGGATGATATTTACTAGTTCATTCCATTTGCCTGCAAAACTAAGGATGTCTTCATTTTTAATAGTTGAGCTGTATTCCGTTGTGCACATGAACCACATCTTCTGTATCCATTCTTCTGTTGTGGGACATTTGGGTTGTTTCCAGCTTCTGGCTATCACAAACAAAGCAGCTATGAACATAGTGGAACACATGCCCCTGTGGCATGGTGGAGCATCTTTCAGGGATATTCCCAAGTGTGGTATTTATTGCTAAGTCTTCAGGTAGATCTATTTCCAATTTTCTGAGGAACCTCCAGATTGATTTCCAGAGTGGTTGTATCAGTTTGCAATCCTACTAGCAATGGAAAGTGTTTTTCTCCACATCCTCGGCAACATATGCTGTCAACCTGAACTTTTGATCTTAGCCATTCTGATTGGTGTAAGGTGAAATCTCAGGGTGGTTTTGATTTGCATTTCTCTGATCACTAAAGACTATGAACATTTCTTTAGGTATTTCTCAGCCATCTGAAGTTCCTTTGTTGTGAATTCTCAGTTTAGTTCTATATGCCATTTTTGATTGGATTATTTGGTTTTTTGGTGGTCAGTTTCATGTGTTCTTTATATACTTTGGGTATTAGCCCTCTATTGGATGTGGGGTTAGTGAAGATATTTTTCTCACTTTGCTGATTTGCTGATTTGTCTTATTGACTATGTCTTTTGCCTTACAGAAGCTTTCCACTTTCATGTGGTCCCATTTATCAATTTTTGATCTTAGAGCATGTACCATTGGAGTTCTGTTTAGAAAATTTCCCCTTGTGCCAATGAGTTCAAGGATCTTTCCCACTTCCTTTTCTATTAGATTCACTGTATCTGGTTTTATGTTAAGGATTCTTGATATTGTCCAGTGATCATGCACATACCCTAGCTGAGCTGAAGAACATCTAAATAGCTAGCTTTCTTAACCTGGTTGTGAACCCTGTGTGCTACTGTGATGTCTTTGTCTAACCTCCACCTCCCCACATGCCCATACTCTAGTTTCTATCATCTTTCTATCTCTAAAGATCCTCTGAGAGCTGAAGGGCATCATGCCATTGTGGATTGTCTTCTCTACTTAAATTTTACTCTAAACTTTGTTGTTACTTTGTTTAGGTGACTGTTCAAACATCACTTGCTCAAAAGACATTACTTTAAAAAGAAGAACAGAAACACATATGATTTAAATTTCTCTGCATTCATCTGAGTTTTTAAAGATGTTTTTATTATTCTTATTTTATTTTATATGCATGAATGTTTGCCTGCATGTAGAGATGAGCCTCACACTCTTGTCTCATGCTGAAAGAGGCCAGAGTAGAGAACTGGAGAATCAGGAACTGGAATTACAGATAACTGTGGGATTCTATGAGGGTGGAAAGAACCAAACTGGATAGTCTGGAAGAGCAGTGCCTATTTTTTCTTAACTGTTGAGTGACGTTTCCAGTCATTTTCATTAAAAAA
The DNA here is from genome assembly GCA_030674055.1 of Rhabdomys pumilio. Classification (NCBI taxonomy): domain Eukaryota; kingdom Metazoa; phylum Chordata; class Mammalia; order Rodentia; family Muridae; genus Rhabdomys; species Rhabdomys pumilio. The sequence goes on from JANHMN010000009.1 coordinate 17,188,057, forward strand.
TAATCATTTTATAGTTTCATACATTTATGCCATGACTTCCTGTGATTCATCCTCTCTTTTTTTTCACTCTGGCAACACTCTTTTAATCAAGTCTCCTTCCTATGTTCAAAGTTTTTTTTTTTTAATAATATTCACTGAGTTTATGTAGTCACTTGGATCCCCATGGGTAGAAGGTATTCAGCCTAGCAACAGTGATATTTGTGTCTAAACCACCGAAAAAATTACTCCCTCAACAAACATTAATTATAAATAGTTCCTCTAGGAAAAATATTCCAGATTTGATATTTGTTTTTCCATTTAAGGATATCTAAAGATATATTACAATACAATTTATGTGATTTCTTATTTCATCTTTCCATCACTTTGGATTATGTTTAATTCAGACATGTGGTTGGGATATGCACAGTTGTATTACAAAGAATGACATTCAAATGTGATCTGTGTAGGTCTCTGCATGAGCACTGCATTATTGTAAGCATTCATTAAAGCCAGTAATAAGACATAGTAATTAATAAATACCTTTTATAAAATATTCCAAAACATATACTTTTATCTTATGAAAAAAGTGATAGTGGGTCACTGTTTAGAATACTTTTCACACAAGGATGAAGTCTAGACTATATCATGGTGGGAGTGGCAGTAGCCTGTAATTCCATCTCCTGGGTAACACCAGAAGAGGGATTAAAATATCTTAACAGGCAAAACAGGAATATGGTGCCTTATAGGGAGAAAGTTGATCCTCAGACTGCAATCTTTCTTGAGCTGATTAATGTCTATATGATATACATGAGGGGCTGGCCTTCAACTGTGAAGTGTAGACACTTTTTACAGAAATGTAAGGAGCCATTGTATAATAAGATTAACAGAACAGCCACTGTTTTTCTAGGAAGACATAATGTGATTTGAGTCAGACATAACATCACTATAAATCCCAGTTTTCACATTCAGTTTTCTTGTTCCTGTTCTGTCACTAAAGCCCCTGGGGACTATTTTCCATTCTGAAACCAAAATGAGTGCAATATCTTGTAGCTCATATAATTTTCTAAAAATTATACTATGTTCAAAGACATGAAACATACAGAGGATGTGATTAAGTAGTTGCTAGAATTTGAACTAATATGCTTAATCTCTACTCCAGTTTATTTTTTAATATTTGCTTGCCTTCCTATTTGTGCATATGTGATGTACATGTGTGCAAGGCAGTACACATGTATATATGCATACACATGAGCTTATAGAGGCCAGAAATTGCTATCAGAACCTGTTCTTAATTATCCTTCACCTTATTCATTGAGACAGGGTCATTCACTTTACTGCAGAACTTACAATGCCTCCAGTCTAACCAGCCATCATTCTGCAGAAATTCTTAAAAGGTGGGACTTCTACACTCACCTGTATTACTCCTGGTCTAGGTATCTAAAGTCTAGTAATCATCTTTGTGTTGGAAATGCTTCATCCATTGATCCATCTCCACAGCTCATAACTTATTTTTTTAATCACATATAACTTATGCTTTGAATATTATATAAAAAGTACTTATTAAATAAAATGTTTTACATGCACTCAATGTTAAGGAGTAATGATGCAACCAACTAATTACTACAGCACCTCAGTGTCCCTCTGTTAACCTGAGATGCACTTTTATTGAGGATATCATTCCTGAGTGGCATGAATTATCTGATTTTGAAAACTTCTCTTTCAATCCTTTTATGTCACAAAAATGAGAGAAATGGCTGGACACAATAAGAAGGGGAAAGTCCATTCACTTAGCTACAGCTGATGTGTCCTTGAATGATCCTTTTAGTGTCAATTCTATGACAACCATTGGTATTATACTTTAGTTTACTCCACACATGCATGTTATTTGTGTTAAAATCCAGTATGAGCTGAGAAAAATTATATATAATCCCTTTCTCCTCTTCTTTCTCATCTACGTTTCTATCTGTCTGTCTGTCTGTCTATCTATCTATCTATCTATCTATCTATCTATCTATCTATCATCTATCTGTGTATTTCTGTGTCAGAAGAATTATGATACTTAATCTGGAAATCATTATAGCTCAAAGCTAAGGTTTCCAAATTATAGTTTATTCATGGATAATCATTACTCTTGAATATTTTAAATCCATTTTTTCTGATAAAAGTCTAAATATTCTGCAGTTAAATCAGACAGTAGAGAGGGTGGCTAGTTCTCTGTTGCCCATGTACTCTGCTTTACTCCCTTCACTGCAGTGCAGTGCCTTTCACAGTCCTGGCACTTCCTAGGTCTCTCAGCCTACAGGCTTATCTGTGGGAACTACTATGTATGCAGAACACTAGGAGTGTGGAAATATGATCTAATGTAAAAAAAGACTGGAATGAAGGCTCACTTGGTAATGTACTCACTGTCAACATGACCTGAGTTTCATCCCTTAAAAGACATAACCAAAATGCAGGTGAGATAGTACAAACCTATAATATTAGTGCTCAGGAGGGACAAGGACAGCCCTGGGACTTCCTCTCCTCACAGTCTAGACACACCACACACACACACACACACACACACACACACACACACACACACCGCAGACAAAGAGGGGGAAGAGAGAGAGAGAGAGAGAGAGAGAGAGAGAGAGAGAGAGACAGACAGACAGGCAGGCAGACAGACAGACAGAGAGACAGACACAGAGACACAGAGACACACACCCTGACAGAGATACTGATAGAGAGATACAGAGAGGGATTGACAGAGAGAGAAAGAGAGAGAAAGAGAGAGATTATCATCTGAATGTGGCACTTGCTAAACTTCCAAGTCCCACAATACATTTTTGGCTGAAATATGAATGCTAATGACCCCCAACAAAACAAAAGTCAAAACAGCCAATTGCTCAGTCTGAGATGCTCCCCTTGTGTTTCCACTTCCCCCAGTCCTGTGGCCTAACATCTGTGCTTCTGAAAACACTACATGGATCGAATTACACGGACTGTTGTTTTGTTTAAATGAATGTGCTATAATCCTGATTAAATTGTCATGTGGGAGATTTTATAATAATAATTATATGCAGTTCTCATTAGAGCCAGAGAGAATCTAAATCATGTTTAATAATCTAAAGCTTGGAGCTAGTCACACTCATTTACATTGGAATTTGGGGCTGAGTGAGCTTTCATGCTCTAGATGTAAGGAGGGTTCTTACTGCTGATTGGATTATACCGTTAGTAGTGAAATATTTGTCTGGCTAACCTTTGGCTAGTAGCCTCTCATCCATCCATTTCCTTGCTCTGATAACCTTCCACCTTACTTATTTTACATGCCTGTGTAGCTCTATTCTTATTCCAATAATTCAATTTAATTAGCAGGAGCCACAAAAAGATGGAGCTTCCCCAACTCCAGTTTCAGAGAAATTTTTCTCTACAATGGCACAACTTTGGGAATGGCCAACATTTTGGGCTTGGCAAAGATGCTCTGCCCTAGAACAGCTAAAGGGTCTATAGGATCTCAAATTCCCAAGCAACTAATTTCTCTTACTGCTTTATTCCTTCCACAGACTTTCTCTAAATCTCTCAGCATTCCCAAGATAGAAAATGGAAACCAGGTCCAGTTTTTGCTGAGTTCCGTGTGTGTGTGTGTATGTGTGTGTGTGTGTGTGTGTGTGTGTGTGTGTGTGTAATATATACTTATGGAGAGAAATTGTGGTAGAATTGAGGCAAATAGAAGACTGGTATAGCTGGTATGTGAACTCCACATGATGCACTGTCCATATGTCTATGCACCTGTCTTGCTTCTAGTGTTTGTGTATTCAAAAGCTTCTTCTATTTGCAGTGAACTTTGTATTAATTACCTTTTCATTTGTTGTGACAAAATATCTAACCAAAGAATCCCAAGGAAGGAATGGTTTGTTTTGGTTGATAGATTGAGAAAATGTCCATCAAAGAGATAGAGAGTCAGAAGCAGGAGGCAGATGGATGCATCCACTGTTGGAAACCAGCGAATGGTGAATGCTGGTACTCAGATTACTACTTTTGACTCAGTTTGGTGTCCCAGCCAGGAAAGGTACTGACTGCAGTTAGTGTGGGCCTTCTAACTTCAAGTAACTCAATCTAGGTACTCTCCTATAAGTATACTCACAGACCTGACTCTTCCATGATTCTATATATCCTATTGATTTGTAGATATGGTATAATACCTGCATAATATTGTCTTGAGTGAATAGGAGATGTTGGGTCAGTATTGTGCTTTTTAACACTCTCTTTGTGAATTCAAAGCCCACAGAGAAATGCCTTACTCACTTTCACAGTCAAGAACACATATTTTGCACCTGTCTCCCCTGAACTCTCCAATACAGTACACTTAATTTTTTAAATTTTTCCTCTCATATCTACATTCATCCAAATAATTCATTTCAAATCTATACAACTGGCACTGAAGACACATGCCCACTACCTCCTAAAGCCTTCACTGTAAAGTTTAAGTATTTATGCAACTAGATATAATTCAGGTAAAAAAAAAAAATGTTGCTTCTAAGTAGAAGGCTGAGTTGTCTTTGTTATATTTCCCTGTGAGACTATATTCTTGAACCAGAAGAGGTTAAAACATGTGTTACAGGGTAGGGATGAATTCTACAGCAACATGGTAGGCAAGCATTCTACTGTTGGCTCCAACTCAGTCTTTCCAAAGTTCTGTTAACACTTCACTGCCCAGTTCAATTTACTAATTTCAACTTCACTTATCTTTGGAAATTTTCAAGTACAAAGCTATTTTAAAATAAATTCTCACTTTTCTCAGTACTGCATAAAATTACCAAAACAAAACCATGTATTTTTGTCACACTTTTCCCAAAGCCATAAAGAGAAAATAGCAGACTTTATATGAAGAAAATCTTTTATTACCATGTATTCCCTCTCAAAATTTGACCCTCTCTGGAGAACAGATATTTCCTTATGTCTCCAGTTAGGTGGTTCTGAGGAATCCTATATAAACAGGAACCTCAAGACATAACTATAATATGATGTCTTGAAAGCTGACGTCCTTCTAGAACTACAGAAGACCACTCCATTTATTTGCTGATTGTTGATACCTAAAATTTGTTTTTTAAATAAAAAAAAATCAAAACAAAAACAAACAAACAAAAAACTACCAACAACAAAAAGAAATACCTCAAATGGTTCAAGAGTAAACCAGGAAGTTAAAACACATGTATTTTTCTTAAAAAAAAAATACATATATCTATATCTATATCTATATATATCTATATATATAGATAGATAGATAGATATGTATATATATTGGGTTTTGATGATGGCAGGTAACTTTGTTTTTTGTTGTTTATATTCTTATGCTTTCCTTTTGCCATCAGGTTAACTCTAGTGCTACCTGCACTCACTGTCTATGACTGAAGACTGTCTTTCCAGTTATCTTCCTGGTGTCAGAACTCCTCAGAGTCCAGGTGTCTCTGTGATTCTGTGAACATTATGTATATATACATATATATATATATATATATATATATATATATATACATATATATATATTCTGTGAACTTAAATATATATATATACATATATATATATTCTGTGAACTTAAATATATATATATATATATATATATATATATATATATGCAGAAAGAGCAAGAAAAGTATTTAAAATTATTTAAAATAATTTACCAATATAAAAAAAGTTAAAAGATACCTGGCTGCTCTGCTCCATGAAGACATCTTATCCAGAACCTTCCTAGAGCAACTGGTAAGAAGTCTCCCCCACAACCCTACACCCCCGAACAGCAACTGGTAGCCTGGTGCTCTCTGGACCCATCACCCACCCCAAACCCACCACCCCAGAGTTCCACTCCCCTTTGACCCTTTGCTTGGCCCTTTTGTCTGGGGCAGATACCTACCGGGTCACCTCCTATGAAGACATCATATTCTGAACCATCTTAGAGCAGTGGTGGAACCACTGCACTTAGAGAAGCAGGATTTCAGGATTCCAGAATAAGCCTGAGTCTTAGGAGCTCGTCCACCCAGGAGCTCAAGTTCACAGAATCACAGAGACACCTGGACTCTGAGGAGTTCTGACACAAGGAAGATAACTGGAAAGACAGTCTTCAGTCACAGACAGTGAGTGCAGGTAGCACTAGAGGTAACCTGGTGGCAAAAGGCAAGCATAAGAATATAAACAACAGAAAACAAAGTTACCTGGCATCATCAAAACCCAATTCTCCTACCATAGCAAGTCCTGGACACTCCATCACAGTGGAAAAGCTGGATTTGGATTTTAAATCACTTCTCATGAGAATGATAGAGAACTTTAAGAACGACATAGAAGATAGAGTCTACAGAACTCCAAATAGACTAGTCCAGAAAAGAAATTTCTCCAGTCACATAATAATCAAAACATCAAATGCGAAAACAAAGAAAAAATACTAAAAGCAGTGGAAAAAAGTCAAGTAACATATAAATGCAGACCTATAAGAATTAGACCAGATTTCTCACCAGAAACCATAAAAGGCAGAAGATCCTGGAGTGATATCATATAGACCCTAAGAGAATACAAATGCCAGCCCAGACTACTTTACCCAGCAAAAACGCTCAATCACTATAGATGGGGAAGCCAAGATATTCCATGACAAAATGAAATTTACACAATATTTTCCCACTAATCCAGCCCTACAAAGGATAATAGGTGGAAAACTCCAACACAAGGAGAGAAACTACAACCTAGAAAAAGCTAAAAAGTAATCTTCTAATAAACCAAAAAGAAGATAGCTACACAAACATAATTCCACCTTTAATAACTAAAATAACAGGAAGAAACAATTACTTTTAAAAATATCTCTTAACATAAATGGATTAAATGACCCAATAAAAAGACTTATACTAACAAACTTGACCCAGAATTTTGCTGGAAATGCACCTCAGTGGCAAAAATAGACACTACCTCAGAGTAAAGGACTAAAAAACAATTTACCAAGAAAATGGTCCCAAGGAACAAGTTGGAGTAGCCATTCTAATTTAAAATAAAATCGACTTTCAACCAAAAGTTATAAGAAAAGATAAGGAAGGACACTTCATACCTGTCAAAGTAAAACTCTACCAAGATGAACTCTTAATTCTGAACATCAATGCCCTAAATGCAATGGCACTCAGATTCATAAAAGAAACTTTACTAAAACTCAAAGCACACATTGCACTTCACACAATAATTGTGGGAGATTTAAACACCCCACTCTCAGCAATGGACAGATCCTGGAAACAGAAACTAAACAGAGACACAAGTGGAATTAACAAAAGTTATGAACCAAATAGATTTAACAGATATCTATAGAATATTTCATCCTAAAGCAAAAGAGTATAACTTTTTCTCAGCACCTCATGGTACCTTCTTCAAAATAGACCATATAATTGGTCACAAAGCAGGCCTCAACAGACACAAAAATTTTGTCATAGTCCCTTGGATCCTATCGGATCACCACAAACTAAGGCTGGTCTTCAATAATAACAAAAACAATGGAAAGCCCACATATACATGGAAACTGAACAACACTCTACTCAATAATGACTTGGGCAAGGAAGAAATAAGAAAGAAATTATAGACATTTTAGAATTTAATGAAAATGAACGCTTGTCATACCAAAAATTATGAGACACAATGAAAGCAGTGCTAAGGGGAAAACTCATAGCTCTAAGCATCTACAAAAAGAAACTGGAGAGAGCATACCCTAGCAACTTGACAACACACCTGAAAGCTCTAGAACAAAGAGGAGCAAATACATCCAAGAGGAGTAGACAGCATGAAATAACCAAACTCAGGGCTGAAATCACCTAAGTAGAAACAGAAAGAACTATGCAAAGTATCAACAAAACCAGGAGCTGGTTCTTTGAGAAAATCAACAAGATAGATAAACCCTTAGCCAGACTAATCAGAGGGCACAGAGACAGTATCCAAATTAATAAAATTAGAACTGAAAAGGGAGACATAACAACAGAAACTGAAGAAATTAAAAAAAAAAATCATCAGATCCTGCTACAAATTTGTACTCAACAAATCTGGATGAAATGGACAATTTTCTAGACAGATACCAAGTACCAAAGTTAAATCAGGAACGTAGAAACCATATAAACAGTTCCATAATCCCTAAAGAAATAGCAGCAGTCATTAAAAGTCTTCCCACCAAAAAAACCTCACAGGACCAGATGGTTTTAGTGCAGAATTCTATAAGACCTTCAAAAAGACCTAATACCAATTCTCTTCAAACTATTCTACAAAATATAAGCAGAAGAAACACTACTCAGTTCACTCTATGAAGCAACAATTGTGCTCATACCTAAACCTTACACAAACCCAACAAAAAGAGAAATTCAGACATATTTCCCTTATGAATATAGATACAAAAATACTCAATAAAATTCTTGCAAACCGAATCTAAGAGCACATTAAAACAATCATCCATCATGATCATGTAGGCTTTATCCCAGTAATGCAAAGATGGTTCATTATATAGAAACCCATCAATGTAATCCACTATATAAACAAACTGAGAGAAAAAAACATCATATGATCATGTCACTAGATGCTGAGAAAGCATTTGACAAAATTCAGCATCCTTTCATGGTACAACTCTTGGAAAGATCAGGAATTCAAGGCTCATACCTAAACATAGTAAAAGCAATATACAGCAAACCAATAGCCAACATCAAACTAAATGGAGAGAAACTTGACTTAGATTTAGTTTTAATGATAAAGCCAGGGATTTTTACATATCACAGAATACCTCCAGGAAAGTGACCTGAGAAAATAGAGGGTGTTCGGTCAGTCTTGCACTTTTGGAACATTCCTCTCTTGAAAATTCAAAACCCACAGGAGTAATACAACACCCACTTTCAAAGTCAAGACCAGTCTATTAGGCTCCATATCTTAAAGGTTTCACAGTCACTCTTAAGGCCTTGTAGACTAAGTCTATAATCACAGGAACAGTTGGGCACACAGTAATCATATCGGAAGCATGACCACAAACTAAGCATTTGTATATTATATATTAACAAACCCTGAGTTTAAGGTACATACTGATATTTGAAGAAATATACTGTGTATCTATTTCCAGGAAACTGACAAGATTAAGAGGGCCTATCCCAAGGGTTATATAAACAGTAGCAAGAGCAGAGGAAAAATGTTTCTGTGTTTGCTGGTTTGTCTGCAGGTTATACAACATGCCACCAATGCAGTTTGGGGGAGTCACTGTTTATGCTAGGTGGGCTTTATCATGATGTAGCTTCCTGAGTCATCCATTCTTCTATAAGTAACCCCAGTAAATTCAGTGATCTGCTACGCTAGCATTTGATTGAATCATATTTTTGGCCTTTCATTTGTGTCCTATCTATTTAGATAAAATCTATGTTTCTCCAGTAAATTTATGAAGATTTCTGAGACTGTTCCACCTTAATTCCCAGCATGCACACATCACACCTAAATACCATCATGCAACACAGTTAGAGTCTATAAATGCTCTTTCTTTAGATCTTACATATGAACCACAACCTCATCTGTTCATTACTTCACATGGTATCTTTCCCATTGGACATGAAAAACTGAATGAACAGGCCACCCATTATGTTTGTTACTTTTATAATTCAACTTGACACAACTTTGTGTCACTTGGAAGGAGGAATTTAATCAGAAGAATTGGTTCAACCAGATTGTCTGGTGGCAATGTCTGTTACATATTGTCTTGACTGATGTTTGATTTGGTAGGGCCTAGTACACTGTGGGTGACCCTATCCCTAGGCAGATGGATCAAAGGTATATAAAAGAACAGTTGAGCATAAACCAGGTATAACCCAGTAAGCAGAATTACTTCATGGTTTCTGCTTCACTTCTGCTCTGTCTCCTGTCGTTAATAAACTGTGACATGAAAATATAAGCTAAAATACACTCTTTCCTTGCCCAAAGTGCTTTTGGTCACTTTTGGTAGTGATACATATCACAATGACAGAAATTAAGCTAGTACACTCTCCATTTCTTCCACATGTATGAGCAAACACCACATAGCCTCTTCTCCTTCCTTCTGTATAGGTTGTGGTACATTGGGGTTCTCTTTTTTATTAAAACACTAATTAATAATATTATTGTACCTTTAAAAAACTCAACTAGGAAACTGTTTTTTTTAGTATCAAACTTGTAAGTACTATGATGATTTTACAGTAAAATAAGACATCTGACTACTGCTCTTGTTTTTCAATCTATCCATGTAAGGGAAATGGAGAATGGTAGCAGAGCACTCCAGCAGGTAATGTGAAGGGATCATGGTGAAGCCACAGACCATGATTCTAGAAGCTAGGAACACGAGTCAAGCGCCAACCATATCCATGGCACCCAGAGTTGCTCTATACTGTTGTAACTATGAGAAAAGTAGTTACAAAGCCTAACCAGGAGGCATCCATGCCTCAAAGTCTAATAAATGGCTCCAGCAGTCACATGTAAAATGGGTTGTATACTAAACATGGTATGAAAAAAAGGTAGAAATATGTGGTAGGAAAGAATTAAATCTGAGGATAAGAAGTACAGGAGTCATTTAAAGAATGCAGCAGGGAGACAGTTTTAAAGCAACCCACTTTCAAGCTGGCTTTCCATCTCCTCAGTTCTTCCTCTTGCCTTCTAGAATGGCTTGAGGTTCATTTCTGTTACAGGCACTGACATGTCCTTGGTTTTCCTCTGAGGTCATTGCCTTGGAAGAAGGCCAGTATGGTTTGACTTGTTCATTTGGCATGATTTAGTACCTGAGTGAACCTTCCAATATTAGCCTTGCCAATATTAGCATTGTGTGCAGACACTTCTCAAGCGAGTGGCGCCCAGGGATGTCAGTGAGACAGTGCCATTAAATCACATAGCGGTGTCCTCTGCCATTGTGGGAAAACCAGGTTAGGATTCTATAGCTCTGAATGTCCACTGACCAGTAAATGTTGTAGTTCTTCTTAGGAAACTGTGGGGTGGGACTTCACCCTAATAGAATGTTTACCCTGAATACCCTGAATGCAGGGTCAGGGAAAATAAATTAACAATGATCAGAATAAACTCTGTAATCTTTTATACAGCATGAAACTGGCCTTCAGGTCTCTATGGTGAAGGGTGATTAGAGCAAGGCCATACAGTATAAAGCATTGGTAAGAGGATGACAGAAATGGGGGAAACAATTATAGGATATGGTCTTTGTGGTAGATAATTATGCAATAACAGACAATCAGAAAGCCAATGTTCATAGACTCCACTGTGTCTCTCTTCTGGCTACATGACATTGTATCAGTTACCCTGATCTGCCTGAGCAGTAGAGTTATGACTCTTAAATATGATACACAGTGGGTGATGGTAGCCCCATTCTGATCCATCAGCCATTTGAGAAGCCCCTTGACTTCTAAGACCATCTCCTTTGTGTCACCACAAAGTTTGATATTTTTATTCCCCAATTGTTGAGAACTATGACAATAATACCCCTTAGCTGTCATTCAGATAGAAAGGAGCACATCGCTTTTCAAACCAGCAAAGAGTTACAGCAGAAATATAAAAGGTTGCTTTCATTGACTACATTCAGACTACATTCAGAAGGCCTGGTGGCTTTTGTGTGAATTATCTTCCCCCGCTCACTGGTCTGGTCTGACAAGTGAATCTCCTTGAACAAGGACAGATGAAAAACTGAAGAGTAGTTTCTGCTAGCCGTGGAATACACAAATGATCGCATTCAACTGACTCTCAGCAGTGTCCTTGTTTTGTGTTTTATCCTGCAGAGTTGGTACAGCAGAGCCTCAGCATGCTGCTAGTCTAAACGGTTTTCTAGATAAGAAACCAGTGAATTTTGAGTAGGAACAGATGTTGGGGAGGACAAAAGAACTCTGGATAATGGGCTGGGCTATTCACTATAAAGAGCCCTCCCACCTAGCTCACTCTGCTAGCTAGAAAGGGTCTTGGGGACTGAGTTATGCACATAGTTTGCATCTTTGTCTCAGACTCTCAACCTTTCCCGGCTCAGATGACAGAAATGAATTATTTCCCCAGAAATACTGTCTGCTAGAGCTACGAGGCAGGTCTCCTTGGTGGTCTTAAGGTGAAAATCAAACTTTTATAGGCTGGATGGTAAATCATTGAGACAGGTTTCTCTGAAGAAATGATGCAAAAAGGTTTTCTGTCAGCCAGATTTGGCCATTTACTTCTCAATAATAGCAACAGTGTGACTTCCTCCCTCACTTAAGCTAAAGCCAGAGTCTTTTTTGGTCAACTTTGCAGTCTAAACCTGTGTTCATTTTTCTTGTGATGTCAAAGTCAGGGTTAAGGAGAGTCTCAGAGTTTCCAGTGCTTGCTACACAAGTAGAAAGTGCTTGAAATCCAGGATATGTGTAAATGTGAAACAGGCATGCCATCGCCATTGGAATTTCAGACTTCACAAGGGAGAAACCCCAACTGTATTAGCAAGCACTGAGTTAAGCTGAGAGACTTTGCATGAGAGCTAGCTTCAATCTTTAACAGGACACAGCTGGCCCTCACCTGGGTAGAGAGTTGAGGTTACTGGACCTGCATTTGTTCTGTAGTCATGTTTATAGGAAACTATAAATCACATGAGGGGACCCATTATACTATGCTGACACTATTTCTTTGGCATAGGGCCCTGAAATATGAGTGGAGGAACTGAGCAGAGTGCAGACATGTGAACTTGCATGTGTTCAGTTATCCCTTCTGTAGGTGAGATATGACTAGTTGTTTGAAGTTCTTGTCTTGACTGTCCCACAGTGAAAGCCTATAACCTGGATTGTAAAATGAAATAATCCCATGTCTCCCCTAAGTTGCTTTTTGAGACATTTTATTACAGTATCCAAAATGAAACTATTACACACCCCTAAAGTGAATAAGGGGTAGATAGATGAGGAAGCATGACACTAATATTGGGTCTTTACACGCATGCACACACATATGTACCTCCAAACATATGTGACTACACATATGTAAAAGGATGCTTACTATACTCACATTTGGTTTTGAAGAAAACCTGCTTATTGTCCATGCCTTTCAATTACACTAAAGTGCTTCAAGTTATAAAACTGTGTACATCTTTAATTTCCCTTATCAAAATTTGATAAATATATTCTCATTTGTTTTATATCTTTAAAAATTTCTGTATCATTACAGCTATACTTTTAAAGGGTACATAGAAGAGAGCCACATTTATGAAGATAAGAGACAGTAATTTAGACATTACTACTGATTTTCCCATCTCCTCTTTGAGAAAGTTATTAACTACTAAGAGCTCATAAAATACTTGCATATTTGTTTGTTATTAAAAATGTGTCTCTTTAAGTTTATTATTTCTTGATATATGCTTAAGTTTCTTCCATATAAATACATCATGGGAATAAATGTGTATATATTAATGTGTACATGATGTTACATGCACTTATTGTATATGTATAAATGTACACACATACCACAAAACTAGATTCATCACTTAAGCACATGTGAGTAAAGCCTTTCATATTTATAATTATATATATTGATGTTTTTCAACTCAGCCTCTATTGTAATATTTCTCCATAATCTTAACTATTCCCAAAATGTTTGCACTGGTGAGTTAAGAGGCAAATGTATCATCAACTGACTTGGCCACTGAGATGTGAGAATGATATAAGCCCTGGAATCTAAAACAAGCCTGGGCCTCACAAGAGGCTTTGTCTCAAAGAACCTTTCTTATTCTTTAAAATAATTTTAAGTTTTTAAATTTATAATAATAAAAACCTATGCCCTTGTTTGACCAATCCTGTGAGTGAAAATTATATACCTCTAAGATAGCTAGCTACATCCTTCAATCCTCCATTTCCTGGTCTCTTTCGTCTCAATAGTTTCACGTGCACATCTCCCTTGACCACATACCTCGCCTATAGGCATAGCACATTCTGCCATGTGCCAGGCTAGTTCTCTCAAAGCCCAATAAATGCAAATGGCATGAGAACAGTGACCTTGTTTCATATACCATTATTAGGAGACTCAAATTAACTTCAACTTCCATAGTGAAATGACACCTGAGGTAGGATGTCAGTGTTTGAGAACAGGCTTCCTTCACACCAAGCAACTCTCAGCTACTTCTTCTTGCAAAAGTCAGCTGCCAAGACTTCTGTTAGAAAGTATGTTGAAAAAAGTAAGGCGCTGAAATTAAGCAGGGCTGAATCAATCCTGCCTCAACACCTGAATGCCATGCATTATTCCTGGCTTTGATTTTGGGTTAACATTGGGGAAATTCCTGATTAACCTGGCGCTAGAGAAGGACAGAAATAAATTTAAGAAAAATTACTGGCTTGTACTGGACAGTGTGTCTGTGTGTATGCAAACACATGCATTCATGAATATGAGTACAGGTGTACACATGAACATACCACAGAATGCATGAAGACAATTTCTGGGTTATTTATTACTCTGTGTGTGTGTGTGTGTGTGTGTGTGTGTGTAACCTGGCCTAAGACAAGATCTCTTTTCCTTTACAGTGTGACCCAGGCTAGCCTACCCATAAATTTCTAGGGATCTTCCTGTCTTCACTTCAAATTTCTGTCTAGAAGTCCTAGAATTGTACATATTCACTGCCCTTTCTAGTTTCCAGTGGATTCAGGAGATTAGAACTCAAGATCTCATGTGTACGACATATACTTTACCCAGTCAGTCAGCACTAGTCAAAGTAGTGGATGTTTTTAATTTGTTAATCCTCTGCTGTGTATAGATTTCCAAAGATGCTCAGACCAGACACATGCCACATAACTGCTAGTCCTCCATCCATTCCTCGTTCCCTGCCTCCTTTCCTTTCTTAGTCCCTTCCTTCCTCTCTGTATAGCGACCCTCTCAGAAAGTATGAATATAAAATAAGTTCTGCAGTCCTGTAGTTTCAAACTATTCCTGGTTCTTGTACAAGTTTTGTGTTTGTTTTGCTGCTTTAGTTTTGTTCTGTTTGTTTTGCTGTGTTTATGCTTGACAGTTTTCTTCCTGTGTATCTTCTCCAGTATCCATTCCTCTCACCACCTGTGCTACTGATGTTGCTAAACAACTAGCTTTCTTTATTGTTGTTTCTCTTTCTACTAAACACATTGTGTGTGTGAAATTTAACACCACCACCCAATCCAGGCATCTGCTAAGCTGAAAAATCAATTTTTAGAATACGTTACTATTTAGTTTCTGCCTTTATTCTTTACATTTGTTTATTTGCAGGGCCCCTTGCCAAATGTGAGAGTATGCACATATCAAGTCATCATACAGCTCAATTCTTCCCTTCTGCCATGTATTCTAGTGAGCAAATTCAGGTCATCTGTCTAATCAGTAAGAATCCATACCTGTTAAGCAATCTCATGTCACCCTTCCCTTTTTCTGTTAATTTGATTGAATTGAATATTTGAGTGTTGCACTGGATCTTATACTACTCTTGATATAATTCCGTTACTCAGATGGACTGAGAATGCGGGTGGTAGTCAAGCCAATCTTGCCACTGGCAGTAATGGCATAGCCCTTGTTGGTACAGGTCTCTGCCTACCCATTAACAATCTGAAGTATTTTCTTCCTTTTACAGACCTCTTAACAGATAATAACCAGGGCTGTGGCTTCAGTGAAGAAGAGAATTTTAGAGAAATCCAAGATGAATTAGCATTGGAGATTTACTGAGAGACATCATCAATGAGGATCTTTAACATAGACATTAGCAGAAGAGGCAGTCAGAGAAAGGATAGGTGAGTTTTGGCTTCTGAGGGGAGAGGATGGCTTCATGAATTTAGAGTGTGTGTATAGACACACACATACACACAGAATTTTGATGTCTCTCAAGCTATATGTCGAAGTTCAGATTCACACACAAACATATTAAAATTTCTCTGTGTGTAGTTTGAAACAAGACTAAACTTAAATAAATTTGGGGCTGGAAGATGTCACAACAGTTAAGCATTTACTATTAAGAGCGTGAGAAACAGATTTGAGATCTCCAGAACCCATGTGGTTGAATATGGTGACACAAATGTAAGTCCAGTCAGAGAAGACAGAGAAATTATCTGGAGCAAACTGGCTAGTGAGACCAGCAGTGTTTGTGAGTTCTGGATTTAACTGAGAGAACTGTCACAAAGAATAAAATGGAAGGGAAAGGAAAGAGGATTCCCAATGTGAACCTCTAGGCCTCTGCATGCCAGCACACAAACATATGTACATCGATGTGTGCATGTTCTCAAGCAAGCATTCACATCTAAATACCACATACACAGGAAGAAGACAGAAAACAGAAAAGTGTTTAGTAAGTAAAAATGTAATTTTGATTTATGAAGGTAATTGTTTAAGTTTAGTAGAAAAAATAGATGCTTAAAGTTACACATTATTTGGGCAAAAAGTAGCTATTGTTTTTAATTGGTTTTGGCATCTTCATTGGTGATGTCTGTGTCAAAACATGGTCCATCTCAGTAATTTTGTCTTCATCAGACTTCTCCAGAGTTTTCTGACTTGATTATCAGGTCATGAAAGCCAGTTACTCTGGGACAATGGGCTATTATTCTCTCTCATATCTCATGCTTACCTTATATGGCTCTCAGACTTCCCATGTCACTCTTTCCTTCCTTCCTTCCTTCCTTCCTTCCTTCCTTCCTTCCTTCCCTCCTTCCTTCCTTCCCTCCTTCCTTTTCCCTTCCCTCTCTTCTTCCTTCCTCCTTTCCTTCCTTCTTTCCTTCCCTCCTTTCTTCCTTCTTTCTGTCTGCCTTTATTTCTTCCTTTATCTCTTTCTTTCATATTTATTTATTGATCTTGTGAATGTGAGTATGCTATCTTCATGAATACCAGTAGACGATATTGGGTCTCATTACAGATGGTTATGAGCCCCCATATGGTTGCTGGAAATTGAACTCAAAACCTCTGGAAGAGCAGACAGTGCTCTTAACTGCTAAGCCATCTGTCTAGCCCCTGCCATGTGTTTCAGACTTGTGTCAGTGTGAGCACAATATGGGAAATAATGACTGTTCTGTGTCTGCCACAGTAATTTTAGTGATCCATTTAACCTCAGTCTTAGAGTGTGGCTGTAATAGTTATATTAGTCAATCCACTTTGACTCCCAGCAGGTAGCAAGCACTCTGCATCTGCCCCAAAACTTTCTGGATTTACAAATGAAAGACATACACTAGCTAATTTTGAAATGCCTTGACTAGCTCAATGATTGGTCACTTCTAGTCCTCCCCATGACTAGCAAACATTTCACTCTGGTATTTCTGGCTTACCTCCTACTAAACTTTTATTTTATCTTGGTGGCCCTGTTACATTCTGGGAAACCCCCATCCAAACCCAGTGCCACATTCCCTTTCCATATACATTGTAGGATGCTTTCTCTCCTGCAGCTCTTAAATCTTATCCTTCTCCCTCAGGGTCATGACAAATCTCCACCTCCTTTCTTTTCTTTCTGACTCTTGCCCAAGCAATCTAAGGCCTGGTCTGTCTTCTTGCCCAGCCATTGGCTGTATGACAATTCTTTATTATCAATCAAAGGCAGAGGGGGTCAGGGGCTCTCAGGTCTGGAGTGATGCTTTTTTGGAGTTGAGATAAGACAAAGCATTAGAACCAATTCTCCATATGTGGTAAGTATTAGTTTGCCTGTAATCTTCTAAGATTAGCAAGTCCTCCATGATCTAAATATCTCAAAGGCAGGATTCAGACTCAAATTTGAATGTGAAGTTTGTGTTCATACAATTGTTTTGACAATAAGTCGCAATTTGATTTTTGTCTATTTGTTTGGGTTACAGTCATATATTTTTGTTTTTACTCACAGTTGTTTTCACTGATAATTTATGAAAACTTTTAAGATTCTTATATTTCTAGGTTTTAGACTCTTGTCCATTTGTTTATGATCACAGAATTGATGCCACTGGCAATAGATGCCAGTAACATTTATGGAATATTAACACAATCCTATGAGTTATGTATCTGTCAGGACTTGTCCTGGAAAGTATGCTGAAGTTAAGGCTGAGGAGGGAAATCTTTGGGTAAATACTTGACTTTCAATTCCCTGTACTTACATTTGAACAACAGAGCCCACGTAAAAAAGCCAGGTATACTGACATGTACATGAATCTTAGTACTGGTAAGGTAGAGCCAGGATGAAGCCTGAATCTCTCTAGTTAGCCCAACCCAGACATTTTGGTGAGTCCTAACCTTGAGAAACTATGTCTCAAAATGAGATAAGGGCTCACTGGGTGATAACACTTGTTGTCTGAGATTGGCAACCTGAGTTGAGGAGAAGGAACCAACATGAAAATAGAAGAAGAGAGACTATTCTACTGTGTTATCTTCACGTCCTCTTCATGTGCACCGTGACACAAAGGCCTAGCACTTACCTTCTACACACAAACATACATAAGCACATTCACACACACATGAGATTTGGAGTTTCATCACACCCAACTCAATCATAGGTCCTCACACTGGGATTTTAAGCACTTGAGCCTACATTCTGTCTCTTTCATCAAATGAAATTCAAACTGTTCAAAACAGATCAGTGCCACCTGACAAAGTGGAAAAGCTTGCTTTCTTTTTCTCCCTGCAAAGATAAACACACACCATACACATACACATACACATACACATACACATACACATACACATACACATCACACACACATACACACACACACACACACAGAGAGAGAGAGAGAGAGAGAGAGAGAGAGAGAGAGAGAGAGAGAGAAAGAGACAAAACAATAAAATTAAAACACATTTGGGAGCTTACACATTATTTTTGAATTTCACAAGCCAAGAGCAATCATCCTTCAAGTTCCTTACTTTAATTAGATGAAATGCTGTTCTGAAAGTTGAAAATGGTAGAAGCAGGATTTCACTTCAACCAAAGACAAATGCACCTTCTATTTCCACCAGTTAAAATCCATTGCCTATGGCTTCCCCAGGACTAATAAGAGTTTGATATTTTCCTGATAGCTTTGACTTTTAGATTCTCAAAGCTAGTCCCATGCCAGTGCTGGTGGCCATTCATCTGCTTATTTCTGCTCTCTGAGGACAAAGCTGTTTCAGAATATACATTCACTATTTCCAGAAAAATGCTAAAGAGGGCTGGTTTAAAAAAACAAACCTGTGAGATTTTTTTTCTTTTGTACCAGTATGACTTGGATGGTTATAATGCTTATAAATCTGAAGGAATAAAACATTTGGCTTCTGGTTTCCTTCTCCAACAGTTAACTTCATGAAAGAATATTTTGGTAGCTTACAGACAATGCATAAAAATATGTGATGGTTCTGGACAAAACTTTAAAGGACCTGCAGGGCTGAAATGATTCCCAGCACAGAAAATCAATTTCCTGTAAAGAATAAAGAGGCAAAGGTTTGAGACAAATATCAGATATAACTCTAGAGAGTCTATTTTCTGCTTGTTTTCTGGAAGTAAGGACTAAAATTTTGAGATAGATACTTTTACCCTAATTTAGTTCGTTTATATTTTGCCATTTTCATGGATTATATTGAAGTTTACGTTTTATGAATTGTTTTAGACATGATTTTATTCCAAAACACAAGTAGGAAGGAACAAAAGTATGTACATCTACATAATCTAGGTATAAAATGAGAAATTTTTAATTAGGTAGATAAGATTAAAACTACACATAAATTCAGGATTAATTTTATTATAACACACCCATACTAACTCCTACAATTGATGGAATTCATTTGAAGAATGATGATACTGGGCTGAGACGATGGTTCAATGGTAAAGTGTTTGCTGTGCAAGTATGAGGACTTGTGTTAGAACTGTAAGAGACACCAAAACCTGGATACTAACGTGGACATGTATAGTTTCAGAATTCTTCTGGTGAGATGGGAAGTAGAAAAATCTAAAAGGACAGCTGACTGACATCTGCTCATGCTAAAGAATTATAGATACCCTGTCCCAAAACATAACTGAAGTGAGGACTGAACATATTTCTCAGTAGTTAGTAATACTTGTCCTTTTCCCAGAGACCCTGGATTCAATTCCTAGCACACACATACTGGTTCACATCAATTCTAAATCCAGTTCAAAAGGATCTGACTCCTTTCTCTGGTCTCCTAAAGAAAGCTATGCATGTAGCTCACATAAAAACACAAACCACTCATACACATAACAATAAAAGTGAAACTTTAAAAATTGTGAAAAGTGATGATCAACATTGAATAGTCCATTGAAGACAACCCAAGGTAGTCTATTAATATTTACAGTCACACAGTTATAAGTACATTCACACACACACACACACACACACACACACACACACACACACACACACCTACCTTGAGGTTAGAAAAATAATTATGGTGCCACTTGGAAATATTTTACATAAAACTTATAAAATGTTTATGTTGCCTCAGCTCAGGGACCTAGGAAACTAAAAGCACCTCTCTTATGCATCCTTACACCAAGAATACAAGCACTGCTATGTAAGCCACTGTGGTTACTGAACACTAGCACATTTCCTTTCATGGTTCATGTTAGTGGCTCTCTCAGCCACAGTTCTGTGAGCCTTCCCCTGTATACACCAAGCTCTGGTAAAAGCTTCCACAGGGAAGGAGCTCGGTCAGAGATGCCTAAGAATTTTATGTATTCTCACTACATAATAGAACTGAAGATGGAAACTAGAACTTCTTACCTCACTTGAACAGACAGAAGACCGGCTTTCCCCCTGTTTTGAGGATAATTTAGTTAGTCCCATGTAAGTTCTACATTCATATATTTTTTAATATCATTCTTCTCTCACACCTTTGGTACTGCTTTAAATAATTTGTCCATTACTTTTTAAATTACAATGAAAAATAATAAACAAAAGCAAGGAAAGAACAGGTAATTTTGGCTCAGTTTGGTGACATGTTCCAACATCATCAGATTGCTTCATATCTAAAGTCAGGAAGAGGAAGGAGGTGCATGCTTGTCCTCAGCTAAACTTTTCCTTTTTATTCTGTCTGGAACCCAGATCATGAATTGATATGATGTCTTACCACTTGAATTAGCTCAATCTAAAAAATCTCTTGCAGACATTTCCAGAAGTGTTTCTAGATCTTGTTAAACTAACAAAATTGACCTTCACAATTAAACAAAGAAAATAGTATGATACCTCAGTTTGGCAGCTCAATCAATAATTGTGGGATGAATTGAGGTATCATGTATGAAAATGCCCATATTCTGGGGACTGTTATAATCAATGGAAGTAAAAATTTCATTAACTACAAATCTCTTCTCTTGGATATAATTAGGCTGTTATAGTGCAGAATTTAGTGTACTCTAGACATGCCTGGAACTGAATGTTTCCCTTTTCAACTTCAGTGATTGTATCCTCTGCTTCTTGCAATTATATCTCCCATACTTTCATTATGTGCCCTATAAAGATATTTGATCTAATAAACATGTCAAACAGGAAAATGTCCCTGTCTCTCTTACTGACAAGGATTCTTCCAGCTGGACTTTGACCTATGTCCTATGACAGTAGTTGAACACGTCACTTCTTTTTATGTCTGATGCTAATTCTTTGTGACTTAATAAGCCAGTGTATCCCCCGTCTACATCATAGGCATCTGGGAGGAGATAATCAGATTACTGATGTGTATTGAAGTCTAATTTGCACTGTATGTTTATGGCAGGATTGCTTATGCAGTGAAAAAGTGTACAGACTGACTTAACAAACTGAGCAAAATTGCCAGTTTCACACTTGGATCTTAGTTTAACCAGTATCCTTTCTTAGATATAGGATATTTTGACTTACAAATTTGGCAGTATGACAGAAGGGCATGTCATGATTCTAAAATGTGTTAGGGAGAAAGTCATTTGATCAGCTAAATATAGTTTGGATTTGAGTTTTGTCAGCTTAATTATCTACATTTTAGAGAAAGTAGATTCAGAATTAAGCCTTGCTTTGTATGAAGCATTCTCAGATGTATTGGACTTGTGAGCTTTCAGTCAGTAAATTAGTCCATCTCTTTCACAGAGACAAAAAAAAAAAAAAATAGGGGAGTATTTTCTTTTCCTGTTTTGCAGAAAAATGCTACTTTTAAAGCTGACTATATCTCCTTTACATTCTTCTCAAAATAATGGTGTGTGTGTGTGTGTGTGTGTGTGTGTGTGTGTGTGTGTGTACAGGTGCGTTTCAGCATATGCAAGCACCAGAGGGTCACCTTTGGTTTTGTGTCTTAGAAATTACCTTTCTTGATTTTGTTTTTGCTTAGAGACAGCTCTCTAGTTGTTTTGGCACTTGTCCAACATGTTGGACTGGCTGTCCAGCAAGTCTCAACGATCTACCTCTTTTTCAGCTCCTGAATTCTGGGATTGTAATTGTATACTCCTATGTACTGATGTTTTTGCATAAATTTGGGGCATTATGCTTAGGAGCTCCTGCTTGCAAGGCAAGCAGTTTCTGACTGCTCCATCTCTTCAGTCCTGAACATGTCTTTAGTTTAGATGAATACACCTTTACTTCCCCATCAACTCTCCTTTGAATCAAAAATGCATTTCATCCATTTTTCCTATCCCTGCCAAATTATTCTACTCTGACATTCACAAATCTTTCACTTTTACATTTCACCTCTCTTTAAAATTCTGGATATAATATTTGTTCCTCAATAGAAAAGAGTAAGGAGCACATCTCTCAATATAGAATAGTCTATATTCTACTTGTTCCTTTCTGTACTTGCTGCTAGTTCTTCACTCTTGGTGATAGCAACACTTTAATCTAGTCTGCCTGAAACATTGAGATGATAAATACATGCAATTCCTATACCACACTGCAACGAAACAAATATTCCAATAAAAAAGATTATAATTGTGTACAAGGCTGATAATAAATGACTGTTAATGCTTAGCTGTAGAGCAAATATTTATAGCAACCTCTTCTTCCAGGGCTAAGGAATTAAGGATGGAGAGAAAATTTGTGAAATACTGCCCTCTAGGTATGGCATCACTGTTGCACACAGAAACTCTCAGTGGCTGTAACAATTATACAACTTGAATGAAATTAAAATCCCAGCATGCAGTGGTAAAGAATTACATAGATTCCATCCAAACATAGGAGATACTGGTAACTGATGATTGCTTGGTGAGGAGAGTTACTTTTCCTCAGAGTTGTGGGTCCTGAAAAATCCCCTGTGTAGCACATGAGCAGTGCTAACTGGACTCATTGGCAAACACATACCTAAGAAATGACATGAAGTTGGGAGGAAGATGTTTGCTGTACTAGAGGAAATTTTTATATGGGGTTGAAGGGTAGATATGATTAAGATATGTTACATACTGGTACTAAATTTTCAAATGATAAATTTAAACTATTATTAGAAAAGGATACGCGGATGGATGAATGGACTACATATTTGATAGTAAGGAGTACCTTAAAAGTCACCTCCACAGAGGTCATTCTTTGCTAATTATTTTAGGGAACCCTTAAAATTACTAAAACATTTTTCTTAATTATTTAAAATATAGTTAAAAGTACCTGTTTTGCTTTGAATTATATTACATTTCTACCAAATGCAAAAAACACAAAAAGAAAAAGAGAGAGAGAGAAAGATAGAAAGAGAGAAAGAAAGAAAGAAAGAAAGAAAGAAAGAAAGAAAGAAAGAAAGAAAAACAAAGAAAGAAGGGAGGAAGGAAATAACCATAAATAGGAAGAAAATAGCCATATATAGCCAATGTGTCATAATCTATTCGAAATGAACAAAATTAAGTTTATATCACTGTGCTGTGCTGAGCTCAATAGCTGCCTTTCAGAAACCATTACCCATAATATTAATCAGTCTGTTTACAGAGTCTAATGCACTTGATCTTTCACTTTTGAATACTATGGTAAAACACAAACTATGTGTTTTCTTGCAAACTCTGTAATCCCTTTCTAATTTTCATTATAAAACATTACTGTGAGGCATAAAGTTTGTGAATTCATCCAAATCCTCTTTGTTTTTTCTCTAAATATACTGTGATAAGAGGCTGAAATTTTGGGAGCCAGGAAGAAAAGATAACGTCCCTTTTGCAATGGTGTGATTAAGGTTCAGGCAGAGAGATTCCCAGGATTTATAATTCAGGGAAGAGAGAAAATTCACTCAGACAAGGACATGGAGAGGATTTCAGAGGATGTCACACTCGATGGAACTATGAAGTGCTGGGAAGCAAACAACAAACAAAAGAAAAAAGATTCACAGACAACAGTGTGGATCAAAAGGTACTCACAAGACTGACAACATGTTCAGGGTCTCAAACACAGAAAGTAGATAATACACGACACCTCCCACAAGTGACTGTAAATGCTCTTTGTGGGTTTGAGAAGCTTGGGTTTTAAAGAATTGAGAGTGGGTCTGAAGAGTTGGTTCATCACTTGTAGGCACATACTGCCTTTGCATAGGAACAGATTGTGGCGGCTGCCATAACCTATGTCAGATGGCTCACAACTACCAATAACTCCACCTTCAGGGTATATAATGTTCCCTTGTAACCTGTGAGGGTACTGCAGTCATGTTCACAAACCTATATTCAGGAACACACACACACACACACACACACACACACACACACACCATAAAAATAACCAAGCATAGTAGCACACACCTTTAACTCCAACACTCAGGAAGCAGAGGCAGGAGAAGCCTTGTATGTTCAAGGCTAGTCTAATCTACAAAGGGAATTCCTATACATCGAGGGGTACATAAAGAAATCATTTCTCAAAAGAAAATATAAAAATGAAATCTTTGAATGAATCTTTTGCTGAAATTTAAGAAATGATAAGATTAGCAACCTAGCAAGGTGGAATAGGATGTTCATATAAAATACAGACGAGTTTTAGATAAAAAGTGATGCTTATTTTAAGAATAATCCTTATTTAAATCTTTTCTGAGACTTACACATACTACAAAATGAAATATTTATTGCTGTCCCGAAAGTCAGTTTTCAATAGAGTTCATACATGTTTATGCATTAAAATTTCCCAGCTTCACAGGCCGTTGGTGGCGCATGCCTTTAATTCCAGCACTTGGGAGGCAGAGGCAGGCGGATTTCCAAATTCGAGGCCAGCCTGGTCTACAGAGTGAGTTCCAGGACAGCCAGGGCTACACAGAGAAACCCTGTCTCAAAAAAAAAAAATTTTCCCAGCTTCATTCTAGTGGCACTGTTGAGGAAAAATTGAAGAAAAAAGACCATTTTGAGGGATGAGTTGTTAACATGGAGACTCCCATGTGCTGAAGCTGGTGTTCAGGAACTGGATTCTTTTTTGCCAGGACACAGGGAGACAAAACCTGCAGAGAAAAGCTATCTTTAGGTCTTGTTCAGAAGTCAGCAGATATTTTAGGATGAATAGGTGGGGTTAGTGTTCCAGTACTGTAATACTGTAACCCTAGTTATATGATGGAGACATCTGTTTCTTTGATAAGTAGATGCATATTTGCCTGCCTGCTCTTCAGACTCTAGTGTAAATAGTCTTATAAGAGGGTGTAGGATGCAAGGGCTCAGTAGCAAGAGCTCAGTGGTTTTCATGAGTCTCAGGCCTAAGGTCTCAAACATGAAGAAATGTGCTTTTGTTATCATCTGAATATTTTTGAGACTTCACATAAATATTATTTCAATAGCTTTATTGTCAAAGGACATTAATGTTTAAATTAAAAAATTACAGAAGGAAATTGGTAAAATGATGTACTACGGGTTCTTTACCTTAATGTGTTCTTTGTTATTTTAATATCATCAAAAACTATGCATTTCCTAGCAGAAGTTCCATTGCCCAAACTTGACTCCTCAGCCTCTCAGTATCAGCATAATTCAGTCTCTCAAGAATGGTTCATCTCTCAGAGCTTGCTTGGTTTATCATTTGTATTCATACTAAACTGAAAGTTACAAGAGGGGAGGGGAATGAATCTCTGCCTTGTTCTAATAAAGTTCTATATTATTTTACTGAATATTGGGCATATAATACTTAATTAGTAGGATAGCATTGACAGCCAAAAAATAGGACAAAAATCTAGGTTCGTGTGGTGTCTTATCCATTTTATATCCCCCTGAGGCCCTTTTAATTATGTGCCTTGAGAAACCACATGGAAACGCAATTACAAAGGCAAAACAAACACAAAACTGTAGAACCAGGACTTTTTAGAGTGTGTTCAGTTTTATCCTATAGATAGTGAAAAATGGAACATAAACCACACTGAAGAGACATAATTTTGACATTGCTTGATTAGGTAAAAGGTGACAACTAACTCTAAGTCACATACTATTTTAAAAATAGAACAGCCCAGATACTCAGTGAATTCCTTTGGGACTCAGATCTAAGTTCTCAAATGTGCACCATCTGAGAGAGATGACTCAGAATATTAAGAGCATTACTTGTTCTTGCAAAGTACTAAAGTTCAGATCCCAGGACCCATGTCAGGGGACTCACGACTGTAACCATGACTCCAGGGATTCTTCTACCCACCTCTGACCTCTGAGGACATCTCTGCATATGCATGAAATGACTACACACACACACACACACACACACACACACACACACACACACACACA
>JANHMN010000009.1:17218813-17249244 GCA_030674055.1 Rhabdomys pumilio
CTATCTATCTATCTATCTATCTATCTATCTATCTATCTATCTATCTACTTAGCAGTAAGGGATTCTATATCCGAATCTCACCCAGGTTAGAAGGTTAGACAAGTACTCTGCTACAGAATCATATAATTAGCACAAAATGTGTGTGTGTGTGTGTGTGTGTGTGTGTGCGCGCACGTGTGTGTGTGTTGTACTACTTCTTGTCAGTGTGCACATGTTTGGGCTATTAGATTGTGAAAATGTGCATGTGAACACTTTACCATTGAGCCATCGTCTTTAAAGTAATTATTCTTAGTTTTTATTCTTAATCTTCAAGAAACAAACTTTCTTCTTTTGGTTATATTAGAAATATAGAGGAAGTAATACAAAAGCCTTGCCATTATATAGTTTATTTCATAATGGAAACAGTTCACAGACACACATACACACAAACATACAATCTTCATGTAGGCTTCCTAAGCGTGTCTGCAGAAGCCAATGCTGACTCTTCTTGATGCAGATCCACGTATGCTTGTGTAGTCCTCATCTATGCTGAAGTTTCACTACCTTACTTCTAGTGAGACACTGTTCAACTGTGGTCCCACCTTTGGTTTCTGCTTATCAAGTTTACCTTAAAGTTTGTTGAGAATATGTAATTTTGTCTTTGTGTTTATGTTTGCAATACTTTTAAGTAAGATTTTTCCTCAAATTACCCAGATAAGCCTTGAATTCACAACCCTCTCAGATTGGTCCCCCAAGTCTCTGGTATTGTCAGCATGTGCTCCCATGCCTGACAGAGGTGGGAGATCCATAGGACACCACCAATACTTTATTGTATCTCTCAAAGAGGTCTATAAATGGGTAATCATCATTCATATAATTTCATCAATCTAGTTAATACCGTGATTAACCAAAGAAACCAATTTTTTTGATTTAAGGGGTCTTTTGTTTTACATTATTTCTAATATAGAGCATCCAGTGAACAGCTTCCAGTATAGAATTCATAAGGTCCCTGACACCAGATTGATAAGAGATGCCAAAGCACCTTGCTGTGTGTTAGGATTGCTGTTTTGAGGTATAGAAGGTAACTTGTACATGCCAATCACAAGGGGATGCAGTGTTGGAGAAGGGGTTGCCTTCCAGTTCTGTGTTTCTCCCCTGTACCACAAAGAAAAGAAGGTGGTATCTATCAGACTGTCTTTTACTTCTCTCTCATGACTTCTTCAAGTAAGGCTTTCAGCTCCACTGAACTTTACAGGTAGAAAACTGAGGAGGAATCAAAATTTCTATGGTTAGTTGTGGAGGGTAAAATTAAATCTTCTCTACAGTTAGAAAAGAAGATAAACAATCTTCATGCCTGTGATAAATGTTAGAGTTTTCACTCATTTTGCAAGACTACTTTTCCATAATACTCTTTTAGATGGATTTACCTCACTTTGCCTCATAATGCATATGCTATTAAAGACCACATTGCTACAGTAGTCTGAATAATACTGTAGTATGGGTCATTATTAGCATAACAGGTAGCAATGATCTCTATGAGAAAACGTCTAGGGTAGTCAGCTGGGAAGTATAAACGTGAGTCAAATGTAATAATGGGTGAAGGAGTCTAGGAAAATGCTTCAGTCACTATTGCAGTTGTCATAGAATCAAATGGACCTGAGTTTGATCTCATGGCAAAAATTAAAAAAAAAAATTAAAAATAAAATAAACCTGACATGACAAAGTGCCTCTATAATTCTAATGCTTTGAAAAGCCAGAGACAAGATGGTCCCTGGAGCTTGCTAGCAGGCAGCCTAGACAATCTCACAAGCTCCATGTTCAATAAGAGATTCTATCTCAGTAAAATAGAGTGAAAAACTGTTAAGAAAGACATATTCTGTTGGCCTCTGGCCTCTGAATTCATCTTTCCAAGGATGAATTCAAACACATGAACACATATTCAAACATACACAACATACACACATGTACACCTATCTTATAAGGAATGAAGAGAAGGACAATATCTAGCAATGGGTACCTTCACATATAATCAGATACAGCTGGGAATACAACATGGCCATACAGAACACTTACTGGATCAAGTGACTAACTTTAAAAGCAAATATTCTGTAAGTCTAAAAATAATACATTCCAAAATTATCTATGAATAAAAACAATTTGGCATAAGACCAGCACAGCTCAATCAACAGAATCTTGGTCTTAGAAAAGAGAAATACAAATAGAATTTGCTCCCAGTATTCACTTTTCTCAACCTATCTCTTCATATTTACGGAGTTAGAGTACTATAGATGTCTGTGCTATCAGCAGGTCCACTCCTAATTAGTGAAACACCACCACTAACAGGAGTTATCAGAAAGTTACATATATCCATAGGTATTTTATGATAAGTATTTTCTGCAAATGTCTTCATTTGTGTAAACTGTTATCTGTCATGTTATATTTTCTAACACTATATTTTTTGGTAAAATATTCTGTGCTTAGCTGGATATGGTGGTTCATGTCTTTAATCCCAGCATTCAGGAGACAGAGGCAGGCATATCTCTGAGTTTGAGGGCAGCCTGGTTTACAGAGTGAGTTCCAGTACACCCATGGCTATTCAGAAAAACCTTTACTTGAAAAAAAGCAAACAAGCGAACAAACAAGTAAAAAAGAGTCAGTGCTTTACTCATTGCTGTGACAAAATATCTAACCAAAACACTTAATGAAGAAGCATTTATTTTGGCTCACATTTTGAAGACACTGCCTACCTTGGCGGGTAATACATGGGTGTAGGAACATGATACAGCTGCACAAGGGGCATCCACATTTAGGAAGTAGATAAAGATAAATGTGCTGCCCACATTTAGAGTGAGTCTTCCCACTACAACTAAGCTAATCTAGAAACTCCTTCAGAGAGATGTGAAGAAGCTTTTAGATCCTGTCAGCTTAACAATATTGGCCATCAAGAAATGACTGTAGCTGCATTAGCCTTCACTCTGAAATTTCATCTTCTTACTGAAGATCCTGCTGCCAGTCCAACATTAGGGCACAGATTTTACTGGAAACTGGAGTAGTTTAGTACACACTTGTACATTTTAGTGGCTAGTGTCTTACTTTTTGGCCTGTGTCTTCTAATGTGTTTAAGAACAGACCCCAATATGTATCTATATTTTTCTGACTAAAGTCTCATAAAAATTTGACCAATTATAATAGTCTATCTTTATCCACGGCAAACAAACACATGCACCATGCACCTATGTATGCTAGAGGACAACCTGGCTTTCATTCCTCAGAAGGAACACACTTTGTTCCTTAACATAAAGTTTCTCATTGGTCTGACATTTGCTAAATGGGTTAGACTGACTGGTTAGCAAAGCCAGGAATCTCCATTTCATTACCTCCCCAGTGTTGGGGTCAAAATTGCCCTCTCTACACCCAGATTTTTCACAGGTCTCGATGTGTGTAGGACAAACACCTCAGCACCTAAGCAGCCTCCCAAGTTCCATACATGAGTCCTTAAAATGTTTTACTTATTTGCAAAACAAATTTTATTGAATTACTTTTAGGCCCTGAAGGTTTCAAAACTTCTTGACAACTCGTGTCAATGACAGAACTGCTGTATCCCGTCAGTGCTCAAAAGCATTGAAATATTGTCTTGTAACAGTAGCCCTAGCCAAGAGCAACTTCCTATTGCTTAAACTCCATAACCACAGCCCAAGTAAACACTTATAAAATCCAAACATTAGCACACCTCACCATGCCTTAGGATCTTAAAAAGGCTAGGAAATCAAAATGTGTGACTGTTTTCAAATTGAGATTATTGAATTCACTTAAAATCCATCTTTTAAATAAGTCTCTTCACCAATTTAAAAACAGAAAGGTCAAAGATTTGGGGGAAAATGTCTTTTTTTTTTTTTTTAAATTAAGGGGCAAAAATTCTTTTAGTCAGTCTCAAAGTTTGTTTTATGTATGGTGAAGTACAGCAGGAAGGAGAACAGCTAGACTGATGGCTTAGGCATGTAGGAAAGGTGAGAACTCTTTGTCTTGTCCTTCCTACAGACATAAAATTCAGATATTTAATTGTTTCCTTAAATATAGTACTACTGTGGGTTTCTTTCTTTCCTGTAAATGTGGAAATTTTCTTCAGAATCCTGCACCCTGAGCATGCATATGGATGTTGACTGAAATAGCTATCCTGTGAAATTGTTAATGCCAATGTGATTTCATTCACCTGGAAAGAAGGGTTGTGTCCTTTGGTATGTTTCATCTCTGAGGCTCTGGGGATAAATCACTGGTGAGAAAGTGGACCTTCCCGCCTTGCTAAAATCGAGATAGATCAAAATAGGTCTATAATTTTTTTTAATTTTATTGTTACTACAGGAGACAGTGCACACACATATCATGGCACTCGTGTCACAATTTTTTTATAGAGCATAGATGTTTATAAGCACCAACTATAAACTTTTACAAAAAAAAAAAAAAAATCCTTCCCAAACGTGGAAGAACTGTTGACAGAATTGTGACTGTGGAGTTGATTTAGTCCTTAAAAGTTTACGTAGATTGTGGGTATTAAGTCAAGTTTTCAAGTTGACATGGCAAGCTTCTTTTTCCTCCATCTCAACAATCAAAGAAAGAATTTTCATTATTAAACATGACATAAAAGCAATAACTGTAGCTGAACATTATTTTCAAGTTATAAATAAGAACAAACACAGATTCCTTTTTTATTCAAAGAGGAAATAATAGTTCTATAAATACAAAATAAGGTGAAATTTTTTTCATTTATATATTTATATAATGAACACCTTTAATTCTTTATAACTAAAAAAATAATTGTTTATTTACTATTTAAATTAACAGAATTTAGTGAAAAATTTATTCAGAATAACATACTTTTAACATATCCAGTTGCATAGAGTAGGACATTTTGCTAAGGTCAACATATTTTTTTTTGGAAATTAAAATTGGGCATTGACTTGTTCTAGTTATTTTCTGTACATGTACATCTTCATGTGTGTTAGTTCATGTGTGCATGCACATATGTACAAGTGTATGGCGTGGCTAGAAGTCAACCTTGCATGATTCCTCAGGGTATCAGTAACCTTGGTTTTTGAAACTGTCTCAGTTTGATCAGAGTGATCAGCATGGAAGATCCAGGAGCCTTCAAGCAGCAAGTCAGCACATCATGAGTGCTAAGATTATATTCCTGTGCCACAGAAGACAGCTTTTAAATTTGTAACAGTCTTCTTATTACTGTGTATATGTATATTCATGTATCTTATCATGCATGTGGAGGTCTAAAAACAACCTATGAGAGTCAATTCTTTTCTTCCAATATGTGGATCCAAGGAATCAAATCCAGAACCTTAGGCATGGCAGAAAGTGAATTTAACCTTTAAGTCACTTTGCTTCCCACTTTTATGTGGGCCTTGTTAACTCAGGTCATAATGTTCATGCCAAGGTACTTTGCCAACTGAGCTGCCACGCTGCCCCTTGTTTCTTTTTTTTCTTTCTTTTTTTTTTTTTTTATAGAGCATAGATGTTTATAAGCACTAACTATAAACTTTTACAAAAAAAACCCTTCCCAAACGTGGAAAAAGTGTTGATATGTTACACAACTTTTATTTCCAGATACAAATATACTTGTCTTGCTAACTTTACTCTTGGAATGATACTGGCAGTGATTTAACATTGAAATTAATTATTTTGAAATAGAATAAACATGACTTCTTTATGTTCTGACAGTCAAATTTCCCATTTGGAGTCAAATTGTAATTATTATATAAGTAACAGAAGGAAAATTAAAAGCCAAAACAAGAGATAGAAAACTATGCCCACATTTGATAGTTTTCTAGGGTCTACTGCTCTTGAAGAAAATATTATTTGAAGGCCTTTAAGAAACTGTTACTAGGGACAGAAGAGCTTATGATCATCTTTGAATCTTTCAAGAGACCTGGTGAATGAGGTAATGCGATTATGATTATTAATGAGAACTAAAAGGGGAAGTAGTTGTGAGGTAACAGGATGCCAATTCAGTGTTTATCACTCAATGGAGAGGGTCCTAGGTGAATGAAAAGCACCTCAGGGGCATACCAAGCTGAAATGATGCATCTTACCTTCATGACTTTACAGCAATGGTGAGAAGAGATATAAATGTTCTTAAATATAATTATAAAGATAGGTTTTATGACAGACAACAGGGACTGTTTATTGAATGATGCCTAGGAAAGTTGAGACTTCCAAGTTGGGTTGAATTTTCTGATCAGGATTGTCTCACAGGAAAAGCAAGGTGAAGTTTTTATTTCTCAGACCCCTTCCTTGGTCTCCAGGTACTTTTTCAGGTACTTTCCCATGCTGCTCAATCTCCAAGGTCATAGAATTCTTTATATAAACTCTTACCACTACTGTCCCTCACTAGAGTTATGGTGACATATCGCTTTGGCATGGGTAGTAGGGATTCTATGAAATGGAGCTGAGGCACAGCATTCCTCGGTCAAGGAGAGAAGAGAGAACTGCTACTAAACCTAGCAAAGCCCCCATGTGATGTTCATTGATGTGACAGTGTGGAGGGTAATGGGATGGGGACATCAGACTAAAGGGGTAAGACCTGAGCCACTAGCCTAAGACAGGAAGTTAAAACTTACTAATAGATTCTAACACATGTTCGCTGAAATAGAACAAAACAAAACTAGTACTCTTCACTTAGTGAGACTGCTAAGCCTTCTTCCTGCCTTCTTCAAATGTTATAGGCTTTTTACATCTTCAGTTTTCACACTGGGAGCTGGAGATAAGAGCTGGTGACTTGAAGCCTATAGAAAATCTTTCATGCTGTGAAAAATAACTGCTTTGAGACCAAGGTTCTGTCTTCTGATTTTGCATTCTCCCTATATGTTAGTTCTCACTGCTGTGAAAGAAACACGTCTGTGAATGAAGAGTTCATTTGGCATCAATTTGAAATTACAGCCTACCATGGTGTGGATAGGATGTAGCTATCCAGTTTGCTTTGGCAGTTGGGAAGAAGAGACATGAGCACAAGAAACTAGGTGGTTTTATCTTCCCTCATTTACTCTAACAACCCAGCTCAGGTACATTTCCACAGATATACTCAAAGGAGCGTTTCCATAGTCTTTCTAAATCCTGTCAGGTTAGCAGTGAGGGTTAACTATGGTACCATCTCAGTCACTTTTCTTTCTTCCTAACTTTTGCTGGTTTGTTTACTGTGTTGTCAGGCCCGGAGAAGAGTGCAGTCAGAATATGTGTGACACACTCTATGCCTGCTCCAGCAACTGCTTTTTTCGATGGAATGCTATAGCTCCTGTACTTGCTCTCTGCTTGGTCCTGGTGTCCTGGTGTCTTACCTGCCTCCATACAGGAAAGAAGCTCACTGATTACTTTCTACTGTGGTCTGTCAAAAATCAAGCTTTTCTCCGTCATCGCACAATTAGAAGACAGCATCGTCATTCTATTCTCATAGTTGGAAGCATCAGCTGCTGCCCACTGGTACCCTAATGGATACTGATATCTATTGTATATTTTACACTCGACATGTCAGAACAATATTTCACCACACTCCGTACTTGCCAAGCTTTTACATCTTCTTAGCTGTGGCTACTCCCTTTCACCAGTTGACAGCCTCTAAACCTCAGAGTACATCTTGCCTGTTGCCCACTTCCTCTTATGAACCACACAGAATTACTAAGGAAATTACATTGTCTCTACTTTCAACATGTAGCCAGAAGCTTGTCCTGTCTCCTCTCTCCAATGGTTGAAAACAAGTTCTAGCTTTGGCTTTTATTTTCTGTTTTGCAGATTAGTGTATTGCTGTTTCACGGCCTCTTGATTCCCATGTTCAACCAGTTGTATGACTGACATGAAAATAGATTGTAGTATCCCTATTAGTGTGTCTCTCAACTCAAATTGAACCCTTGTAAGTGTAAGCAATTCAGGTCGTAGGTTTCAACCCTCTCACTCACAGCAGCACCAGCTAGAATATGCTGAAGTCCCTCCAGAAGGCCCTAGCTTGCATGTCCTTTCATATGGATCTAGACCCACCCTGACCACCCTACATAAATGTGTCTCATCTCTTGCTACTTTCAACACCAATCTTTAACTTTGTTTTTTCATTTTCTGTTCTCTAGCATTATAGTACTCTAGTGTGCATGGAGTGTCATTTTTCTCAATGTGCTTATATCAGTTACTTTTTTTTCATTCCTGGACTAAGTACCTAACAGAACTTCAGGAAGCAAAGGTTTATTTTGGCTCACAGTGTGAAGACACTGCTATGGAAGGGAAGGGAGCCATGTGAGGCATCCATAGTTAAGAATCAGAGGTCAATGCTGATGTTCAACTCCCTCTCTCTGCTTTATTCATCCCAGAGTTCCAGAGCATGGGATGGCACTACCTACATTTAGGGTTGGTCCTCTTACCTCAATCAACCAGTCTAGAAGCTCCCTCATAGCCATGCCCAAAATTTTGTCTGCTGAGAAATGTTAAATCCACTTGAGTTAACATAGCACACTTGTCTGTGCCTTGCCAGAAGGTCCAGGCAACAGGAGAGTGGTCCCTGTCTCTCCAGGGCTGGACTGAGTGGGATTGTGAGTGTTGAGGGCCCAAAAGAAACACACTGGGCTAGGAGTCTTGTGAAAGCAGGAACTCCACTTTATTGCACCAGTCTCTCACTTATATATACTCAGAGCAT
Source organism: Rhabdomys pumilio (assembly GCA_030674055.1). Taxonomy (NCBI): domain Eukaryota; kingdom Metazoa; phylum Chordata; class Mammalia; order Rodentia; family Muridae; genus Rhabdomys; species Rhabdomys pumilio. Next base: position 17,227,470 of record JANHMN010000009.1, read on the forward strand.
AGGGAGGGAGTTTTTGGGTGGGGTGAGATGACATAGGAGATGGGGAAGGGTGACAGAGGGTATGGTGTGACTAACAGGGCCAATAGCAAAGCTCTACATTAGCAACTGTGGAACAGAGGCAGGGCCAAACGGATATTGCTGAGTCATCTTGGTATGGAAGTGACTGAGATAGGTATCAAAACTCAAGCCAGGCTTAAGCTCTCCCACAAGGGTACATAAACTTGAGCCAGGCTCAGATTTGCCTACAAGGCCTAAACCAGGGCTGAAATAGAGCCCAACACACATTAGCTATCACACTACAAAATACCAAATATTAATGAACTTAGAACAACAGAGACATTGTTCCCCAAGTTTAGTGGCTAACATTAGAAATCAAGGTGGTATTAGGGTCATGGTCTTTTCAGAAGTAGTGGAAAAATATACCTTTTGCTTCCTGTTTCTGGTAGTTCTAGACATTCTGTGACTTGCAGAAGTCTAGCAATCTTTCCCTCTGTCCTCCTTCATCTTTCTTCTGAGTTTCTATGTGGATCAGGGGATTCCATGTTCCCATTCCCATAATACCTCACTTCAACTTGACTAAATCTACATGGAATGTGTCCAAATGTACTCCAGAGAGAATGTTGTACTTCAATGCATCTATTTGTTTATCTATCTATCTATCTATCTATCTATCTATCTATCTATCATCTATCTATCTACCTATCATCTATCTATCATCTGTCTGTTTCTATCTCTGCATATGTGTGTTGTATTATGAGAATATGTTCTTCTATTTGTGCATTGGTGTTTGTAACTGAGTGTATCTAAACATAGAAGTCAACATAAGCTATTGTCCTCAATCACACTTAGTATTATCTGACTTATATAATACCAATTCATCAGGTCATCAAGTCCCAAAAATCCTCTTGTTTCTATATCTTATGTTGGGATGAGCAATGCCAAACCTAGGTTTAGTATGGATGCTAGGAATTGAAGTTAGTACCTCATATTTATGTATCAAGAGTTTCACATACTGAGCAAATGAACTCCCAACATATAAATTTGAGGGTCACACAATTAAATCAATGGCATCCAGTTGATAATGCTCAGATCTACTGTTCATACTTGGTTTCAAAGGCAAAGTGAGGATTTTAAAGCCAGAATCTCATATTCCTTTAACATTGTTATGGCTACTATGGCTATGCATGCAGGACTGTGTGGGGGAAAATAGGGATAATCAGTAGACATTTTGTGAATGGAAGGGAAAAGTCTGAGTAACAGGCTAATTTAAGAATTAATGTGACATGAAATTCTAGATGATGCCTTGAACACTCTGATTTATATTGTTAAGAAAAAAAAATCATTATGATTTAGAAAAACAACAAGCTAGTGGCCCTTTTGTTTGACAAATACTACCTTATTGGATATTTTAGGGAGTCATGTTTTGTTTTAATGATTGCTTTTCTCCATTTTACATAAAGCTTAAATCTGAGAAGTAGCCTCTGCCATCTACTGACATATGTGTGATATAGCAACCACACTTACAATATATCTAGGGGCAGTTTATGTAACATTTTAACATGATACTTATAAGAAAATTTTATGTGTATGTGTTATGAGGCTTTAAATTCTTGCCTTGATCTCTCCAAATAAGGGACAATAACCCAGAATTACAAGCCAAATATTCTCATTTTAGGAAATTTATCACAGTAACAGAAATGAAAGTAGGATGAAATTTTTCTCCATTTTTAGCATAATGAGAAAATTAATATGGGTCACAGATGTTATTCATAGTGTCCTAATTCATAAGAGATTTTTTAGAAACAATGGAGGAAGTCAAAAAGACTTGAATAATGACTGAAAGTACAACCACAATAGACAAACGAACAAGGTATTTAAAGGCATTTCCAGAAAAAAAAAAAAACTCAAGATATATAAAAAAGCATATTTAAAAGGGATCAGTCATACTGAAAATTGTTAACACATATTTAAACAGCAATGAAAATTTACTTGATATTTATTACCCCGACAAAAAGCACAGAACTGTGCAAGATTGGGGATAGGCAAGTGCTGGAGTGGCAGCTGGCATAGAGAAGAAGAAATTGAAACTATCTCCCACAGTGAGCAGGGAGCCAAGACGATTCTAAAAGAGATTACCATGGGGACACATTTGGAAATGTTCCATGCAGCTTTTCTTTGATATGAGACTGGCATAAGTTATAGACAAATACTCTACCTGTGGACAGGCATTGCCCAGTGAAGATCCTGGGGTTAGGAACTGAAATGCAGAAGCTGATGTCTCTCTCACAGGTAATTCACTATGCCTTCAACTCACTGAACTTTGTTTTACATTAGATGCAACAGAAGGAACCATAGTCCTGTGAAATATGGCTCACAAGATGAAGTTGTAGGGCTGGAGAGATAGCGCATTGTTTAGGAGTACCTGCTGTTCACCCACGAGACTCAGTCCCCACCACCCGTGCCAGGTAGCTCACAGGTGCCTGTAGCACTAGCTCTGGTGGATCCAGTGCCTCTTCTGGACACCACAGGTACCTAGAGACAGATACACATGTACATGGATACACACATACACACAGAGAAACAATAAATACACAAAGACATGGATACAGAGAGACAGAGCAGTGGACAAATGCACAAAATGTACAAAAGTACACAGAGAAAGACACGCTCCTTAAAAAAACAAACACACAAAAATAGTGACAGACAGATGGACAAACAGACAGAAAGACAGACACACAAACATATGCACACACATGCACACACAGAGTGAGAGACGTATGTACTTAAAGCACACTGTCTCTCTCTTTCCTTCTCTCTAAAACTTTTCAAAACTTAATCTTAAAATAAATAAATAAAAGTAAATGCCCTAGTTTGGCCGGAGCTATCTTTTTTGTTTGCCCGCTTCTCTATAATTTATTTTAAATTTTAATTTTTCAGGTTTAAAAATTAGTAATTTGATATATAAAATACATATTGGAGTTAGATTATCTTCATCGTTAATAGGCAAGATAATGGAAATACTATAACAAGAAAAAACAATAAAAAGAGGAATATGAAGAAACTAAGCTAAGGTATACACCACAGCAATCAGTTCTATACATAAGTGTAGACTCATTTGCCTGTCAGAGGTGTGTGTGTGTGTGTGTGTGTGTGTGTGTGTGTGTATTTTATGTGTGTCTATGTGAACATGTGTATGGGTGTCTGTACGTAATTTGTATGTGTGTGTTCCTATGTATATTCTATATATGTGTATTTGTATTTGCATGTTTGCTTAGTGTCTGTTTTGGATGTGTTTATATGTCCTTGTGTATACATGTGTATGTGTGGTATATGGAAATATGTGTGATAGTGCTTGCACTTGTGACCACACACAGTGACTAGAGAAGGATAGGTCATCAAGTGTCTTGCTCTACCAATCTTTGCCTTAGTCACTTTTACAGACTCTGTCACTAAATAAACAGCTACCAGCAAGTCTTAGAGATGTTCGTGTTTCTTCTTCCTACAGTGGTCAGGCTCCAGGCAGGTATGGAGCTTTGCACTGCTTCCTACATAGGTACTAGGGATTCAAATTCAGGTCTTCATGCTTGTATAGTAAGTGCTCTCACCCCCTAAGTTAATCTCTTCAGCCCCTCATATAATGAATTTATTAAGAAATGGCACAAATGCTATAATTTTTATAAGAATCTTTATATTTATCAAAAAAAATTCAAGAACAAAATATTTGCATGAAGTACAGCCAACCATCCCAGGTTACCATGAAATGTGGAGCTTTGACAGTTTGCATGGTATACAGGTTTTTTTTTGTTGTTTGTTTTTTTTTTTTTTTTCAGTGTTTTAGTGTCTATCCCTTCACAGAGTGGACAAGACACTTCATAACAATTGCAGTATACATTTTTCTTGAGCAAGACATAGTGATTTGGAAAATGCACAAGGCAAGAAAAAATTGTCAAGCTACATGTAAAATAGCTTGCATTGCTGAAAACAGTATGTCTGATAATGAGGTAATGGATATCTGTCTTATGAGAGACCCTGATGCTTGGTTGTGTTCTTAGATTCCACACCACAAAGACAATATTGTCTGCCCTTTTTTTTTTTGTTTGTTTTGTTTTTTGTTTTTTGTTTTGTTTTGTTTTCAATTTTCTCTGGGCACATATATCTTCTAAAAACCATAGTTATAGGCGAAATGGTTGGTGGAGTGGTCTGTGTAGTTGGGAGAAAGCTAGTGTCTCAGACTTCAAAACAGCTCATAAGCATCTACATAATTTCTTTTTGTGTATGCACATGCATGTGCAGAAGCATGCCTGTATAAGTACACATTTAAGTGAGTGAGCATATTTACGCTCCATGTAGAGGCACAATGGTCTTCTTCATTCCTCTCACACTTCTTTCCTTAGTAAATTCATAGTTTCATGTCCTACACACATACAAATACTTATGTTTAATCAAGACTGTACTATTTGCCTTTCTGCTTCTAGACTATTCTACTTATCATGATCATTTCCAGTTCCATCCATTTTTATCTCAATCACATAATTTCACTTTTCTTCACAACTGTCTAAAACTCGGTTGTGTATATAGATCCCATTTTCCATACCCATACTTCTGGTGTTAAACAATTTAAACGGATCCCAAATCTTGCTGATTATAAATAGTGCTACATAAATCCAGGTGTGCCAGTCCATCTGTAGATGCTGACTTAGATTCCTTGAAAATATTTCTGTTAGTGTAACTGCATCTTAGGTTAGCCCTATTGTTACTCTTACAAGGGACCTCCATGTTGATTTCTTGAGTGATCATAACTGTCAATATTCCTGTCAATACTATGTAAGAGCAACTTCACCACATTCTCATGAGCGCTTTCTTCATGACAACTCTAACTAGAATGATATGGAATTTTAATAAATTTTAATTTTTATTTCTCTGATGACAGAGGATAACAAACATTTTTTTACAGAATCCATGAGAATTTGTATCATTTTTGATAGCCATTTCTTGATACATTTACTAGTTTGATGATCTGACGAGTGTTTATACTTAATATTGTGAGTCTGTTACACAGTCAGATTTTATGAACGCGCTTTGAACATGTCATCATTAAGGTTTGTAATACAATCACCTGGTTGTTCAGGTTCATTTTCATCTTGAGTCGAGTTAAAATCACCAAGGAAACACATCTCTGAATGTCTCTATCAGGATATTTCCAAAAAATTTAACTGGGTTGGGGAGACTCACATTGAGTAAGGCTGGCACTATCCCAAAGGTTGGGCTCTGGACTGAATAGAGAGGAGAAAACTAGCTATATATTGGCGTTCTTCTGCCTCTGCTTCCTGACATATCATGTGATAGACTTCCTCACTTTCCTGTCCCTATGTATCCTCTACTGAAATGGTCTCTACCAACAACTGAAGCCAAATAAATCTGTTCTTCTGTAAGTTACTTCCTGTTTGGTATCTTGTCACAGCAACAAGTAAAAGAACTAAAACAATAATCTTCTGTTTTAATTTGCTAAAATCATTTGTTAATTATAGATGTTTACATATTTTATCAGATATACAATTTTTATTTATTAAAATAATAATTATTATTTTCCTCTTGACTTTTAATTTTGTAAATAATAATACATAGCATTCTCTATAAAGCCACTTTTATAATGTTGACTGATGTTTAATTCTTTTATGTTTTTTTTTCCTTCTCAGAGACAAGTTTATTTTTCATACAGTTCTCCTCTATGCACCAAACATTCTCAAAACATTTCATCATTATTGACATAAGCCTATTTGAACTCTTAATTATTTTGGACTCTATGTTCATGTAATTCATATCACGTTTTACTTTGCTTTTTGTCAAATTTTTGTAGGACACAATATATGATCTAGCTATTGGGCATTATTTAGACACACAATATACTGTTGTCAAAGATATGAAATTGTAAATGTATCTCTAAACATGCAGTTGTCAGCTGGAAGAAACACACCAAGGCTAGTTTCAGTCTCTGGCCTTACTGAAATGTTTCCAGTCTTTCTCCCTCTGCTTACGCTTTTTTCTTTTATAATGTTTCTGAATTATTTCATGTGTGTACAGATGAGACCATGCTTGCTGCTGTATAAGCACATGTGTCTGTCTGAGTGTATGTGAACACTGGAGGATCATTTCAAGTCATGTTCCTCTGATGCCATCCACCTTGGGGTGTGGTACAGGATGTTTCAGTTTTACTTTGAACTCAACAATACATTATGGGTGCCAAGTGATTCTTAAGGATGAACCTCCAAACCCCAGTTCTAAGATTACAGTTACAAAAATAATACAGGTTTTTCCATGTGGGTTCTAGGGACTCAAACTCAGGTACTCATGATTCTGAGGCAAGTACTTTACTGACTTAGCCATCTCTGTCAGCTCTTTACCATACAGTGTCTGAATCTTAATTGGACTGTGATTCACAGGCAAGAAGTATAATTTACCCACTACCTTTCCTAGTTTCCACTTGATTGACATCTGCATACTGACTATAACTTGGATTTTCTTCAGCCCTTCCCAAACTTATATAGACCTTTATCTTTGGCCTCAATGGTTTTTTTTTAGAATCAGTCACAGTATACCAGAGCAATATTGAATGGTTCCCTTTGCTCAGCTCTCATTGGCTGAGTTGCAGAGTTGACTAGTACTGTGTATAAAGAATTAATCCAGTCATTCATCATTTTTAAAGCTCACTCAAGTATCTCAAAACAGGTCAGAACTTGGAACAACTTCATTATCTGTAGGTCACTCCATCCTCACAGACTGGAGCACATTTAGGTACGGGGATCACTTATAAAGGAGAAAACAGGATTAAAGAACAACAATGTCTAAAGATTACAGAACTCATGTCTGTCTGCCTGGTGACAAGAATGTATTTAACAGCATAGACATTTGAAAAACAAAGCAAAGGATCTTTTACAGAACTCTCACAATGAACTGATTTTTTATATGTCATTACATTTAATCTTCTTAGAAGTTGTACTGCTAAGAAAGTCTGATGCCCTCATTTTTGCCAGAAAGACAAAAGTTCATAGAGGTAAATTGATTCCTCAGGAGTCTTTATCTAAAATTTTACTCTTTAACATGACATCATGTTTCTCTTGGCATCTAGAGCATAGAATAATGCTTATGTCACCTGCTGAGTTCCCACCTTATGGGATATAGAGACAGGAATGATCAACTGAAGCTGTAAGGGACAAAACTAATGGTGTATCACAGAAAAGATTATGACCAGGCAGATGAGGAATGAGAATAAATGAAAAGGAATACTTAACTTGATATAGGGCAATGCTATGATTTCCTTTCTGTTACTGTGATAAAACACTTGAACAGAAAAGCCACTTAAGGGGGTGAGGGTAAGAATTTATCTAGCTCACACTTTCCAGTCAAAACCTGTTTCTAAGGGAGGTCAGAGCAGGGCCTGAAGCAAAAACAACAATGCGAGAACCATTTGCTGGTTAGCTCTCAAATTTGTGCTCAGCTAGCTTTCTAATATGTCCTATGAACACCTTCCCAGGAATGTGCCACTCACAGTGGTATGTGCTCTCCTACATAAACTAACAGTCAAGACAATGCCTTAGACATGCCAACAAGCAAATCTGATCTAGGCAATCCACCAGATGATTCTCACGTGACTTGGGCTAAGTCAAGTTGACAATTAAATCCACGTAAGAAAAGCAGGAATTTTATATACCTAGATGTATTCTCTAATGTCAATGAAAGGACAGAAGTAATATTTCAAGATACATATATAAACAACTTATATATATATTATATGTAAATATATGATATATAAATCAAACTCATAATTCAACTTAGACATAAAAAGCAGCTTAGAATTATATGGCCTTTGTCAATCAGCATTGCTTTAGGTTTAACTTTACTTTTGCTCAAATTAAGAGCTTGCCTGCTTGAAATGTAAGTCAAATATATTTATCTACAGGATCTTATGAGGTCTGTGTTAATGCAATATGTTGTAAGGTAAAATAATCTGCTGGTCATTCACATATCTATACAACTCTAAATATCTAAAGGCATCTAATATCAAAAATAATATTACAACCAATATGTTTGGTGGGATGCTCAAATTAAAGGTGGTTGCTGCCAAGCCAGAAAATGTGAATTTGACTGCTAAAACTAACCACATGGTAAGAGAGAATCCATTTCTAGAAACTGCACTCTGATGTCAACATGTCAAAATAATCAAATATAATATAATCATTTGAGGATATCTCTAAAGAAGAAAGTGTTCTTTATCATTTCCTCATGACTTCTGGGTCCAGACTCAGACATACCCCCATCTTCCATTCTAAATTGGACATTTCAGGAATCATTCCAAACTATGTAAGAGCTACAATCAGAATGAATTGTGTGAGTGTCAAAGCTCCCCTACCACACACACTTAAGTGAATAAGTGTCCATTCAAAATTTCTCGGTTTTTCAACTTTTTTGTTGGCATCATTTCAGTAGTTGAAAGCTGAATCACAAACTTGAAGAGGTCAGGTCAGGGCCTGACTCTGAAAAGTCCAGACAGGCCAGTGTCAAGGCAGCATGGAGACATGATCGGCCCAGTAAGTGAACGCAACAAGCTCAAGGTGCTCATGCAATTTATCAGTGATCATATTATTTTTCTTCTTGATCCTGGCTAGTTCCCAAATAACTGAAACAGAAACTATAAGATTTATGCGATAGTCTTTATAACTCAATATTTGAGCAATTACTAATCTCTTCTACTCTCCTAGCCTAATCTGGCTACCTTTCAGCCAAAATCCCCAAGATACTTTCATTTGATATTGATTTGACTTTCTTTGTTTTAGGTATTTTCTCATGGTGTATTCAGGGACCCCTCTTCCTCCTCCTCTCTCACTTCCTCCCTTCTCTATCTCTCCCTCCCTTTCCTCTCTCTTTGCACTCATCTTTGATGACAGAATTACACCCCTATTCTTTCCTCTACTCAGTTATTGGCTGATCAGCTTATATTGACAAATAAAAGAATAAATGGGAGCAATGTATATCTAAACTTGAGATGGAACATTTTTAGAAAAGGCATGACAAGGCTGCCATTTTTAGACTGCAACCAGATAGAAGGGCAGAGAAATCAGCATTTGAATAATACACAATTTACACCATGCTCTTCTCACAGTGCACAATAACACTGTGCCAACATCAGGACTTACTGCATTGTTTTCAAGGATGATTCTTGGAATCCAAAGGAAATTTTAGATCAGTAAATTCAGTAATGCTCACTGAGCAAGCCATACTTTACTCTCCAGGACAAAACATTTCACATTTCTCAAAAAGGCCAGCACAATTGGCCATAGCCACAGGGAAGGAGTTGTAGTGTAAATTGTTGAATGATATCTACTTACCACAGATGTGGAACCAAGAGCACACTAAAATGCAACTTCTACTGAAGTTCAACGTAGTAGGCCAATGAGTATATTTGGGTTACTTGCATAAGTGTGGTAAAAGATACACACAGGAGCAGGATAAGTCAAAAGCAGCTGCATCACCAGAAACCCATGGCAGCATGTGATGACTTAGGAAGGCAGCAGCACTGCAATGCTATGTACCACTTTCAGGCTGCTCAGCAAGTCTGAGAATCTCCTCTCAGGAGATTTTCTGGGCAATCTCCCCTCCACAGGTGTTAATTGTGTTTCTAACCTGGAAAAAAGAGCCCTTGAGAATCTTGTTTCAGATCTCTCAGACATGCAACATCAGTTTATGTCTCAAGTCTCAGAAGCCTTTCCTATCCTTTCCTTGCAAGAAAGTAGCTGTACAACATAAATCTAAAAGTAACTTGAAAACTTGAGATGCAGTGTGTGTGTGTGTGTGTGTGTGTGTGTGTGTGTGTGTGTGTGGTCTAATGGGGGCACAAATATCTGGAGGGGGACTTCTTCTTTTCAAACAAGGAGAGGGTACAGTGGGAGAGGATGTGCATGAGGTGGTACCAGGAGGAAAGGGGGACTGATATTGGAATGTATAGTGAATAAATAAACACAAATTTTAAAAAGAAAATAAATAAAAGTAACTTGAAGATGGTTTTTCTTTTACTACTGTAGTATGTCCTGTGGGCTCTGTTATAGGAGAAACTTGAAAAATGAGGCACCAAACTAAGCCAGGAAGGAGACTCCTGTTCTACAAGTAGAGTCCTGAGTTTAGTGACACATTGCTTTGTACCCCTTTAACTTCTGTCTCCCGTATGTGCTTAAGCATAGCTTTGTAGTAGTCCTGCACATTGGTTGGTTGATTATTAAGATCTGGGAATATATACTGGAATTTTCCTTTATTCATAGAATTTGACACAGATAAATCAAAGAGAATAAAACATTGAAATACAGTTGGTGAAGATGTGGGCTGCAGCTGACTTGAGACTCATAGGAAGTCGTTGAGGTAACCCCTGCTATGTGTCTAATGGAAAATCCTGAAGCTACGAGCTGGGAGCTACTATTAAGTTCATTGGTCTAGAGTGACTCTTTGGAATCAATTCACACTGCAACAGGTCTCATGGACTCTGAAGATATTGCTATATGTGCTCTCACGATGTTTTCCAATCTCTGGACAAAAGTATCCATACATGGCTCTAGTAGAGTCTTATGCTAGAAGTCTTTCCTTTGAACCTGTAGATCCTTCCTGGGAAAAAAATGAAAACAAACAAACAATCAAACAAAGAAACAATCAGTGTGGTTTAGGTGTACTCCAACAGTGTAATAGTCCTGAGAAAAGTCTGTGTTGAAATATTTTTTATATATTCTCAACATTTCAAGATTGTCCCCAGATTATACAACCTTGGTTTGCACAAAATAGATGGGCTCTGCTGAGACCAGGTCTCCCTTTGTCATCCAATATGCCATCTTGCTCCATGAATACTGCTATAACACAGCATAGACCATCTTCTGGCCCAGTGAATTTGCCCAGAGTTTTGACTGTTTTGTTATTAAAAATAATATTTCCATGAATGAAATCTAGGATCTTTCTCTAGCTTAGCTACAACTCTAAAATATCACCATATTAAAGGTTACAAACACTAAGGGTGATGAATTTGGAACGTAGCTGCAAGCTCTGTCCTAGCTCCTTTTCAGTAAGAAAATGACTTTTTTCTTGGGGTTCATTTTCAATTTCAAACCATGTACTTTGGCTGCCAACATAATGATGTCGTGGAAATTGGGAAAGGGGATGACATCTGAAATGTAAATAAATAAAAGAAATTTAAAATAAAATAAAGAAAGAAAGAAAATGACTTCTTGGGGACTTGAAGAGATGGCTCCATGAGTTATAAGCACGAAAGCATGAGTTAGAATCTGTAATATCTACTTAAAAGTAAAGTCAGGCATCATGTGTCTGTAACTTCACATTGAGAAGAAGAGAGCCTGGACGATGACCAGGGACCACTGACCTGATCAACAAGGAGAGCCAAAGTAATGAACTTGGGCTTTAGTGAGAGCTTCTCTCAAAATGAGAAGTTGAGAAACAATTTCAGGAAACATTCCACCTGTTCCGGTGTGGGTGCACACACCCACATACACCAAACTAGCATGCATACACACATAATAGCAGTAAAAAAAATTTTTTTCAGAAGAGAGTACCCAGTTTAGAACCACATATAAAATGGAACCAAAGTGCTCTTGAAGGCCATGAATGTAAGTAGTGAGCATTCCTAGGTAATAAATAGCTCTGTCATGAGCGTAAAATACAGAGTTTCAAGCCAACAAGGGGCCTGGTAATAAATTAGAAGTGTTATTACTTTACACCTTTCTGACTCACACGTCTGCACAATTTGCGCATCACCTCCTTATTCAGCAGTCCTCACAGTATATTATCATCAAAATGCTGTAGTTACTGTTAACTGAGCCCTTTCTGCAGACAATGTGAATTATAGTGAGAGACCCTATTACAGAAAACAATCTGTAAGGTGCAGAGGATACCCAAGGTTATCCTCTGGTCTCCATGTGGACAAGAACGCATGTGGCATAACTATATACACATATACCTCTATGTGCATACACAAACAGACCTATACACATGTATACCTGCATGTACACAAACACAAGCATACACTTACGTGTACATACCCAGAGAAAGCTGCTCAGTACCTGGATTTTGGTTTCAATTTAAGATTGCTCTCCGCATATCTAAATTATTCTTGTCGTTATTGATGAAATATTTGGTGATCCTCCTTGTGAAAAGAGAGTAAGACATGGACTCTGCATTCAAAAAGAGATGCCATAGTGTGATATCAACCAAATAAACATACCATTAATTAGGTCCAATACTGAGGAGTACAATATAGCTAGAAACTGACAATAAACTGAGAAAGAACAAAGCCAGGATAAAATGACCAATAGTCTGACCATAACGGAATATCCAGAAACTAGAATAATATTTCAAAGTTATGGGGACTCACAATCACAGTCACATGACATCTTTCATTTCTCTGAATACAGGCCCATAGTTCTCTCTCTTTGGGCAATTAAGAATATAGCACCCTACCTCATCCTGTGCCTCTCTGCTTGACTGTTTACAGTAAAACACAGATGTGCAGTTTTCAGTCCCTTAGTGTGGTAGTGTAAATATGAATGAAATGTCCTTTTTAGGCTCAAGTATTTGGACATTTGGTCCCTGGTTGACAACACAGTTCCTGAACATTTAGGGGTACAGTCTTATTGTAGGAAGCATATCACTAAGAGTGGGCTTTGAGATCTTGCAGCCTCAAAGCAGTCCAGTTCTCTCTCTCTCTTTCTCTCTCTCTCTCTCTCTCTCTCTCTCTCTCTCTATATATATATATATATATATATATATATATATATAATTATATATATATATAATTTATTTTTGTCTGTCATCTATTTACCTAGTCTGTCTAATATCTATTTATCTATCATCTATCTATCTATCTATCTATCTATCTATCTCTCAGTCTCACTCTCTCTTTCTCTATTTGCTTCATGCTTGTAGTGTAGATGTGATCTCTCATCTTCCTGCTCCCAAAAGCATGCCTAACTGTTGGCATCATAATTTCTTCCCATCATGGATTCCCATCTGTATTAGTTGGACTTCCTATGGAGTTTTACCTCAGCAACATAAAAGTAGCTAATAATATTATACTACATTATTTTATCTCAATAGAAGATGAATACTTTATGACTTGGTAGTTGTTAAATATGTGACTATTGATCCCCTTCCATTTTCTCAATATAAAAATCTCTTCAATTTAGAAACTGATTTATAAATTTCAGAAGACAACAAAGCAGATCATCAATTTACACAGAACTCTTGTGGCAGTCCTTCATTATTGTCTACTTATCTGTCCTTCATGTTTAGGTCATATGATTTGGGTCCAATGTGGCTCATTCTCCTAGTAGACTTTCCATCCAAATGTCAATGTTTTCCTGAGGCTTTGCTGCTTCTCTATACTCTCTCTGTCTCTTAATAAGAAGCTCAAAAAGTTTGTGCTCACTACCCAACCATCATTCTCACAACACTAGCATACACCTCTACAACACACACACACACACACACACACACACACACACACACACATCCATACTATACAATTCAAGCTAAAGTCATAACAAACTTTTTTTTCTTGTTTTTATTATTCTTTGAAATTTTCACACAAGGATTCAATGTATCTTGCTCACAACAATGGCTACCTGCCATGAAAGTGTGGTGAGGATGTTTATAGATGCGACTCATTGGTTTTTTACTGTTTAAACCCTGTTCCACAGGAAATAATTTGTGGCAGGCACTGCAACCTCACCTGTGAAAGAATAAGGTCCAAGATCAAACCCGATGAACTTTTAGATAATGGTCATGTCATCAAAAACAAAGATTCAAAACTACAAATCAGTATCTTTCATCTCCAGAACAGGGTCTTCAAGTGTGTTTGTGAATATAATAAAGTGTCAATCTATGGGATAGACATTTTATGTGATTCACATGACAACATATAGTCTTCCATCCCATTATTTACATACAGTTTCATTTGCACACAGGTAAGTGAAACTGCCCTCCCAGATCATAACTCCCTGAAGTTTTTGGCATTTGTGTGCTACCTGACTTGGATACTAGAAACTGAACTAGGCTCCTCTGGTAAAGGTTTTATGTATTTGATTTGTTTTGCTTTTTGGCCAGAGTCTTACTCCTTAGTCCAGAGTGGCCTGTACTAAGAGCAAACCACATTGGTAATCACCATTCCATCTCTACAGGAACAGGGATGGGGGTGCTAGAGAATAGTGTAAATAAAATTCTATTCCTTCATAGTTTTTTTTATTGTTGTTGTTTGTTTAGAAACAAGCTTCTTTTATTCTCATAAAGATAGCATGTTCTAGCTTATTTGCTAATATGATATACTTTTTACTTTTTTTCCTCAGCTAAAACCTTAGCAAGTCACCAGTATTTTCATTCATTTCTGACTTATATTTTGCTGTTCAGAGTCTTCCTAATGTTATCAATACTGTCAGAGAAATATATTATAAAATATATAATTTGTCTTTTTTGAAAAATGTCCAAAGCTAGGCTTGCAATCTCCACATGAGGAATGATGAGGCTGAAGATTTCCTGTAAAGTACAGGCCACTCTGGACTAAGGAGTAAGACCCTGGCCAAAAAGCAAAACAAATCAAATACATAAAACCTTCCAAAGTAATGTAGGCTCTACTGGCTTCTAATATTCCAATTATTGAATAATTTATTCTGCGAATTCTATAGTATCTATCATGATAAGAAAAGGACCCCATACTTTGTATCTAAGTCAATTAAATTGGAGGTTTATTTATAACTCTAATCATTTAGTAGTGTCATAGTTCTGTTTATATAACATCAGAGTATTGCTTTTGGAGGGATGGTCCCCAGGCATCTTTCCAGGCAGACCCAAGACTCCTGACCTCTGAATACTGGGTCTCACTCTCACACCAAATGAAAACAGCATCATCAACAGCATAAGTGAAGCTTCTGAAAAATGGGATACCATTCTAATCTGTCTGCCTCTCTGATTCAGTGTTTTTCTCTTGTAGATTTTAATATTCCTTGTTGTTGTTGTTGTTATTGTTGTTGTTGTTCTTGTTGTTTTATAGTATAGAATGTCATGGAGAGGTCCTTTCATGACCACTGCCATTTGAGTTTGAAACGCTTCCTGTGCTTGTGTGACCATTTCTATTGGGGGAGAATTTTGTGCACATACTCTACAGAATGGATTTCTATTCTTCAATTTTTATTTTATTTCCTTTTATAACTCATGGGATCTTAGTTATAGTTCTTTACTCTTGTCCTAAAGATCTTTGCTGTCATGCTTAGTCATTTGTTGTTATTCTTGCTCATCTTTATTGATAACAGAATGTAATATTTTGTCAACCTTATTTTCCAACCCTATTATCTTCCTTTTGGCTTTACCATGTCAACTTGTGATATTTCCCACTGTTGTTCTTTTACAATTCCTTGAGTTTATTTCATGCTAATACATGTTTCCAAGCATACATGTTTGGTTGTTTTTACAGTCCTCTGTTTCTCTTCTAGGTTGCTGACTTTATCATGCATGTTGTGAGTTGATTTCTTTTCTTTATTCGTCTGGTTGTTTGTTTTTTTCCATTAAAGTCAGTGGTATATCTAGAAGTAGGCATTTGAATTAATAGCCTTTCCAGTGTCTTTGGATTGTAATAGAGGAAGCATGACACCTTGAGTATGTAATTTTACCTTGCTTTGTCACATCATGTGTCATTCTGTGTTGAGGTTTGTTCCTGTTTTGTTTGTTTGGTTGGTTGTTTATTTTTGGTTTTGGTTTTGGTTTTTTTTTTTTGTTTGTTTGTTTGATTGGTTGGTTGGTTGGTTTGGTTTGGGTTTGGGTTTGGATTTGGGTTTTTTTTTTTTTTTAAAGCTCTTCTTGTTTTACTTGAGGAGATTCTTGGTATAAGCCTTTTTTTTAAGTATTCATTACCAAGTGCCACTCGGAATAGAAAACATACTGACAGTAGTATCACCAAATAAAACAAAATTGAGAAACACACCAAAATAAATGAACACCCAGAACAGAAAATGTTTAAAATGTATTTACATTGTATTGTGAACTTAATTTTTTATTTGAGTTAAACAATAAAATAGTAAATTAATAAAATTTTAAAAGTACACAAAAGGGGAAGCAAAGTAGAAAATAATAAGATTATTGTTATCCCGTTTTTGTTATCTCTTTTCACTTTTTTGTTAAGTAAAAAAGAAGAAAAAAGAACAATGGTTTAAAATTTTTGTAAGAGGCAAGAAAGCAAGAGAAAAATAAAACTAATTAATGGCCTGATTTAAAAAAAAAATAGAAAAACTGTATAAACAGAGCTTTCCATTCTGGGAAGAAAAAAATGTTGATGCAGCTTCTTTATGATTTCTCTGATGTGTGAGTGTGGTTAAGGGGAGATATTCCTAGGGTTCATAGACCTGCTTACTTAATCTGTTCCTGAGCCTGGACTGTATGAATATCAGGTGTCCACCAGAGCTTCTGTCCTCTTCGTTGCATTACTTCTTTGTGTAACGTGGCCTCCTCCTGCTGACACCTAGCTTTATAGCCCCTGAGCTGAGCAGGGTCTTTCATTCTCTTCTGATTCTGAATTATGCATTCTAGAGCAGCTAAAGGGTGACTGCCATGTAAACTTGGACTGGAAGAAGCAATAAGAATAGAGATGCATACAAACAGATCAAATATCATGATGGGATGAAGTAGTATAAATTAGGCATTTAAATAGAGCTTTACAGTAGCCTGTCCTACTATCCATAAGCTGTGTGACAGACAGATGGCTTTAGAAGTTTTAGCACAAGCTGACTTTAGACTAAGAAGTATCAAAATCTGAGCTATACATGAGTGATAGGGCCAGCTCCTCTGAATTGAGGGTGAGGTCGCCAGCCCAGCCAACAAACCCATCATTACCTAAGGTAACCACCCTAAATTAGTTTGTACTATCCTTGTTGCCAGAGTTTAATAAACATGATTTTTTTAGCTGATTACATTTGTCATTTGTCATTCATGCACAAGCATGTGCATGCATGCATGAGGGCACACACACATGGGACCACACAAACACCCCCCCCCCATACTCACACACACTCTCTCCATTGTTTGGTCTCTTCTTCCACTTCTATTTCTCTCCTATTCCTCTCACGCCCTTATTCCCTAGAGATCCATTTTTTTAAAATTTGTGTCCTTTTTTATTTGTTTTGTGTCCCATTGTTATTAATCAGGACTGCTTATTTGACCATGAGTTTGAAACTATCCTTTGGAGCCTAGTGGAGTCACAGTTACCTTACATAATTGATGACAATGCGTATTACTCCTCAAGCATTCATCAGTAGCATGTATACATTTTGTCACCTGGAATTCCCTCTTCTCTCCTTCCACAACTAAGTATTTCTCATGGCAAGTTGATGATTGTATGTTGTTACTAGTTATTGATATCAGTTATTTTTACTACCCCCCCCAAGTATGGGTCAGTCTATTTTTTATTTAAACCAGTTAAGTGTAACTTTATAATTTGCATGCAGAGTGACATGTTTCTTTAAGGTGTTTTTATTGATCATCCCTCCAATGCCTATTGCTCTTCCCTATCTCCCAGGCACCAACTCCACTTGAACCATAAGATCACCAGTATTACCTCTTCTACTTTCATATCATATATGTTCAGCTGTTATTCCTATTTCCTATCCAAAACAGGTCAGTATTAGTGAATAGGATACTTTGCAACTGGTGGCTGACTTCCTCTTTGAGAAACCAAGAGTGGTTGAATGAAACTCTGCTCCACTGATGTCACATTACAGAACAGGATTGTGAGGTTGTCATTCTATTTCCAGCAGAGACACCTGACTCACCTTTCAGATGAGTCCTCTGGCTCCCTGTCTTCCAGCCTTACCACTGCTGCAGAGCAGCAGGCTCCCTACGCTGAGAGTGGGGTTTGCTGAGTCACACTGTTCTGCATACTTCTCAGGATAGGGTCTGTCACAACCCTGTGATTTCTGATTCTGTTCCAATAATTCTCCTTTAGAGTAGAGTCTATTCCTTTCAGTTGTGAGTCTTTTCACTCACCAGGTCACACAAAGTCAGCCTCTAACCTTACGTCTTTGAAAATGTACTGAACAAACTTCGCAAGAAACTTGTTCTGAATTCAATCTAGCCATTGACAAATTAGATTTTAGGACAGAAATCGAAGACAATAAAGTGAAGTAGTTTGTGGAGAACAAAATATTTATCTTGGAATGGAAACAAAAGTCAACAACCATCAACAGGACTACTAGACATGGCATGGCTTTTGCATAAATCATCTCCCTGCAAATGTAGCTAACTATACAAGAACAGTACAAAATTAAGTCAGTCAAAATTTCAGTAAATCTAGTCTGGAGCTCCCAAGGCTCCACTCCTATTGAAGGAGATACTGACAACTGCTAGCTCTTAATAGTAGGAGACTCACTTTCAATTGAGGATACAGTTTCAGTCTGTTACTCTTGCTTTGCTGATAGCAAATAACCCATGGACATATGAGTGGCACAATTGGACTAGGGTTTATAAATAATATCCAAACACAAAGTGGATATGAACCTGGGAGGTAGTATAAAGAACCACCATTAGAAGGGAGGTAGTTGTGGATGGATATGGCAACATACATTTGTATAGAACATCCAAAGGAAAATAAAATAAGATAAAAACAAGCAGAATTAAATCAAAACTGGGCTGTGGTGTATAATACAATAAGAAGGCAATTTAAGACTGGGATTGTGGTATATTCAGGTACAATCTGAGAAAGTAAGAGCTAACTTCACACAATGTAGTCAGTCCATCAGGCTTAGTTACCACTTTAGTATTGAGGAACAGATTCAAGACAAACAATGGGCAGAGATTCACATTAAGACAATGGGCAAAGATTTACATTGTCCAAGATTGAAAGTTCACAGCAAAAAGAAAGAAAGAAAGAAAGAAAGAAAGAAAGAAAGAAAGAAAGAAAGAAAGAAAGAAAGAGAGAAAGAAAGAGCCCAGTCTCTGAATAATGCATAATACCATAATGTGTAATGGCCATTGTCAAGTCATCATGTTCATAGCAGTCTTCTCTATACTGTTCCTACTATTGTTTCTGACATGTTATAACTCTAGTGTTGAACAATTAGAAGATTTCCCTTTTTTTACTTCTGCAAGACAAAGAGAGCGGACTCAGCATTCTGAGAACTCTCTCCAGAGAGATGCTCTTTGTTGATCCCATACACATTGCTGCATGACTGCTGACCTTAGCTTTAGAGATGCATGGCTGACGACACTGATACAGTGTACTGCATCACTGATGACCACAGACAGAACATTGCATCTCTGCTGAACCCAGATTGAGCACTGCATCACTTCTGACATCAGAGAGCTGCATTAATGCTGACTCCACATAAAAGTCTGGATCATTGCTGATCCAAGATAGAGAAATGTATCATTGCTGACCACAGCCAGAGCACTGTGTCACTGGTGTCCACAGAGAATTGCATCATTGTTGAACCCAAGTAGAAAGTTGCATCACATCTGACCCTAGAGTACAGCATCACTGCTGACCCCAGGCACAGCACTCACTGCACTACTGTTGACTCCAGACAAATACATTACTGGAGGCTCAAGACCCTGTATCTCAGGCCATGTCCTTTTCAGTTTTACATGCAATTGTTCAGAAGGACAAATTTTCAAGCTTAATTTTTTTATTTTAAACAATGATAAATCAGCATTAATGTTAGGAATTGATCTATAGGCTTTATGCTGGTCAATCAACTAGTTTCTAACTGAGACACATGTCTGCGCCTTTTTTATAAAATGAAAGATCTGCTGCTAGTTGACCGAAGATCTGTATCTGAGTCCACAGTATTTCTGCAGCAGTCTGGCTCTGACAGCCCAGAGGGTGACACAAAATCACCTGTTCACACATTGTAGTAATGTGAAGGTGGAGAACAGACACAGAAAGTGAGGTTCTCTGCGATATACTTTTTAAAACTGTGGTCTTTCGGTCTGCTCATGACGAAGCCATTTGTTTTGGATTTTATGGGGGAGAAAGAAGACAGAGTTAAATTTAAAAGCAAAACCACACTATTTGTTCTCATTGTTTGCTAAGTGAAATTATAGGTTATAATGGAAAAAATAAATGAAGGCAAAATCCTGAGTTATCACCTCTAAGTACCGATAAAGACATGCTAAAGTTTTTATACTTTGTATCTTTTAAACAAAGTAAGTCATTGTATGTTCTATGCTAAGAAGAATTTTATCTTGCCAATAACTGCAGTGAATCTTTTATGCAGAAAATTTACTGCAGTAATCAAGATGATACACACAATTTTACTTCAATACCATTAGTAACTCTATTGGCATTTTAACAATGATGAAGACAAGTACATTGTGGCAACAAAAATTTTTATTTAAATAGCAGAGTCTGAAACATTGAACAGTAACTTCTAAAAAGAAATGCTAATATTGGATTTATCCCACATTTTGTGAGTGCTGCTCCATGCAAATAAAAAGATACTTGGAATGTGGTGTTCTTACCTTTGCAATGGGAATCAGCAACATGTTCTTGCATTTACATGCAGATACTAAGAAACAGAATAGTTTCCTCCACTTTTATCTTCTTATCTGTTTGTCCTTCCTGTGCCTGTTCTCTGCTTTAAGAAGGACAGGTCAGAAATACACTGAAAGAAAAATGTAGTGAAGATGTAAAAGAAACTTTGAGAATGTATTGTTATGTTTTAAGTGTTTCCACCATCAAGAAGGTACATTTTGCCAGGCAGTGGTGGCTCATGCCTTTAATTCCAGCACTTGAGAGGCAGAAGCAGGTGGATTTCTGAGTTCGAGGCCAGCCTGATCTACAGAGAGAGTTCCAGAACAGCCAGGGCTACACAAAGAAATCCTGTCTTGGAACAAACAAACAAACAAACAAACAAACAGGTATCTTTCTTTTAGCAATAAGATATATTAAGAAATGTAAGAATTGGTATATTAATTGTCTTAACTACTTTCTTTGTGTTTCATTTTAAAAGCTCATTAAAAGCTCAAAGTAACAACCTCACATGGCCTTGCTTTATCATTGTGAACACCTATGGCTTCATTCTTGAACCTGACCTAGAATAAATGTTTTTCTTTAAAAGGCTGTCACAAGCCTATTTCTGGTTTAGTAACTGTGAAAGGTCATAATATCCCTTATTCTGCAGCCTTGTCTTACTATTCTTTGAGGAGTGTGCATATTCTATTCTCAACTCTAACTTTATTACATCTTTCTGGCAAAACAATTAAAACCATTTTCTAAAACCTTCCAAACATTATTTGATTCAAATCAGGAATTCTATAGAATCATTAATTTATCAAAACATCACTAATTCATGAAAGTTTATCTTCATGTTGAACTGCTGGAAATTTGCCCAATAAGGTAGACTTATGTCCAGGAATCATTAGGCTATGTAATAGTGACAGAAAAGGAATATTAGAGGCAAAAGGCAACCCTAGGATGAAGTCTCTAGGACCCTGCATTTGTAGAGCTCACCCATTACAGACAATGCAAAATTATGGACCATCTTCAGAAAATTCATTTACATGTGTGTTTAGTCTTTCCTAGATGGCTTCTGACAGAAGGAAGCTTATGGTATATCTCAAAACAATGCACTAGAAGTAGATGAGGAAAACCTGATGTTCATGCCCTGTCCTGGTCAGAGGACTCTATAACAACAGAGTGTAGAATATGTGTGTGTGTGTGTGTGTGTGTGTGTGTGTGTGTGTGTGTGTGTGT
>JANHMN010000009.1:17256954-17319825 GCA_030674055.1 Rhabdomys pumilio
ATGGTTTTAGCTCCTTTGTCAAAGATCAAGTGACCATAGGAGCTAAAACCATCCAGTGGAAAAAGGACAGCATTTTCAACAAATGGTGCTGGCTCAACTGGAGGTCAGCATGTATAAGGATGCAAATCAATCTATTCTTATCCCCTTGTACAAAACTCAAGTACAAGTAGATAAAGGACCTTCACATAAAGCCAGATACACTGAAACTAATAGAAGAGAAGGTGGAATACCTAGGAATAGACCCTGTAATACCTAGGCACAGGGGAAAACTTTCTGAACAGGCCACCAAAGGATTATGCTCTAAGATCAAGAATTGACAAATGGGACCTCATAAAATTGCAAAGCTTCTGTAAGGCAAAGGACATTGTCAATAAGACAAAATGGCAACCAACAGATTGGGAAAAGATCATTACCAATCCTACATCCAATAGAGGGTTAATTTCCAATATATACAAAGAACTCAAAAAATTAAACTCCAGACAACCAAATAACCCCACTAAAACTAGGGTACAGAGCTAAATAAAGAATTCTCAACTGAGGAAACTCAAATGGCCAAGAAGCACCTTAAGAAATGCTCAACGTCCTTAGTCATCAGGGAAATGCAAATCAAGACAACCCTGAGATACCCCTCACACCTGTCAGAATGACTAAGATCAAAAACTCAGGTGATAGTAGATGCTGGCGAGGACATGGAGAAAGAGGAACACTCCTCCACTGTTGGTAGGATTGCAAGCAGGTACAATCACTCTGGAAATCAGTCTGGTGGTTCCTTTGAAAACTGGACATAGCATTACCTGAGGATCCAGCTATATCACTCCTGGGCATATACCCAGAAGATGCCCCAACATATAACAAGGACATATGCTCCACTATGTTCATAGAAGCCTTATTTATAATATCCAGAAGTTGGAAAGAACCCAGATGTCCTTCAACAGAGGAATGGATACAAAAATATGGTACATTTACACAATGGAGTATTACTCAGTTGTTAAAAATAAAGAATTGGAGAAATTCTTAGGTAAATGGATGGAACTCATAAATATCATCCTGCATGAGGTAACCCAATCACAAAAGAGCACTCATGGTATTTACTCACTGATAAGCCAATATTAGTCCAAAAGCTTGAAATAGCAAAGATTCAACTCATAGACCACATTAAGCTCATGAAGAAGGAAGACCAAGTGTGGATGCCTTGGTCCTACTTAGAAGGAGTAACAAAAATACTCAAGAGAGCAAATATGGAGACAAAGTGTGGAACAGAAACTGAAGGATGGGCCTTCTGGAGACCATTCCACCTGGGTATCCATCCCATGTGCAGTCACCAAAGGTAGACACTGATGTGGATGTCAGGAAGTGCATGCTGACAAGAGCCTGATATAGCTGTCTTCTTAGCGGTCTGCCAGAGTCTGACATATTCAGAGGCACATGCTCATAGCTAACCACTGATCTGATCAAGGAGTTCCCAATGGAGAAGTTAGAGAGAAGACTGAAGGAGCTGAAAGAGTTTGTGGCCTCATGAGGAGATCAACAATATCAACCAACCAGAGCTCCCCCGGGGTCTAAACCACCAACCTAGGAGCACATAGGGAGGGACCCATGACTCCATCCGTACATGTAAGGGAGGATGGCTTTCTTGGGCATAGGTGGGAGAGGAGATCCTTGGTCCCATGAAGGTTGAACACTGAATGGGGGGAAATTCGAGGGTGTGGAGGTGGTAGTGGGGGGATAGGTAGGAACACACATCCTCGTAGAAGCATGAGGAGGGGGAGTGGAATAAGATGTTCCTGGGTGGTGGAGGTAAGGGGGTAAGGGGATAAAATCTGAAATATAAATATAATATCCAATAAAAATATAATATTTCTTATGTGTCATACACTCTTACAAGGTAGAATGTCTCAGTAGTCTCAAATTTGAAGGTCAGGCTTCCATGACTCCAGTTTCTGTCTCACAGAGGTGGGATTACAAGCATCCACCACTATGCCTTTTTTTATTTGATTTCATTTATTTATTTTTTTACTTATTCACGTTACATCCCACTCACTAACTTACTCCTGGTTGCTCCCTCCCACAACCCCACCCCCATCCCCTCTCTTCTCCTCTGAGTAGATATAGGCTCAGGTACAGACACCCACAGCTAAATAGTGGATGGAGCTTGGGGACTCTTATGGAAGAACAGAAGGAAGGATTGTGGACCCCAAAGGGGATAAGATCTCCACAGGAAAAGCAACAGAGTCAACTAACCTTGATCTGTGTGGCCCTCAGAGGCTGAATCATGAAACAAAGAAGATACACGGGCTGGACCTAGGCCTCCTCACACATATACAGCAAATGCAGTTGTGCAGCTTTGTCTTCGTGTGTGTCTGGAACAACTGGAACAGGGCTTTCCCAAAAGCTGTGGCCTGTCTATGGGATATATTCTTCTAGTTGGACTGCCTTGTCTGACCTCAGTGGGTGAGGAAGAGCCTAGCTTCACCTATTAATTTTAGCATGGGTTCTGTGATATTCAGGTCCTCATACGTGTATGTAAGTATTCCATCCACAGAACCATCCCCAACCTTGTGAATTTCTTTTTTGGTCACTCTAAGAAGTATTGAAGGAGATTTTTTTTTTTTAATATTTGCTTTATTATATAAACTTTATGTGTCAGCATAAATAGGTACCAAAGCATGTTTCCTAATTAAAATATTTCAATACATTTAATTTTACTATAAGATTAATATTATTATTTTAAAGTGTGTATTAAATATATTTAGTTAAAAGTAAACATAAGGGGTTGGGGATTTAGCTCAGCGGTAGAGCATTTGCCTGGCGAGCACAAGGCCCTGGGTTTGGTCCTCAGCTCTGGGAAAAAAAAGTAAACATAAGTAATACGTAGCCTTACCAGATGGTACTTACTGTGGGTAAGTACTTGTCCTAGTAAACTAGAATAGTTACATTTGACAAGTCTCTAATTCAAAGTGAACTTAATATAATGTTGGATATTTAGCTATATTTTAATCATATTTTGATATTGATTTTTTTGAAAATAGAGATCAATATAGAGATCTAAATTATTTCATTTTTAAAAAACTTTAACTTATAAAACCTGATTAGTATCATAAACTTGTTCTTGATTTTAAAATAGTGGAGTGCCAGGACTAGGCTATTAGAAGGTCTCAGGTGGAAAAGCATTTGCCTCAGAAACATAAGGACAGGAGTTCACATCCCTAGAACCCATGTACATGCCAGCAGAGTGTGGCAGCTGCCTATAGTTCCAACATTCAAAATGCATAGACACGCCATGCATATAGAAAACTGGCAAGCAAGACTAGTCAAATAGCAAGTTTCTGGTCTAGAAGAGAGCTGGCTCCAACATGTAAGGTAAAGAGCAACCGAGAAACACCAGCTAAAGTTTCCTTTCTGTTCCTTTGATAAAAACATTATGATCAAAAGCAACTAAGGGAAGGGAGGGTTTATTCAAGTTTCCAGATTATAAATCGTTATTGAAGCAAGCCTGGGCAGGAATTCAAGCAGAAATCTGAAGGCAGGCTGCTTGCTGTCACATTAACTCAAACCAAAGATCTCACTCACTGCCAAGGAATTATAATAAAAACAAAGCAGTAGAATGTTGATTGATGATTTTGTCATACCCTTAACAAGCTTTGTAATACAGTCTGGGACCACCTGTCCAGGAGATAATGTTGTCTAGAATGTGCTGCCCTTTCTACATCTATTAACAATAATAAAAAAAAAATCCCCTTAGACATGCCCTTAGTCACAATCTACTCAATCTCTCAAGAATCTTTTCTTGAGTGATTCACTATGTCATATTGATGTTTAAAGCTACCTAGGGCAACAGTGATGTCAACTTTGGGCCTCCTTACACATAAACAATTCCATGAAAGTTTACAAACATTCACACACACACACACACACACACACACACACAGACACACACACACACACACACACATGCAAGTACAGTATATCCACTGTCCTTTTCGCATTCGTGCTAACTTCTCTCAATTGTACATTATATTTTTCTACTTTGATTTACTCTTGGGTTCTGAAATGCATTTTAGTCAGTTATTCAATTATTGATACTTTTAACCTTCGAACAGATTTAATTTGTTAACAGTTAATGATTTTAAATATCCATCACTTCTGATTCAAAGATTTGTTTTTACTCTTGTAGTTTATATTATGCTGTGTATTACAAGGTTGCTATTATAAAGATATCCATAACAAAAAGTCAGAGTCATAATCTATTTGTAAAGGCCATCTAACAATACAGATATATTTCCTTATTTATTTGGTAGAGGCAAAAGAAAACTTGCTTATACACAAGACATGATTGCTTTTCTTCTTATTGTTCCCAAATTATACTGTACATCAGTTGTTTATTTAACCTTTACAACATCTTAGGATGCTGTAGAGAATCAGTATTATGTCATTTTATACCAAAAGCTTGAATATCTGTGGATGCTATGCAGAATATTCTGGAACTGAGCCCTTAAGATGTCAATGTACAGTACTATTCTAAAATGGAAAAAGAAATCCCATCATGGCACAGTAGAAAGACTATTGATGTAATGTCTAGTATTGGTTTTTGATTAATCTTATAAATTAGTACCTAATTTTATTGTTATATATGTATATATGTATAAAACATATATATCATATATCATATAACACACACACACACACACACACACACACACATATATATATATATATATATATATGCCTGTAAAAATAACACAGTAATGTCTGAATTATGACCTTTTCCACAAAATAGATCTGTGGAATTTGAGAGCAATGGCACAATTTTCTCACCATTATACTGTAAGAAAAGGAAAATACATGAGTCCTAACCCAACTCAACTGAATCCAGTATTCATGCTCATTGTTTCTATAATAGCTGCTGGATTCCTTAACAAAGCTTGGATAGAGCAAGTAAGAAAATGGTTTAGAAACAAACCAGCCAGAACTGACATGCCAGCTACAACACTTGATTTATATTTTTGGCAAATCTGGATGATACTTGTCTTGCAGTATTACCTAGAAAACCAGAGTAGAAGTCCATGTTGAGAAGAGCTTTGCCACTATAGAAGAGAAAGTTATGAGTCAAATAGAGAGGTCCTATTTTTATTTCAAGGAGAAACACATGCTGAGACATTTTAATACAGCTCAAGATCAGCCTCCCAAGACAATTACTCTAATCTCTATTCAAATTGTGTGACACTATGTCAGAATTTTCTAGGAATTCCTTATCCAACTCTAGAGAAGCTAAGGGTCTAAATTTAGACCAGTTACTTCTCTGTTAGATATTGACTAGTGACAGTGTCTCTGTAATGATTAATTATACTCATCTTTTTCTGGCCTGATGGGGATCCTAGGAACTCTACCTCAGATGAGAGTGTACGAGAGAGGAGACTGACTATTTTTGTCTCTTAGTTAGAGCACAAACTGAGAAGACTGATCAGAAGCTGTAACCATGAAGCTGGGATGCAGAAACTAGAACTCCCCCTCTGGTTTAGTGTGCAATGGACTGACAGTACTTTCCATTCACAGAGCCTCATCCTTTCTTGGGGAAGAGCAATTTAAGACTCTAGGGCAGTTGGAATCCTGGCTCTCTCTTGTGCTCTTTCTGCATGTCTAAGTCACCTAGGCACCTTTGCCAGTGGCATTGCTAAGCACATAACTGAAATGTTTTATCTGATGAATGTACACTGGGTTTCTGGGAGGTTTTAAAAATTAACCAGAATTGCAAGCTATTAATTTAGAGCAATTAACGAATAATCAATGTTTCGTGACTATTCAAGAGCACCCCTTATATATTAGGCACTGTTCTAGAAACTTTACATGTTATTGTTCAAAATAAGTATGAATGCTACATATAGAGAGTTGATGGTTTTAACAGATGACTCCGTTGGATAAGTGCTCACTTTACAAACATGATTATCTGAGTCTGTCACCCCTATAAAAACCTAGGACTGTTAATGTACACAGTAATCCAAGGATTCTGGGAGTGTAAATGGGATCTGGAGTAAACCTGGCCCATGCTGGCCATATAACCTAACCAGAATCAAACACCTTTTGCCTTGGAGAGTTACAGGCTCAGTTGTTCATTCTCAAGCATCAGCTCAAAAGTTAATCCAACAATTATCACTGTTCTCAAATCTCTGGGATCACAGGGATGTACCAGCTTCCCTGGTTCTCTATTTTTTAGAAAGCACAAGGGGTTCTTCTCACCATGACCACAAGACCAAGTTACACAATGAGCCTATTCCTATATATCGGTATCACCTAATGTATGCTTATTTGTTTATTGTATTTCTTTACATATGCTCATATGCATTTGCAAACACATGTGTGTAAATATACATACATAGTTTTCTCTTTAGAAAATCCTAATGAATACAGACATTAACTATTTTTGCATCTACTTGCAATTTTCTTATAATAGTTCTGTTTCCTTCAGTTCTTCAAGACTTCACACTTCCTAAACAACTTTTCTGTCTTCTTACTTCCCTTCTTAATGAGTTAGATGTTCCTTGATGTGGCTATTCTATATTTTTATGACAGCTGTGACTTTTAGTTGGCCAACTATCATACTCTAACAGATATTTATTGCTTTGCACTTTTATGCCATGTTTCTAGAAATGAAAACTTATGCATTTATGTTAATCCCCAATCTCTAAGAGTTCAAATCTAGTTCAGAGAAGGTAGCTACATTTGAGTGAATGTGTTTATGTATATGCATATATCAAAATTTGTGCTTAGATATTTAGAAGACATGGTGTTTTTGCAATGAGTAGAGACATAGAGAGGAAGGAATGTAGTTAACACCTAAACAGGTTGCTACAATTGTATTCTATTACAGAAAACACTACACTAGAGGGGCTGGGGACAGAGCTCAGTTGGTTTAGTGCCTACTTAAGTCTTCATCCCCACCACTGTATAAATCATGTATGTCCCTCAAAGTCTGTAATCAGAGCACAGAGGAGTCAGAGGATAAAAGATCAGAAGTTCAGGGTCATCTTCAGCATCAATGTGAGATCCGTGCCAGCCTGGGCTAAAGACCCAGTTGTTGAAGCAACAAAAGAATGCTGAGGCTCCAGTGCCACACTGTGGTGGCTTATTAATGGCAACTTGCTACTGTACACTTGAAATCTGACTATGATATAAAACATATACTCACACATGCACACACCCAAAAGGGAGATTGCATCAACTAACTTGATTGTGCTAAACATTTTATGAAGTGGAAATTTCTGATTTCTTTGGAGATTTAGTTTTTGTCATGTGATGTTTTTCTGGAAGCTTTCTGATGAGAGGAGGATGTTTTCTAGAAGCAGACATGTGAGAGGATGTTTTGTTAAGGCAGATATGTGAGAGGAAGTTTTACTGAGGCAGACACTTGAGAGAGAATGTGTGATGTTTGGAAAGAGCTTAAATAGACAGACAGCTTAAACAGACAGTGAATAACACTCTTGCATTGGTTCTCCTTGCAATATTTGATGGTCTTTACTGACAATGCTTTTACATTGTTTTGCCTTGCAAAACATCATTTGCTTGTCATGACTTAGTAAAGAAAAACCTATCAAAGAACTTCTTGAGGTATTCTGGCTGCTTCTTGCCACTTTTACAGACTCATACTAATGCAGCAGAGCCTTTTGGTTTCTTCTAGATCAAGCAGCTGATATTGATTCATGTTTGGTGTTTACCAATCGGACTGGACTGCTGCTTCTGATTCTTGTTTAGTGTTTTGGACTGCATTGCTCATATCCTGATGACTAAGATTTGAATTACTCCCAAAGAACAATTTTTAAAAAGGGCCACATCTCCCTTGTGCTATTAATTATCTTTCTTCCCTACCTTTGGTTGGTAGTCTAGAACAGGGTTCGAAACATTTAAGAATTAAAGAAGGTTTTGAAAAATCTAAGCTTACAATTTTTCAATATAATCAGATGTCAAATCGTATATGTATATGTATAAACATATATATGTATACACATACACACACATATATATATATCATATATATATATATATATATATATATATATATATATATATATATCATTTGGTACTTATGCTTCAATAACACTATAGAGAAAATAAGAGCTAATAAGATTAATTCATGCTTATTTCTCTGTACATTACTTAAGTTATGAGTATCCTATGAACATATATTCACACATACATACATCAGGTATGTGAATAGAGTAAGAACGTAGGAGATTTATTGATGAATTTCTGTCATGGCCATTGCATTGTGCCTTCTGCTGAAACTCTGTCAACTTGAAAATGGATGTGAGGCTAATACATCTGTGGAAGATGCAGGGCTCCATGAGGCACATGTGCTGCCTTATCTACACTTTTTTCACATTCACTAGTCTTCTGGTGTAATGCACAGGTGAATTGTTTGTACTGAAATCTTTATCTCTTAGTTGATTTTCAGAGGACCTAAAGTAACAGGTACCCAACATGATTCTCCCAATGTTGCTCTGGTGGCAGTGAATAGTCCTTGATGCAACTGGGTCTGATTCAGACACAAAAGTGTCCCTCCTTTTCATGAGTTTCCTATGATGAATTCCTTTGCTTTTCTTTGCAATTTGGTCTTAAACAGCCCTGTTCTAGAGCTTTCTACAGTGTGTGTGTGTGTGTGTGTGTGTGTGTGTGTGTGTGTGTGTGTGTATGTTCTTGTCTATGTGTATAGATGCCACTTGTCTGAAGAAGCCACATACCATAGTATATCATGGGATACCATAAAGCTAGATTTACAGATTGTATGTTCTTAAAGTTATACCACCATGTGACACATGGGTGACTGTCAGCTGCAGCATTCTGTCATACTATATATGCAAAAGAACTAAGAGTCTCCCCACTCTAAATAATCATTGGCTGATTTGGTCCAAAAGGATGGGGAAAGCAGAGACATTGAACAGGGGGTTCAGAAGCCTGGTGAGTACATATGGTAAGTGACTGCACCCAGACTGCTAGTCAATAGGCAGATAAACTTTACTTAGAGAAAATAGAAGTTTATGAAGTTGAAGGGGACTGAAGGTAGGAACATCCAGGATGGAAAAAGTCATTGGCTGGGATTTAGGGTATCGTGGGGGAAAGCATTGGGAAGCATTTCGAGAATCTCAGGTACTGGCTGAACAGGTTTTGTCAGGATAAAGGAAATTGATCCTATACACTAATTGAGGCTACATGACATTGCTCAGGTAGAGGCATACGTATGGACTTAGAATACCCAGACAATGTCAACGAAGTAGAAACACTGTTAATGAAGAGAGACCACCACTAGATGCCAAGTCCCAGAAAGGTTTTCAGTCAATGGTAAAGTTTCACCTTAATTAGCAGTTTTCACATAAAGAAGCACGTATGTGTATCATCCAATAGTATCCCAGTGTTATGGGTTTTTCCTCAGCCCAAATCCTGTTTCATATGTATGACAGTGCTCAAAAAAGAGGAGCAAATCCTCTGCTGCTTTATCTTACAGGTACCAGCACATATGAGGATTACTCTTAGACACATGATGCAGCACTATATTCATAGTAGGGATTCTCATGTATGTAATGTATCTGTGTTTATGTATGTGTATGCATGTGTGTCAAAGGACAAGCTCAGATATCATTATTCAGACTTACCCACCACTACCACCACTACTACCACTACTACTAATTATTATTATTATTATTATTATTATTATTATTATTATTATTGTTGTTGTTGTTGTTGATGATGATGATGTTGTTATCATTTATAGAAGTAGGAACTATTATATTATTTTAAAATAATATATAATAACTATCATATGATATCATCAACATCATTATTTTGAAAACAGGGTTTATCAATGGCCTGAAATTTCTGAAACTTACCAAGTTTTTTCACCAGTGAGCCTCAATGATTTATCTGTTTCCTCTTTTCTAAAGCTGGGATTGCAGCTATGCACCACTATGTTCTGCATGTAAATATGGGTACTGGGATTTGAACTCATATGTTCTTGTTTGAAAGGCCAGTGCTATACTGAGTCATCTTACTAGCCAGAAGGATAGTTTACTTATTGCAGTGTTTTACTCATTCAGTAGATTTTCCCATAAAACAATTTTGAAGATTGGCTTACAGGGCTACCATGTGCAAAATAGCTGACGATTTAACACATTCTCCCTGCTAACTCCTCCTTCAGTCATGGAAAAGTGTTTGCTGTTCTTTGGGCTTCTGTGTGATGTATGGGGAGGCATAGGTTTTTGACACCCATTCCTTATAAGATTCATTTTAGAGATTAAAAATTAGACAAAAGCTGGGGAAATAACACAATTTTTAAAGTGCTTATTGTGAAAACATTAGAACTTCTGTTAGGACTCATTGGCACTATGTAAAAGCTAAGGACCAAACATCTGAGTAAGAAGTCTCAGCCCTCGGAAGGTGAAAAAAAGTTATACTTGACAGTCATTTGGCCAGGGTAGCTGAATCAGTGAGGCCCAGTGTTTGAGTTTGCTTTCTGCCACTATGATAAATGACTGATAAAAAGCAACTTAGAGGAAGAAAGGTATTTGGCTTGCACTTCCAAGTAAATATCTTTGAGGGAAGTCAGGGCAGAAGCTCAAGCAGAAACATGGAGGCTGAAAATATGGAACACCACTCTTTGCTAGTTTAATCACAGGCTTCTAGTTTGTTAGTATTTATGAAATCAGCTGACCAGTAATGTGTGTTGCACACAGTGGATCTGGCCTTCCAAACAATTAATAATCAAGACAACCCTACTGGTTTATCTGAGCAGTCTATCAGCTGATTGAAATCCTAGATGACTCTAGTCTGTATAAAGTTGAAGCTAAATAGGTTATCCAGGTTCAGAGAGCCTGCATCAAAATAATATGGAAAGCAATACTGGAAGACACTAAACACTGGACTTTGTCTTTCACAGAGATGTCCATAAGCATTCAAATTACATGCGTAAAAGCAAACATTTGAACATACACTTGTGCCATAAGCACACAAAATAAAACAATAGAATAAAATAAGCCCATCTCTGTGTGTGGAATAGTAGATGTGAAAAATAATG
Organism: Rhabdomys pumilio; assembly: GCA_030674055.1. Classification (NCBI taxonomy): domain Eukaryota; kingdom Metazoa; phylum Chordata; class Mammalia; order Rodentia; family Muridae; genus Rhabdomys; species Rhabdomys pumilio. The sequence continues at coordinate 17,268,014 of JANHMN010000009.1, forward strand.
TATGTCCTACCTATTTCAACTGGCCTTTTACTGATGGAATCTATTTTAGAATGCCTGATATTCAATATCTATGAAAAGATTTCATTCTATGCCATTTGACATCAATCAAGTCTCATTTTCATTTTTGAAATGGAAATAAAAAACAGGAAGAAACAAAGGGAGTTCTAATCTCTCCATGAGTTTTTCTGGTTCAAATTCAGAGTCTACCCCAGCCTGCATTCAAGCTAGCGATCAGCACTGTGGCATAAAACGCTGAGTTGAGAGATTTAGCATGATGGGAGGGGGGCACAATTTGTCTTAAATAAAGCTTGATTATAGTTGTATAGACAAGCTGTTTGTACTTGAATAAGATTTTAGACATTGTTACAGCCTGAGGCATAAACCTGAAGCCAGAAGAATTGAATTAAAATTTTCAGTTATGTTCTCTAAAATGGTTTATTCCCTGACACAAGCAAATTAAAATAGTGTTCCTAGGAGTTTGGAAATAGCTCAGTGGGTAAAGGCACTTGCTGCCAAGCCTGAGGACCAAAGTTTATGAGGACCCCATGATCTACATGTTGAAAGAATAGAAATACCTTCCACAAGCTAGCCTCTGATGTACACATGAACACCATGGGAGAGACCCATGCACTCACATCCACAAATATGCACACACTAATCTATAAATAATGTTTCAAATGAAATACAATTGCTGGTTTCCCTAAATATCCAAAGAGACACTGAAGAGAATGTACAGGCTCTGTTGGGAAAAGAGATGATGAGTGGAAATGGGGAATTGCTAGTGCTTTGGAGCATACAGCTCTGGGGCTGGATTCAGGTTGTCTGGGCTGGGATCCTCTGCTTTGTCAATTATAGATGACATGAAGTTGAATAAGTTGCCTTAACTCCCTGACACTGGGGCTGAGCATAGTTGAGAGAACGTTCTTTAACCTAACCTTGAGAGCGGTTGTAGGTAATGAACCTGACCTTTTTTTTCTGTACTAACATCTAGTTACACATTTTCTGAAGAAAAAAAATTGAAGTTAGCAGTCTGGGGAGGACATATATTGCTAAATTGGTAATTCATTAATATGTACAAAACCCTGGTTAAATTCCTAACACCATGTAAAGCCAGCCACTGTGGAACTAACCTGTGATCCCAGCACTCTGGAGATGTAAACAGGGGAATTAGGAGTTCACCATTATCCTCAGCTGCATAAGGAATTTGAGGCCAGCTTGAGTTACATGGGATCTGGTATAAAAGAAAGAAAAATAATGTCAATAGCCCAGTATGCAGTTAGTGCAGATTTTAGGGTGTTGGATACAAACCCAGACACAGTCTTAAAATTATTCCTGGTTTTACGTTTTAAAAAGTATAGCTTAATTCTGAATGCTGTACATATCTAAGGTGAGACTTTTATTTCCCAAGTTAAAAGATGGCTCAGCAGGTCAAGGCACCTATCCAAGGCTAGTAGCCTAATTTAGATCCTGGGACCCACATGATAGAAAAAGATAACCAAATATCCCAAATTAGTTCCTCAAATTTATTTACTTGCATGGCTTGGCAAACAAGCATACAACATTAGAGACAGACAGACACACGCATGTGCATGCTTGCACCCACATACGCGCATGCGTGTGCGCGCGCGCGAGCACACACACACACACACACACACACACACACACACACACTAAATAGATAAATAAAAGTAATAAAATTTAAAATTTTCTTGAAATTGAAATTTTGCTTCAATGCTTTTAAGTGTAAACTGCAGGATTGATGAGAGTCCTTTATATTTAGGAATGATAGAAACATCGGTCAAAGCTGTGGACAACAATGCCTTAGTTGACACTTTTAACTGTATACCTCCTTGTATTTGTGCTTATGGTCACTCAAATTTGCCGTTATTCAGAAACAGGAGTAGGTGAGAACATGGTTTGTCTTAGTAAGACTATTCATATCTTATCACCCTCATCATTTTCCAAAACACATTTACTATTTGGCTAATAAAAATAAATGTTTGTCATGACAACCACATAAACCCTGAAGGTCTGCCTATTAGCAGCAATGCAGGGGTGGGAGGATGGTATATCTTTAAGAGCAGGGAAAGAATCCTAGGCAATTATCAACTAGTGAGTAACCCTTTATGCTAAACACTTAAACTGAACAACAGTTTGATTCTGGTTCATTTTCAGGAGGGTTGGCTTTTCCTATCAACCCCTACTCTAAATAAAAGGGAAATGTAATTTTCCTCAGAGAAGTTTGAAGAAATTGAATCAACTTAAACTAAATATCTCATTGTTTTAGTTTTGCCTCTGTTTCATTTAATAGATTGATTTTTTTCACAAAGGGTACATATTTACTGCTACAGTTTATTTTTTTATGTGCATGCACAGTGTGTGTGTGTGTGTGTGTGTGTGTGTGTGTGTGTGTGTGTGTGTGTATACATCTGTAGAGAGAGATGCATGTTCATGTATTCAGGTATGCAATTGAGGACCACACCTCAATAGCTTGTGTTTCATTGCTCTTTTTTTTTTATTTGGATGCAGAATCTCTCACTGACCCAAGTGCTCACTGACCCTGTTGATTCAGCTTGCCAGTTTGCACGGGGAGCCCCTTGGCTCTACTCTCTGGGAACTGAGATTACAATTATGTCACCACATCTGTTCAGTATTTACATGAGTACTGGGATCCAAATTCAGGTCTTGCACAGCAAGCACTTGATGTTTAACTCTCACCCTAGTACTGTTGTTTCCTAACTTTTTCTTTATGTATATATTTGTAAAATAGAACATTTCTAAAGCATGAACAAGAGGTCCAGTTGTAAACTAGTGGCAATATAAAGCAAATTATAAAGGTTTGAAATTTTTTATTTCAAAGTAGTGAACATCATTCAAAAGGGCCAGAGTCATGTATTATTCTGTCCATAATAAGCATGTTATTAACTTTATATAGTTATTTACTATACAGATATACTAAAAGAAAATGCTACATGCAAAAATGTGCATACAAATAAACCTCTCTTTAACTACTCAGAAAAAAAATAACATCATACACCCATTTTCTGTCAAGATTTACAAGTATTGCGGTAAGACTATTTAGAATCACTTTGAATTTTTAATCTCTTAAGAACAGCAAAGTCTCTGAAATGAGCAGCAGGAGAGACTGGGCATGATGAATATTTCCAGAATTAGTCTGCACTTCTTAGAAAATAAAATATGCACCTTTTTTTATTTCTGATGAGTTAGCAGAGAGGTGAGAGCAGTGGTTGAGACTTTTGAGTGTGGTGAGGAAGATAATAGGAACAGCAAACATGCATTACTGCCGCTGAAATCTCCGGAGACTCAAATGCTTCTTTCCATGACTATTATTCTTTATTGAACTTGGTTTTCCCTATTAGAGACCAAGAAACACATACATCATATAATGTATTTGATGAAAGCTATCACCTCCCCTCCAGTTCCTCTTCTATGCCCCTAGTACTTATCCCTTCCACCTTTATCTGCTTTTACATTTTGTGTTGTTACTGTTATTGTTGTGTGTAATTTTAAATCCACTGAGTTTATTTAGTAATTTAATGTTATGTGCATGAACATGGCCATAAGTTCATCTACTGTGCATGTATAGATTCTCAGGGGCACATCCCTGAAGTAATATGGTGCTTCTTCTCATGAAAGCCATCAGTGGCACTTGATGACATTCTCTGTCCATGCTGAGATTTTATTTGTCTTGAACTTATAGCTGCTGTGAGTTCATAAGTGAACAGTCGTACTTGACAAACACTATTTCACCACAAACATTGACTGTGACATTAAAGCCTCTTTTCACCCTCTTCCCAGATGATGCCAGGGTCAAAGGGAAAGGAAATCTTATACAACTGGACCATTTAGAGCTGAGCACTCCAGATTCTTTGTTCTCTTCATGTAGAACAGTTGTGAGTCTCTATATTAATCTCCATCTACTGTTTTTTTTTTTTTAAAGCTTTTCTGATAAAGATTTAGAAATGTACTGACTTATGTGATTTATGGGCATAAGGATAAGATTTTATGGGGCAGTCTATTACTATGTTCACTTAGCAGAATAATAGTATTAGGATCTCCCCTGCGGCCTATGATCAAGGCAGCCATGGGTTCCTGCCCCAATTAAGAGTGGCAGTCATGAGTTACATCCTATAGAGCAATATTTAAAGCCTGACCATGAGTTTTGACACAGTTAACAGAACTAGCCTTGGGTTAGGTCTTGTGAAACAAGACTTATATCCAGTCAGAAAATGGTTTTTTATTCCCATGGCATTTATGCCATTACTATAATGGTGATCATGACTTGCCAAGGCCATGATTACTGTAGCTTACATGATTCACAGCTAGTTATGACTGATGACTACTCTCCCCGAGCCCTCTGTAGACTTTATACCACTTTCTAGCACTGTGGATGGATGCTAGTCCATACGGAAGAAGCTTAAAATTCAATTCAAGTTTGATTTCATCATGTCCTGTGACTCAAATATATTGAGTATTCTACAATAGTGTCATCCCTTCAAGATCTGGAAGGAAACAAACAACAATGTCAGCAGCTGTAGGGTTCTTTTTTGGGGGGGAGGGAAGTATGAAATCTCACTAAACAAACTGATTAACAGTTTACATATAGGTGATCAATACCCTAGGGCTGATATTTTATTTGAGAGTCTATAGTATGCTGAGAAATATCTTCTCCCATTATAGGCTAACTGCAGCAAAACTGATCTTGTACATGTGTGTGTATATATTGTAGAAAGCATCAACAGTAATTATTTTGATATACCATTTTCAAAGGTTCATCATGCTTTTTTATACTCCTTACCCTACCTTCCCATCTCCACAACACTAAAACCTTCCTGTTCTATTATTTCCAGTTCTTTTTTAATGCCCCCATCATTCTAACTTTGTGAATGGCGGTGGGCACTAGGGGGACATGGGTATGGATGTATTCATGGGAAACAACTTAGTAAATTTAGTTTCCTCTTTCTACCACGTAGTTCTCAGGATTTAAGTCAGGTGATAAGGCTTAAGAGCATGCCCTTTTCACATTAAGTCATCTCCTCAGCCTGAGATTTTCTGGGATTTAGACACATTATTTTTCTGTTATAAAAAAAATATTAAAAAATAAGGAGCTAGAAGTCTCTGAATTGTGTTTGAATCCAGGCTGTCTGTTTTTTTAAACTCTTCATCTCTTTCTTGACTGTCAGGAAATGGATGCTATTTCGTTCATAGGACGTTGTGGGGCGAGTGAAGCAGACTGACAACAGTAAATTGCAGTATAAAATATCTGGATCAAGAAAAGTATTGATTCCTATCCCCACTGTTGATTGGCTTAGTCTTAAAAGTTCATGGGAACATACAATGGTGCAGACCCCAGCCTCTTTCTCCAACATTGTTCCAGCATCATCTAAGTCTCATTTACTGCATATTCCACAGGAGAGGGAAAAATGGAGTCAAGGAGGGTAACTGAATTCTACTTACAGCTTTTATTCTTGAGAATTTAGTCTTGTGGTCTTAGCCATAATACTATGGAAATCTAAACTATAAAAAAAAAGAGAAAGAAATCAGTCACCCCTATTCTCTCTCTCTCTCTCTCTCTCTCTCTCTCTCTCACACACACACACACACACACACACACACACACACACACACACACACACACACACCTCTTAATATGAAAAGAGTGTACAATCAGCATGCGAAGTATCTATCTTGTTTGTGGCATACCACCTACTAAGAAGAATATATTTCAGAGTACGTGACAAACATGGAGCATTTTCATCCCTGCTTGAATCTTATTTAGTTGGTGAAAATAAAGGAAGATTATCAAATAAGCATACTAGAGACAAGCTGATACTTGAAGACAGTCCTATCTCCTACATATGTCTTGAAATCAGTAAGGTTTCTGTCTGTTTTCTTCCAGCTTTACTATCAATATATTTAATCTAATACAGTGAGGGACTGTGCATTGGGAATCAGGATATAGAAAGTCCATGAGCTAAGCCTGGGCCTGAACAAATGTGGAGTGAGGATCAGTATGCAGAAATCCCTTCACCTACCAAGCAGAGATCTGAATAAATGCTCTTCTACTTGGTGGGAAGTATACTAGAGCATCATGGGAGTTAGCATGCAAGCTTAAGGGAAAAAAAAAGGAGAGTCTATTAATTTTTATATTGTGCTTAGTAGTACTCTCCCCTCCTGTTTTAAACAAAATGACAAGCAAAATGTCAATCACTCTGCAATGCCCCTCATCCCAGGTTTCAAAACACTTGGGAATTCAGCAGTTAGTAAAAGTTTATACTGACTTAGTTGTTCCTGCTTCAGATGGAGACAAAAACCTTGAGGCTTCCAATTCTTAGGGAAAAAGTATTGGTTATCTACAAATACGAATTTTATAAATTATCTAGGAGCCAAGTAGCTGTTACAAAGTCCTTATGAGTCTTGGTAGAATGGATAACACATGAAATTTCCCAGGTTTCTTCATGAACTGTGGTTGTTTATATATCATTCCCTCCTCTGTTGCCTGTGCATGGGTGATTGCAGCACTGTCTGCTTCTCAACTTTCTGCCTGACCTTCGCCTTCTCAGATTATCCTGGCTTCAGGATTCAGCTGTACTGTCTCATCTTTGAAAGGCATTTCTGAATACTTCCCTGTGCCAGTATTGTAACTTCTACTCTTCTCCTGTGCAGGTTTTTCACATGTTTTCTTTGAACGTGACTTTCCCTTTCATCTAGAATTCTCCTCATGTAGAACATGGAGAATAATTGTTAAATAAATAAATAATGCCCAAGAAAGTCTCAATTGAATGTCTTTTTTCAGCTGTCTATCCACAGTAACATATAAGTCTCGTAGTAGATTTGTAGTACTGATTTGGGGGAAAAAGGGGAAAGAAGAAGCAAACAAAAGAAGAATGGAAGAAGGAAGGGGGAAAGAAAGGAGTGGCATTATTTATAAACACAGCACTTTTCTTGAGCCTGATGCCCTGAAATATAAGGGAGAAAATTGGTTCTGAATATACTAGAAATTTAAGTTCAGAGGCAGGAATGTATCTTAACTGCTGAATGTAGTTTCATTGATCTTTGACATAGGAAATGGTGACTTTCTAAGGCATTATTACAAGTCTTTCTTTCATTCTGTTCCAGGAACTGGTGGTTGGTCGCCAGCAGATTCTAATAACCAACAGTGGCTTCAGATTGACCTAGGAAACAGAGTGGAGATTACAGCTATAGCCACACAGGGAAGATACGGGAGCTCTGACTGGGTGACAAGCTATCGCCTGATGTTTAGTGACACGGGGCACAACTGGCAACAGTACAATCAAGAAGACAGCATCTGGGTAGGAAATACTTTTCTCTTCCAGTGAATAAAGATGAGATATGTTAATGTTAACCAGTATGTGTGTCTCTGCCATCTTACAGTACCCAAACTGTGGGGGCTTAATTACTGTCCTGTGTCCACTCAGAAATAATGAGATCACACATAGGCCCTGATTCAAATGTAGTTCTATCCCAAGGGAAATCAGAGTATCAATGTATTTCACCTTTACTAGCAATTTTGATGATTTTAAGACAAAATCTGTTATATCATCTATAAAATTAGAAAACACGGTAACAAAAATCTGACTGTCAGTAAGACTGTGTCATTGGCTATCTTACTTTCTTTTGTCCCTTACTATGTGGTAAAATTCTGCCAATAAAACAATATAAGTGAAAATTTTCTTATGGTTCAAGGTTATCATCTATCCCAGCAGAAAATTTACAACTGTGGAAGCTTAAGTAGTCTGGTCTCTTAGCATCCATAATCAGAAGATGTAGTGCTATTGTTCTGCCCACTTTCTCTTGGATCTTAACCATGGAATGCTACCACCCACAGTGGGCAGGGGTTCCTATCTGTATTAGGACAATCAAGATACTTCCCTACAGACATGCTCAGATGTTTACCTAGACATGCTCAGATGTTCACCTATCAGCTGACTATATATTTTGTTATTAACAATTAACATTCACCATCATAATGGCTGAGAATATTTCTGCCAAGATCAGTTTACATAACTTGCTCAAATAACTAAACTATGTCACCTGTCCAACATTGCTAAGTGTCATATTATGTGAGAGGAATATGTATTCTTCTCTAAGTATGCTGAATAGCTACCATTCAAGGTTTGAAAAACATTAAAATATTTTAAAAAAATGTCAATGTTTAGACTTATACTGGCACTGTCAGTAACTATCAGTTTGGGATTAAGACACATGCTGTAAGTTATAAAATAGTTCCTTCTTTCCCACTGAAATCCCACATTTGTGAACTTCCTATAAGTAAAACTTGTCAGGAAACTATAAGAAAAAAAAAAAGCAGGGACAAGAGGTATATCTACCTGGGGATGTCTCTAGAGACTGGAGTTTAGGGCTTGGGTACTTGGCTAAGCATGCACGGTGCTTACAGTCAAAGGACAAGGATGGAGTTTAGATCACTGGAACTCACAGAAAGGCTACGGAGTTGTGGTGGCATCCATAGGGTCTCCCAGAGCATGCTGGCTATCAAGACTTGACAGAAAGACAATAGACACTACCTAAGTAGATAATGAGTGGTATAGACAAAAAGATACCTGAAGACAGCCTCATACATCCACACACCAGGGCACACCTCTGTGAGCATGCATGCATATATGAAATTACATGTATATAAAATTACATGTATATATGAAGAAAGAGAAACAATGCTTTGAATAAAATAACATAGATAAATGCTATTTTCCATTTTGGAGAAAAAAATCACAAATTGCTTCTAAAAGAACATAAAATGTGAACACATGGTGATGTATAACATAGTCTTTCAAAGAAACTTTGGCTGCAGCCTTGACCTCAGTTACTTCATCTTTCAGTATCAGCCCAACCTTACTGTAAACAACTTGTTTTAGGTTCATTGATATTTGCTGCTGATTCCTTATCTGGGTGTCTAATTAAGACCAGAGTAAGGTAAATATTCTAGTTAGTTAGCAAACATGAACTATTGTCATCTTTACGTGGGCCACTTACAACATTAGCTGCAATATTCTCACAGGACATGGCTTGTTGACAAGTCCTGCATGGTCATTGAAGGGATTTTGTGATGTAGTTCTGGTCCTTGTAACAGAGCTAGCAGGGTGTGGGTCTCTATGAGTGTTGATGGTTGCTGAGCATGAGAGTTGTTTGTATTATGCATATAAAACTTCATGTACTTCGTTTGAGAAATATTCTACCTGCCAAGGTTATCATTGACTTTCCTGTCTGCCAGGCTTAATGACTCTATGATAATCAGAAACAGCAAGATTCCAGGAGGTGAAGTGTGTTAGCAAAACTGGTAAATGCTGTGACCTTCAGAACATCGCTCAAGGATGTGGGAAAGAACTCCAAAAGCATGAGTTCAAAAGTATATAAACAGGATTTCGCAACAATGGAAAATATAAGATACAGTATTAATTATATATAAGGAGCTTCGTGGACATAAAAGAACAGAGACAGCTGCAGTATGAGCTAGCTTGTCAGAAAGATACCAGGCCAACAGATTCCTGAGTTCAAAGTCAGTATGGTACAAAGAGAATTTAGGACCAAATGTGGTCAGAGTGGAGATCTCAGAGCCAGATCCCACCCAGGTATCTTATTGTCTGTGCTTACAAAAGCAGGCAAATTTCTGAGTTCATTTGCAACGTTAAGAAAAATGAGCTTGCTCTCTTTTCCTAAAAAGGGGCGAATGGCAAAATTGATGACTGGTAGAATAATCAAAGGAAGACTAAGAATGATAATTGAACAAGCTTGTAAATAAAAGATTTTGGGCTTTGGTCTGCAGAGCTGAGCTGTCTGATGATCTCCAGAGAAAGCTGTGTCAAGTAGAACACAGGCTGTCAGCTTCCACCCAGTCATTTGACTTTTGAGTTGTTTCTTTTGCTGTTCCTAAACACCCCTTTCTCAGAACCCCTCAGCAAACTGAGGATGGTCCTTGGCAGCTTTTCATTTTGAAAATAATCTTAGAATGCTCTTCTATCTCTTTTCTCAATATTGAAGTCAACATCAATTTTTAGAGATTTGTGCTTACTTTGCTGTTGAGTTTGGAGTAAGAAATAAGCATTCTTTCTGTCATGGGAGCAATTTTAAATTTTTATGTTGACTTTAGGGGTGAAATTGAATATGGGATCATTTATTTTCTCTGAAGTTTTCCATAAGAACTGGTTGTTTTCAGACAGTGTAGCAGTTTTGAGTTATTTTGTTTCTATGTTTTTAAAAAAAGACCCAAGTTTCATATCCTTCAGATATAAATGCCCTTCTCTCAGCCTCTCTAGCCTGTCTCTGTGTCTGTGGAGCAGCTAGAAAAGAACCCTAAACCTTGCTTGACCTACTGATTCACTTAAGTTTCAAAAGTTTATTTGTTTTTATTTTTCCAGACATTTCCTGAGCTCAGTATTTAGGTCTGCAGTGAGGCAGGACAAATAAACTACCTGATTCTCCTGCTTGCTGTTACACATTCATCAAAAGTTACAAAAATTGTTTCTGTGATTCAATCTATGTCTCTAATACTTGACTTTCAAGTCACTTAAAATCATGAATGACATCAGCACTGTGACGCATTCTTCATTGTATTCACAAAGAAAACAAAACCAGAAGCATCCTTAACTATTGTGATTCCTGGGGTCTAAAATTCCTCTGGCTCCCAATCACATGTTTTCCCTTTTCAAATCTGCTCCCCACGTTATCTTTGTAATAATTTGCTTCAGTTGTCTTCTGCAAGGGCACTCCAAGATGCCCATTGCAGGTCCAGATTTTAGACAAACATTTGCTGCTGGTACATTCTTCTGTTTGGATCATGCAGATATTTAGCTGATCTGCCACTCACATCTTCCTCAACTCTACTCAATCCACAAAAGACCACCTTGCATTTGATGCAGGTCACTTTTTCTAAGAGGGTAGAGCTCTACTCATTCTTTACCTGATAACATGAATGCAGCTGGCTGAAGTAGATGAAGAACATGGAAAAGATCCCTGGGGAAAAACAATATGTAGAGTCATATCCATAAGGAAACAAAGGAGTTTCCAAGACAGTATCTATGGACGGATAATCCTAGCATAGCAGACAACTTCCCAAGGTTCAAAGTGATTTCCTTTGCTTATCTGTCCCCTGGGCATTTATTTCTGTGCAGCACGTCTTTTAACCTTTCCTTTAATAACAGGAATATTCTGATAAGATAATGAGAGTATTATTTTATCTCTTATTGATGCCTAGTAGGTTTCTTCTATTTCACAGAAGACATTGACATTTCAAAAGTTTAAGAATGCTGGGCTCTATCACAGTGACAAATCCAGTTTACAAACACAGCTCGTCATGTAAATGATGTCTAAACACCAGCCAATAGGTAGTATCTTAGCCTAAAAGCACTAGCAGTCAGGAACTGATGCCTTCTGATTAGGGAGATGAAGCAGCCTTCACAAAGATTTCAAAATACAAAGTTCAGCTAAATCAAAGCAGAAAGTCAAGCCTCCCTGGAAATTCTGAAAGATGTGATGGACACAGAACAGCTATTCTGTGTTTCTACTCAGCTTCCTGACAACAGCTACAGTGTGAAGAACAGCCTCCCATTCCTGCAGCCATGTACCCATAAGGAATTTTATTCCCTCAAAGTGTTACCCAGAGTGAATGTCTCTCCTTTACATTGCTTCCTGTCAGCTATTTTGTCACAGCAGCCAGAAAAGCCACAGATATATCAGTCTTTCACTGTCCTCTGCGTACCTTGTGTTTCCTTCAGATTCATTTTGCATTTCTGGTTTGCAGGATCATACTCCTTTTTACTAACCAATACTTCAACCTGTTCACTGTGATGCTTTGTGGTTTTTGTCACTTTCTGGACTCTGTTTGTACATACAAGGCTGCGTTGGTTACCCAGCACTTTCTACACTCTGAGGTCATTGAAACAATAGATTACACATTTCAGCCATCAGTTCTCTAATTTCATCATCAAGCAGGTCCCAAATTTTCTGGGATATGTTCTTCTATTTTCTTAATTTACACACATTTATTCTGCAAGTATTCCCTAGCATGTCCTGAGAACTGATCACTGTTTGATATACTATTTTAAGCCTACCAATTTCAGAAAATAATTTCAGAGAAAGAAGCTCATTTCTATCGACATATATCTATTAAGCTCTCATTTTATGCCTAGTACCAGGCTACATGAAGAGGGACTTAAAAGTGCACTCGTTTCCTCTCCTGTATATCCAGAACCAATAAGAGACTAAAACATGGCTCCTATGTAACACAGCCTGCATTCTAATTTAGATATGTGTATATGCTACACATTTCTGTGCATTCTGAAAATAAAGACAGATGTTGTGTGTTCTGTTCTGTCACTTTTTGACTTGGGACAGGTCCACTCGGTGAAACTTGAATTAGACTTGGAGCCTGGAAGCCCCAGTGATCCTCCTGCCTCAGTCCCTGATACCCCTGAATATACACGTAGGCTCAGGGTCAAACCTAGCTTTTTGTTTATTTAATTTTTTTATGAGAGTTCAAGGGATGCATTCATAGACATAGCCCTTCACATTTGTATAAAACATTCTTAGACACTGCTCCATCTTCACAGTTTTTGCCTTAACATCTTTAACATAAAGTAATAAGACTACATAGAACAACATACCATCAAAGATATTTGCTGAAATTTTTGTTGCCTGGAACACAGTATTTTAGAAGTATACACTATGATTATTAATTTTTGAGTTAAACATTAAAGACAGAAGAGGAAGAATAAATAGTACTATGTGTTTTGCAAAAAGACTAGGGAATTATATTATTTTATGTTTATTTAATATTACATAAAGTACATGTTTGTGTATAAAAGCCTATATATTAATTAAAGCTATGCTACTTGGAATGACAATATACACCCACTAACAAAATCCATTATCTAACTCAAAAATTTTGAGTTTAAAAAAACTAATGATTTGTTGGTCAGGGGAATCCAGAAGACTCCAAGGAATATAGGTTATCACTGTTGTCCTTGGTACAGAAAAAGAAGGCTCAGTTCTTCTGCCGAAGGCACCACATGCTCTGCACATAGGACTTATAGGGATCAATGTAGTTCTGAGCTCAAAGATGCCCTGAGGATTAGTAGAAGTTCAAAGGAGCCATGAAAGCTGCCCTAGAAAAAAGTAGTCAGTATTCCTATCCAGATATAATGCCTACCTATCACAACAATGACCAGTCTGGCAAGAGATTCCTGAAGGTGCAGGAGTGGTATTTATGTCCTGGGAGTAAATAACTGCAGCCTGAACTTGATAGGAGGGAATTCATACCTGTTAGTGCATTCCTAGCCAACTACCCAAGATTGCAGAAGCCATGGGGCCTATAGGAAATCTTCCTGTACCCGTTTTCTTAAACCAGTATAATCTCTGACTGCATTGTGAATACTTATCTTCATACCCACAGATATGTGCAGCTCTTACCCCTCACCAAAGAAGATTCTTTTTTATAGCAGACAGTTAACTACAGAAGACATGAGTGAAGAAAATGCAGGATCAACTGACCATGGGATGCCTCTCCACAACTAACACATTTATAATACAACCCAACAACACCTAAGGCTCAAAGATTATTACAAATGAGGAGAAATACTGTAAGATCAAGATGACCGGGACATCTGCTATGAGACAGTCTTCTCTAAAAGGAACAAGAAAATTAAAAGAAGTAGGGGGTGGTATTAAAGATAAGCATCTGGATACAAATGGAGAAGTGAGAGGTGAATATAATCAAAACACGTGTGACATTCCCAAAGAATGAATAAATATATGAATACATATATACATATACATGAATTCTTTCAGTAAAACTCCCAAAGAACTAATACTGTTTTAAACAGAAAAAAATGAAGAACTCTACATCAAGGCTGTCAACTTAACTGTTAAGTTAGTTGCCACCATGAAGCAGGTTGGATTCCTGCTGTGCCACTGAATAGAATTGTAACTTGCCCTGTCTTAGAATATCACTGATACCAGCTGTGGCAGGTATAGACATACTTGCTTCCTGACATCCAGCCTTCATTCCTCCACACTTCCTGCCCAGGCTTACAGATGACCTTGCTTGGGGTGTTAGGAAGTACCTGGAAATGGAGTCTTATAGTCATGTTGATCCAGCTTTAAATCACAAAGTACAAACTTCTGAAGCTCAATGTTCTCTTTGAGACACCCCAGTGGCTGTCTGTGGTCTTTGCTGACCTGGGATACCCTTAAGCCTGAAGGAACCCCGCTGAAAGTGGGGGAGAAACAAATGTCCTAATGAACAGCTTGTTTTTGCTCCAGCCGCAGCAGGCTTCCTTTTAGGCCTCTGGCTTTATACTTAATCTTAAAACTTCCTGACTGATGCCCATCTGTTTTTATTTCTTAATGTGAGAATTAGCTGTGATGTTTCAATGCAATTCCCAGTGTGGGGTTTAGCCTCTTCAGGAAGCTAATTCTTTCCCACATTTATTCAGGAGGTATTTACACACATTCCATGGACAGGGAGTCATTATGCAGTCTTCAAAATTAATATTCATATGGACAGTTTCTATGAAAGGGCAGATAACTGATACCCCATGCTGGGAACATTTATAGTGGGATATGATCAAGCAGTTAATATAAAAGGACCAGGACAATCTGCTTAAAATTAATTATTCTAAATCCAGTTATGAAATTAAACTTGTCAATGTATTCCATGTTTCCCAGGAACTTTTGTGTATAATATTTTCAATATATAAATCAATTAGATTCTGAAGAATTATCCTTAGAATAGAAGAAATCAGAATAGATATTTCAATTTTAACATATTTTTTGCTTAAATTTACTGAATTGTAAAAGTATAATGTCTGAGAGAGAGAATTATTTTTAATTGCCTTCTCTTCACTGAGGTGTGTGTATTTGTGTGTGTGTGTGTGTGTGTGTGTGTGTGTGTGTGTGTGTGTACTAATGTGCACACACATGTGTGTGCTTGCATATGGAAGCCAGACTTAAAATTTAGGTGTTCTTCTGCCAGGTATTTATGGAGACAGCTTTTCTCAGTAGCCTGAATCTCTTGAATTTGGCTCTGCTGGCTGAGCACTAGACTCCGGGAATCCACTAGTCTCTTCCTGTCCAGTGCTTGGATTACAAATGCACACTCCCACATCCAACTTTTCACTTGGGTTCAGGGGCTTGGACTCAGATTCTCGTTTTGCACATGAAGCACTTTACAAGCCAAGCCATCTCCACCTCCATTTCTGAGCTTTTTATACTATACATGCAATTAGTGTTTCATCTTTAAGCTGTTGTTTTCTTCTATATTTTGTCTCTGCTTTGAAGTTTAAAATAATCTCTGGCTGTGATAGATAACTAAATCCCTACGAAGCTTAGTTCCCTCCCTTGAAAAGCAAGTGTAATTTGGATGCTGTCCTCATATAACCTGCAAAAGGGATTTTCAAAAATGAGCATGCCTCAAAATGTCCCCACAGTGCTTGTTAAGGCACGATGTGCTGAGCTCTGCCTGTAGAACATCTTACCAATCGGTCAAGGTTGGACTAAAATTTTAAATTTCTAAAAAAATATCAAGTGATTGTGGGGCAGGTGGTCAGGCCCTCACTTTGTGAAGCTCACTGTAAACCATAAGTGGGTTTATACACTTGATGAGTTTGACCAGAGCTAAAGTGGTGAAAACCACAACCGTTATTAAAGCCAGTGTGTAACATCCACTTAGTTCAGGTAAGCAGAGGACACGTATTCTCAGTTTCTTTAATTTGAACTTTGTATATAAAAGAAAGAACAAGCCTAAGGTGTCAGCATTTTTTTTTTTTTTTTTTTTGCATAAACTGAAAGCTCAATGGGACAGATAATCTCTCCTTGGGTTATGGGCAGAGTTATACAGGCAAGCTCATTAAAGACAATTAGCTCAGAGGCCTTGCAGCAGACAGAAGAGCTATAGAAAAGCCTTTGGGTCATACAGATGCTTAAAGTAAAGAACTCTAGAATAAATTCTGAAACCCCAGGTATCTACTAGGTCTATAGTCAAATTGAAAGCCTCCAGCCCTGGAAAGAGCTCCTGGAAACAAAGACTCCCCCTGGCTTTTACAAAAGAGAAAAAGCTCAAAGGAAACTCATCTTCAATAAGATTATTAAGCTCATTATCACAATAGCAGCCAGTGCTAAGGAGAGAAGTGTGATATAAAAACCACAAGGCACAATTGCTCTTAAGGAAGTCTCTATTGTTGTCTCAGTGTGAGCTCAAGCAAAGAAGGATAATGCAAAGTTGACAGATGCAGGGTGGTAATAAAAATGGACCAACCCCACAAGCAAAATATGGAGTGTGAACAGTTGATTTGTTTCCTGTTTATGCCCAGTTATAATGGTTCACATGGAGAAAATTCTTCCTCTGTCTAACAGTATACAGATACTTTATACACTGTTTGGAAACACAGGAAAATGCCAAATGGGACCACAACATGTACCTGGCATCCCCAAATTGCCTTGAAAATAATTATTATACTATGTAACCTGCGAATATACCAGAAACTGAGCTATAGTCTGTAAATAAAGATACTATTGAATTTTTTTCTTCAAACACATTACAGAGAACAGCTCCCCGGAGAAGAAAGAACTCATCAGTTAAGAACTCACAGACCTGAGTTTAGTTTGGTTTTCATCATCCATGTATGGATAGTCACAACCATTTGCAACTTCAGCTTCAGTGGATCCAATACCTGTAGCCTCTGGAGGCATTGCACTCATGTACACACACACACACACACACACACACACACACACATACACACATAAAACTACAACAATGTTTTTAAAGAAGGGGCCCTTAGAACTGTACTGGAGTTATCAACAAATCTTGCATCCCTCATTTCTTGACTTATTTGATTATAATTGAGGCTATCATGTGTGAGGCACTAGATTAAGTTGATTTTTAAATTTAATATGGGGCAGTCTTCTGCCATGTGAAGACAAATGCATGGAAGATAACACTGTAAAGATATGTGTGAAGATGAGGAGATACATGTATTATGTATGGTAATTCTTCCCTAGAGCTTTATAATAATTTAGTTTTGACTTTATAATAATTCAGCTATATTTGTGTATCATCTCTCTTCTTTTATGACAAGCTTCAATGACAGAGGATCAGGTTTCTATTAAGAGACTGAGATGCTGAGTATCTCGAAGGGATAAGGACAAAGCAGACTAGTGTACACACACTGTCTTGCTGATCTAAGTAATCACGCTTGCTGATTGAGGGTTGACCTCAGGTGAACATGGAAATATTGATTGCATACTCTCATGAGCATGGACCTTCCTCAGCCTTTCTTTAAAGTAGCTGCTTCTGTGATGTGATGTTATTTCAGACACTGCATCTATGTGAGTACTATGTTAATGTGAGAATGGAAGAAGATACATATGAAAGAAAATTTTATGGGTGCCAGGAAAAACTAATAAAATAGCAGGACCCTGTATATTCCTTCTCCCAAACTCAAGTAGCTGAAAATGCCGCCTTTGGGGCTTGCTAGCCAGAGGCCCAGTTAATCAGTTACCAAGGAATGCAGAGTTACAGGACAAAGGACGAGGCCTGGTAAGCCATCCCAGGAACTGGCTGATAAGAAAGTTATGCAAAGCTCTGCTAACCCAGATAAGCATCCGCCTGCAAGAACTGCACTCTGCCCCTACCAACTGGTACAGCCTGCTGATGTTCAAAATTGTAAAACAACCAATCATGTGTAACCTCTCGAAAGTTTCCTCCTTTTCTCCACCCCATATCTATATAAACCTTAAACCTTGGAGACTGGAGGTAGTCCCCTTTGTCTCTTGCATGAGACACTTGTTGGGCGGCCCGGAGTGCTCTGTCATTAAACTACCTCGTGTTTGTAGCAAGTGGGTCTCTCGTTAGTCCTTGGGTGCATGCCATCCTGAGACTGCAGTGGAGTCCCCTTCTGGGTGGTCTTTTAGCCTTTCACATACATAGGGCTCATGTAGCTACATGATGTATAAAAAGTAAAAGCATGTGCTGCACCAGCACTAAGGTCTAAGTTCAAATACCATTACTCATGTAAACTGTTAGGTGTGGCCACACATATTTGTACACCAGATCTGTGCAGGGCAGAGATAGGAGGATCACTGTACTTGCTGGCTGCCAGCTAGTCTCATGCTTCAATCAGAAACTGTCTCAATAAAGTAAGAGAATGACAGAGCAGAACACTTGATATTCTTTTCTGAACCCTGAACACATGCACAGAGATAGATGTACTCACACATACATGTGCACACACACTCCCAAACCAAGAAAGAAAGAGGTTTGACTTGCACAGTAGAAAAATTGCACCTAGTATAAGAGTTAACCCAAGCCAACTTAGGGAGAGATATCAAGGAATCTGTGTTTAAACAAGCTCTATTTAGAGGCCAGGATCTGGGTGCCCTTTCCATTAAGATGGCTTTTCCCACACTTGGAAACACTAAGGCTGTATTGCTAGTGTGGATGTACATATGCAAGGGACTACACCTCCAGGGACACCTAGGTGATGCCAAACAGGTACAGCACAGCCTCTCTCCCTGACCAGGAAGAGCTTGATCAAAGAGACCCATTGTTATGGTATTCTGCTTATGTTTCCCTGACAGTCTAGTCACAGCTCGTGTCTTTTTTATTCACCTCCTTCATTCCACAAATATGTTAGCTTATCAGTGGTCTCTTTGGAGATAGATTTGTCACTGAATAATTTCTGAAACAATTAGATGGCAACTCAATAAATGATTTTGTCAGTTCTGCGTAATGAATAAAAAATTATCATAGAAGAAAATGCATGATCAAGTGACATTATAGAAAGACTTTAAGAATAGAGGCACAGTATTCAAAATTTAAAGTTGTTTAAAACTTATAAAATCAGTGTGAATGTTTATAAAAGATTTTTCTGGAACCTGAAGACTTCCAGATGGGTGTATTTAAATGTATAGATGAATGGAAAAAAAATGCTGCTTTCAGGATTTGACCCTAGTATCTAAGCAAGAGTTGATAGACTATATATATATATATATATATGCATGTGTGTATGTATGTATATGTATATATGTGTATATATATATATTGTATATATATATATAAGACATATATATGTATGGCATATATATGTGAGTATATATGTGCACATAGAAATGTATATATTATTCAAATACACATTTATTGATATGTATACATTTGAGATAAATATATTAGTGTTTTAAAGTTAAGTTAATTTATATGTATTTACTACATTTAAATAAATATGTTCTATACATACACGTAAACTTGAAGCTTGGCATGCTGGATTTTTTTCTGAAGTATATATTTTATTCATCTAATTTTTAAAAATTTGTGATAGTTATTAAAATACTAGAAAATGATGAGTACATATACTTTGTATTAAATGTTTAATTTTGCAATGAAGTGTCTTATGTAAAGTGTGTCAAATTAGTGTAAGGTTGTACTAGCAAAAACCAGTGTCACTGCAATGGGAAACATCAAAGACACAGAACAGTGATTTATACCTCCCTACCTGAGTACCACTGACCATTAGCAACAGCTCTGAACCCTAATATTAGGAAGCAAAGAGATAGCTTGTCCTTAACATTGCAGTGGCAGTGGCATCAACTTTGTCCTTGGCTTAGTTACTTATTCAGCTGTGATAAAATAAACTGAGGAAAGAACTTATGAGAGAAGGGGCTTATTTTATCTCTGTAGTTCTAGAATGATATTGTTCATCACTGTAAGGAAGACATGATGACAGCACGGCAGCTGCTCACATCACACCCCCAGTTAGGGAACAGAGGCTGAACAAGCCAGCTGTAAATCCTCAAGGCTTACCCCAGTGAGCACTTCCTCCCATAAGGGTTCATCTCAACCTTCGCAAACAGCACCACAAGCTAAGGACCAGGAGTTCAAACACATGACACTATAGAAGACATTTTATGTTAAAACTATAACAATTGGGCTGGAGTGATGGCTCAGTGGTTAGGATCACTGTCTGCTCTTCTAGAGGTTCTGAGTTCAATTTCTAACAATTACATGGTGGCTCACAATCATCAGAGATCAGGTTCACTCTTCTGGTGTGCAGTCATATATGCAAACAGAACTCTGTATATATAATAAATGGATAAAGCTTAAAAAAATGTGACAGTCAATAAAGTAAATGGAAAGTTCCTAAATTATCTCTTTTCCAGATGAGACATAAGCTAATAAGTATGTATTCTGACTAGTCTGCCTTAATTCAAGTGTTTTAGTTTAAGTGCCTGTAACTGTGGAGGAGTGTCTGAGTGTTGGTGCATGGGTGTGGGTAGGACAGAGGACAATCTCACTATAGTTTTTCAGATATTGTCCATCCTAATTATTTTGAGACAGGGTCTCTCATTGTCCTGGAACTCATCTAGTTAGACCAACTTGAAAGTAAGTCCTAGAAATCTGCCTTTATAGCCATATACCAATAATATCCTGATTTTTAAAATTGGCCCACCCAAGCCCCATGCCTTCCTGAAAAGAGGTCATTCTAGAAGTTGCCTATCAGATGTAGTCAGCAAATATCTTGAAGGGCACAGTGATCACCATTCTTGGGGACTTTGTGAAGGTGGGACTTTGAATTCGTTTGAAAGGAGGATCTTCATCTGCCACACTCCCTGCCATGCACTCCACCCTCTTGATATGTAGTGTGTATAGTCCACAATTAAATTATAAATGCTTTATGAAAGTGTCAACTTCCATATCATTAAAAAAAATTAAAAACGACTCTGGAGACTGAACTCCCATCCTTATGCCTGTAAGGAAATAATTTACTAACTGAACTATTAACCCTGCATGCAAGTAGGTTTTGCTAATTTGTTTTTGATTGAGTGTTGCCCCCTCCTCATTTCTCTCTAAACCCATTACAAGCAAGTGTACTAGAAAATACATAGTAGTTCATTTTCCTGAGTGACATTTTTTTGCTGAGTGCTCTTGTAAATTCATCTCAGAGCACAGGAGAGACAGACGATGCCCATGTAGAGATGAGCCAATAGAGTCTGACTGTAGCTCAGTTGTAGTTGTAGAAAACTTACCTAGGATGTATGAGACTGTGTCCAAATCCTATTATGTCTCAAAAAGGAATAAAAAAAGGAAAAATAAGGCAGTAAGCTCCTAGTGTCAGTCACAACTCCAGATCCAGGATGACTAGCAGGACTGAGACTTAAAGAGGAGAAATCCAATTTCCATACCTTGGCCCTCATACTACACAGGTACATGTATAACCCAAGCAGTGCCTGCTTGCAATCCAGATGTTCGGTTGGCTTGCTTCAGAATCAAATGCAATAATGCTAGTTTTTGAAGACTGTAATAACCCTTTCCTGTCTCTAAGCCATCTGACCCTAGGGTCAGGGACATATAAAGTACTTGTCCAAAGTTTGATTGTTCAATGACTTGCTTCCTGATTTATACAAGACAAGAGAAACAGAAAATAAATGAGTGTGTTTTAGAAATAACTAGGCACAACTTATCAGGATGTTTGGCAGAATGGGTACTGATAAGGATGGTGGACAGACTCTGAATTCATTGTCTCCCACTTGAGCTGTCTTTGTTTATCCAACAGTAAGTGAAGTGTGTCTGTAACCTGTGTCTGCCCCAGGGATTAGATAAAATGGGGAGGAGGATCTCTCCCAGAGACTGGAGCAGGACTACACTCTCATTTGCATCATTTTAATTTAGCTGAGCTCTCTTTTGTGCTGAGATTTAGGACATAAGCTCTGGATCCAGGCAAATCGAAGTTTGAACACTGCAATTTAGTAATCCTGAGCAGAAACACATAACTCTGGGTGATAGAGCCTTTATCTGCCAACCATTTACAAAATCTACATCAGACTCACTGGGCTGTGCTACATAGACTCCCAGCATCCCTTACAAGGAGGAATTGCTTAAATCAACAATATTTAAGTACTTATATAGTAACCTTGTAATCCCCAAAGTCACCTTTCTTCCTCAAATGAAAAATGCTAAGAGTGCCTTGAAAGTCACACTGCTTAACTAGAGTGATAGTGAAGTCAGTGAAGTGCTGGCTTCAAAACATAAGGATCTCTGCTCTATCCTCAGAAATTGTATTAAAAAGGCCATGTGTGGTGGTGCTTACTGGTAATCATAGCAATGGAGAGAAAGACACCATGGATCCCTGGGGCTCAATGATGGCCACCTTTGTGAACCCCAGGCCAGTGAGAGCTCTGCTTCAATAAAAAAAAAAAGTAAATAATGTCTAAGACATTGCAGCTAAAGTTTTTCTTCTCCCTCACAGGCATGTACAAACAAGTATACAACCACGAACACAAACACGGACATGTAAGCATAGACAGACTAATGCTGTTCGTATCCCTGGGTATATTTTCAGAGGACAGTAGCATGTGCAGATTCTAGAGACCATGGACCCAATTTGTGGTATGAGAAGGAGTGGAGGTCCTGGATTGTTGAACAATACCTTGCTCAGATTGCTTCAAGATGGCGGAAATCACCGCCTATTGTGCAGGAGAGATACAAGTTACTAAGTAATCTGCAAGCAGATGCAAGTGGTTCTGGAAGCAAAACAAACCACCTGGTGGGGCAGGAATTTAACAGCAGATTGTAAATTGCTGGCATTTTGTTTAAGTCTTCCTAGGAAAAGCATCCCCAGTGTACTTTTCAAATATCAGCTGGTACTTGGCTGAAACTCAGCTGTTATGTTTAGCATCTCCCTTGGAGGCCTAGAACCTGAAGAATCACAAGTGAGTGGCTCTCCTTGATTCATTAATAACAGATTGTACATTCATTTTTGAGTGGGTTGAGTAGCTGTTCAAAAGTCAAAATGCTCACTTTTGACAGGTTTCCAGTGGCACAAACTTGTTTTGCAATTTGTTTCACTGCTTAGATGAATTCTAAATAAAATAAAATAAAATTGGTTCTTATTTCCCAAGTTGGTCTCTTGCTTGCTAAATATGGTCTAGGATGACATTGAAATTCGGATCCTTCCTTTTAGAATGTTGGTATTTTAGGCACGTTCCATAATGCCATGCTTGTACAGTGCTGGAATTAGCTCAGAGTTTAGCACATGCTAGGCATTCACTGTTCTCACTGAGCTACACCCCCACTCACCTAATAGAAATTCTCTAAACTCCTCTCAGAAAACGGAGACACAATCTAGTAGAAATTTCTCTAAGGAAGTAAAATGTTATTATTGCCCATGTAACACCAGGCACATGGCCAAGATACCAGAGATCCCAAAAAAGGAGGACTTGAGGTCATAACTTACTCAGACCTGGGAGACTGCAAGAATACTGGCTAAACAAAGATCTCAGAAGTATGAACTCTTCAAATATAAAATCTCCAATATTATCTGAGACCAGAACCAATCTCTACTGACAGGTAGAAAGAACAACTACTTGGAACTTGAAATAAGAAATCTATATTCTGTTGTTGACCATGTTCCTTATTGGCATATACATTTTTAAACCCATTTAATCTATTTCAGCCATTCAGGCTGTATCTTAGACAAACAAATGCAACTAATTCAAACACACAGAAGTTATGCAATGAATGCTGGCTTTGAAAAATGCATGATATGTGATTTTTCAGTTAGTGGGAGTTAAATATTATGCTAAATCACAGGTTTTAATATTGACAAATACATTTAACTCCCATTAACTACCTAGAAGTTAACAGAAATGTCATCAGTTTGGTGAAAACAAGGACTTGCATTAAAGACCTCAGTAATTTGTCTGAATAGCATTACTGATTGGTGATTTTTCTAAAAAAAATACCATCCAGGTACCAATTCTTCTAACATAACTACAAACAGAGAGGAACTTGTCATTGTCATAAAAAAAAAAATAGCTTAAGGGGATGGCCAGATAGCTCAGTCAGCAAAGAATTTATCACACAAAATGAGCACCAGAATTTAAATTCCTAGCAGCTAAATTAAAATGCTAGGTCCTGAGACTTGTGCCTGTAATACAAGCACTGAGGAGGCAGAAACAAGAAAATCCCTAGTGTTTATTTACAAGTCAGTCTAAGCAAAACAGTGAGCTCTAGGATCAGAATGACACTCTATCCCTAAAACTAATGTAGACAACTTCTGAGGAAGATTCCCTCATTAACATTGGCCTATGCATTTGCAGGCATATGCACATGCACGCACATGCACACGTACACACACACACGTACACACACACACACACACACACACACACAAACATGTACAAGCATAAGCATACAAAGTCTTAATAATAGGTTTTGTGATCAATGCCCTTATAGATGTCATCAAAGTACAATGTACAAAGAAGGTAAAATAAGGACAGCACAAGAATGCACATGACTAGAGAAATTTAGATGATATTAGTTGAGTTTAGTTGGTCCTCATCTTTATGATAATTCAAAAGATTATTGCTCAGGTTTCAAAATGTAAACTTTTAATAAATTAAGGTGCTACTCACGGTTAAAACTTTGCTTATGTACTGCACATGCTGATATAAGTTTCTGGTCTTTAGAAATTTATTTGATGTCAGAGTTAGATATAATGCTATAATGATGGACTCCCTAACTTTTCATTAATTGCCGCAAGTGGTTTATAAATATAAGAAAACAGGGTCCTTACTTATATCAGTATGTATATATTTAAAAATATTATCAAGTAAAGTAAGAATTCACTTAACTGTAAGATTATGAAGGAAATGGTATGGGGACATTCAACTGTGTAGGTAAGGTATTTGACACAAAAGTTAGAGCACCTCAATTTAAGACCCAGAACCTAAGTAAATATCTATAATCTTGGCCTCCTACTGATGTGGGCAGATGAACAGGGGTTATCAGAAGACAGTGGTCCAGTTATCCTGGCATATAAAGGTGCTGACAAGAGGGAGAACCTGTTAGAAACAACATAGAAAGTGAAGGTCAGCACTAAAGGATGTGCTCTGGTTTTCACATTCATACCATTGTATGCACATACAAACAAATTTATGTATGTATATATGTACACATATACATATAAACACATAAATACACACTTACACACCACACACTCATACCACATACATACAATTGCACACAGGCATTCACATATATACCTTACCACATACATACATGCACACACACACACACACACACACACACACACACACACACCACAACACACATATGCATGCATACACACAGAGACACATACACATACATGGGGAAAAAGGTAAAAACCAAGAAGAACTGCATTCTTCCACTCAGTGAAAATAGAAGTGAATATCATAGGGGTAAATTATGATTTGGGCTCATTAATAACCTTGTATATAAATAAAGTTTTGGGATGAGCTAAAATTTTTCCCCACAAACTCATGTGCACTCAGAATCACAAAATATGATCTGTTTGTAAACAGACTGATTGCTGATGTATTTAATCTTCATGTGAATTGTCACTAGAATTAGAAGAGCCTGAAATCAGGTGACTAGTGTCTTTATCAAGATTAGAGGTTGTGTTGGGAGATGCTGTGTAGATAAGTGATTGAAGACCTGGCTTCCATCCTCAGAACACAAGTACGTGATGCTTGGCTTAGTGCTGTGTCTTTATACTCCCAGTGATGGGGATGCAGAAACAGGTGGATCCCTGTAGCTCACTGGCAGCCCACCTTAGCCTACACAGTGAATTCCTGACAAAAGAAGAGGCTTTGTCTCAAAAATTGTCAAGGTAGACAGTATTTAATGAATCATGTCCAAGGTTGATCTCTGACCTCCAAACATGATGCTGTGTTGACACTTACCTAGAAGATAGGAAAAGTGTACATGAAGTGAGTCATAGATAAAACAATTCAGGGACAGGTCTACTGGATTTACAATCCAAGAAACACTTTACCACTGGTAGGATGGAGCCAAGGCTGGGAGGAAACAAGAAAAAATACTTCCGTGTGAATTTCAGAGAATGTATAGCCCTGCCCCACTTTTATTTGTTCTGATCTCCAAAATTATGAAATATTCTTGGTTTTACAGGTCATCTACTTATGGGGAGTTTGCTTTGCCAACCCCCAAAGTCTAATGTACTATTTCTTTCTGCTGTAAACCTCATAGAACTTGGACCTCCTATAAAGGAGACAGGTAGGCCATTGTCTACTGGCCAGCAAGTCCATCCTACATGGCAAAGTAATGACAAGTACAACTGTACTCAAGAACAACAGCTGGTCTCTGGCCTGCAGACACACAGCTTTACATATGCATACACTTACTTAAACATTTACTTGCCCAACACAAGGACATGTCACATCCTCCAGATCAAGAGATATGAAGCTCCTGCAAAATTTCTGGGAGTCGTGCTTCTACATGCTTTCAGGAACTCCATGAATTGAATTTACCATCAGCTCCCAAGTGATCCTTCACACTCATCGCCATCACTGGATTGTTATCTTATACATGTGCTCATTTCCTTTGGTTCACCTTTTAAATCTAAAATATTACTTTTGATATTTTCCTGCAATCTTTCCCAATGTTACTGGGTGAGCAGGTCTTATTCATGAAACTGAACAAAGTCATTTTGGTAAAGACAGAGCAGCTGGATCTTGGCTCCATGACTCAACTTTGTGTCTCACAAAACAAATGCCAATAAACATGTACTAAATATTTGCCTTTGCTTCCTCATTCCTCAGCGATATATCTGAAATGTTTTCTAAAATGACTTTGACATTATTATAAATATGACTTGAAAGCTGTTCAGCTGATGCATTTGCTGGGGATTATCTCTGCCCCATAGCTCATTAAGGCTGTCCTCCATACAACAATATTCATAGAAACAGTAAAATGTGGTGAGTGACCTAAGTAAATAACCTGGCATAAAGAAAATACCTTGAGCAACGAGGATCATATAACAGCTCTGCTGGATGGCTACAGATGTGGGGTACGGGTGATGAATGAGCCAGAGTAGTAAAAGCAGCCTCTAGATGCTGAGGGAGAGAAGAGACAAGCCCTCATTAATTTGTACCCAGCAAACAATTTGCAAGGTTTAACAATAGAGAGGGGATCAAGGCTTTGGCTCCTCTGATGCATATTGAATACAGCCAATATAGTTAAACAAAAACCTATGATGACACTGTGGCTGGATAGAAAGGCATTCCAAGGCTTGATTGACACAGGAACTGATGTGACTATCCTAAAACAAAGCGATTGGCCTGCCACCTGGCTTCTGACCCCAACCTTAACCAATTTAAGGGGTATTGGCCAAAGTCAAAACCCACAACAAAGCTCTAAGGTGCTGATGTGGAAAGATAAAGAAGGCAATACAGGGAATATACAACCCTATGTCATCCTGCGCCTTCCTATTAATCTCTGGGGAAGAGATTTGTTATCCCAGTTGGGATTGAGTATGTGCAGCCCTAATGAAGTAATCATGGCTCAAATGGTAAACTCTGGATTTTTCCCAGGGAAATTATTAGGAAAAAGTGAAGACTCATTATAATGAATTTAGCAATCAAAAATATATACATGTATGTGGAGATACATACAATAATTTCATTTATGCGACGTTACAATCTGTACAAGCAAACAAGCATGTGATCACTCATATGCTTGCTACAATTGCTGTATTGGGTGTGCCTAAACATATAAAGACAAACAATGGCCCAGGTTATACAAGATCCACTTTTCACCAACTAGGTGAAAAATTGGGAATACTACATAAAACAAGTATTCCATATAATCCACAGGGTCGAGGTATGGTTGAAAGGGCACATCGAACTATTAAATGTCAATTTGAAAAAATTAAAAAGGGGGAATGGTACCCTAACAAGGGATCCCCCAGAAATATCCTTCATCACACACTCTTTATTTTAATTTTTTTAACTTTGGATTCTGAAAGAAAATCTGCTGCAGATAGATTCTTGCATCCTGATACCAAAAAAGAATTTTTGCAACAGTCCTCTGCAACCTGGAATGGGCCAAATCCAGTGCTTATCTGGGGAAGAGGTTCTGTCTGCATATATTCCCAAACTGCAGATGCTGCATGCTGGCTGCCAGAGAGACTGATTAAACAAATAGACAACAATAACAAACCCAGGGAAGAGAAACCCCCTGAGAAGCATATATTTTCTTTGCAGGAAACATGAAGATGCTTCTCAATTGCTTTCAAACTGGAACAGATCAACCAGCAAATCTGACTTGGGAAGCCCTCAGTGTGGAAGGAGACATCACCACCCATACCTCCAGGGTGGTTCTATTGGACTCTTGGCTCCCCAACTTATTAATTAGTTAGGAACATTGTTTAGACCTAGGATAAAACCCAATACCACAGATACTATAGTTGTTTTTTAGGTTTAAAATTGACTGAAGCAGGAATGGAGATTTCCTTACATATTTTGTTAAGATCAAAGCTATGATTGGCTCTGTATTTCCATAGATTTAGATTCTGCTATAACACATTTATAAACAGAATAGAAGAGGCCTATACTTTTTACTCCTCTAATAGAGGGAGTTATGTGTTGCTCTTAAAAAAGAGTGTTGCTGTTATACTGACTATTCAGACATTGTTAAGTCTCTTGTCTCTCAGGTCCATGCTGTTCAACAAACTGATGTCTTTTGTACAAAAACAGATGTTATTCAAATGAAACCCATACAGGTCCATCATTACAGGCTGGAAGTAGGGGATTGTAAAGCCTCTGTCATTAAGACTAACAAGGATTAACCCCTAAATTACACCTAAGCCAGATAGTCAATGACGGGTAAGAGAACACTTCAAGACTCTTGCCCCTAAAAAGGGAGGCCTCACCATCCTAAGACAGGAGCTCAACCAATGATTGTTGAGTATGCAAAAATGGGAAAGGGAAGCTGGGGTCCTTTGTTCCAACCTAAGGCAGGCACGGTTTCCGTGAGTTTTCCCAACCTTCCCTTTTGAAAAAAAATTTAAAAGGGGGACCTGTGGGGAGCTGACAGAAAGCAGCTATCATCCTTGCATTCATCTTCAGCCATATACCCTGACAAGAAACTTACTCACAATAGCTTTCAACAGCTAAGCACACTCTGATAACATCTTACTTTAGATACGCAGGATTTTCCCTTGGGTGTGTGAGACTAAAGGTGTGATTTGAGATAAGTCCTAAGGGCATGACTTAAGGGTTTGACTTAGAAGTGAGACATATAAAAGGCAAGAGGCAGACAGAAGAAAGTAACAGAGAATTAGTTATTAGACATTAGGCACTTGAGATTAGACACTTGTAGTAGGCACTTAGCACTTGGAGAAAGAACTTGGAACTGGGAAAGAGACTAGCAACTGGAACTAGACCTGGGTGCTAGGAACTAGGGACTTAGAACTAGGGACTTGGAGAGAAGAAGAGAGAATGAAGAATAAATGGGATTGAATCACACTCTGTCTGGTCTCCATTCTTCAGGTCTGTCCTCACTCTTTCTCTTGCTGAACCCCGACCCATGGACTGGAACTGCTTGGGGCAGTGCAGGTTCTAACAGTTTAGCTCCCAAGGCTTTTGGCAGTGTGGGTTCCAACACTGACAGAGCAGTCCAAGACATTTTGGCCCCCAAGCATGGGGTAGCTCGGACCGCAACAATGTATGACTTATAGAATGTGCTCTTCAAAATGACCACAAAGACAAGCATGTAAAATCAGTGTCTTTTTAGGTTGGTACATTATTTCTGGGAAATGATTATTTTGATTGTTCACATCTATATGTTACAAAGCTGTACTTGGGCAAAAGCAATGGGCACATACAAGAGGGCACTATTTTCAGCCATCGACTGTCTTAGACATAGGACACCTTTTCTCCTTTCAACACTAAAAAAATATGAAGTATTTTCAAAGCATACAATCATATTTGAGCAGCTATATCCTGTGCAGCTGTGAAGGTTATTCTCTGGCTGTTGTGCAAAACTCCAGGATGACATGAGCATGCTAATCTACAGTCACAATGCAAACTTGGAAGGAATCCACTACATGAAATTCAACAGTATAGCAAAGAAAGCTGCATAATGAGGAGTATCTTCCAAGACTCCCACACCCACCTACAAAAACAAGATGTTTCATTAGTGATCATTTGACATTTCAGTAATTTTGGAATCAGTTACTTTTGTTGTTTTCTTCTTGCTAAGATGAAGGCCCTAGCAAGGGTCACTTTTAGGGGGAAAATATTTATCTGCCTTGTAATTACAGGAAGTTGAGACAGCTAGTCACATTCACAGTCTGGAGCAGAGAGAAAAGAAATGTTCATTTGCTAATACTTAGCTTCCTTTCTCCTTCTCAGTCAATTTAGGGCTCAGCCCATGAAATGGTGCTATCAACATTCGGTTTGGATCACATTGCAATTTACCAGATTAATCAAATCCCCAAACAAGCATACCCATAGGCCAGCATACTCCAAACGATTACTGATTGAGACTCTCCTGGACTGTCTAAAGTTGACAACTCTGACTCATCATCACAGTACCACACATAGAATGCACTCACTGGTAAGTGGATATTAGTCCAAAAGCTCAGAATATACATGATAAAACTTTGAAACCATATGAAACCCAAGAAGAAGTAAGATCAGTGTGGGGATGCATCAGTCCTAGTCCAAAGAGAGAAAAAAATAATCATGGAAGGTAGAGAAAGACGGAGATCTCTGAGGAAGGGAGGAGAGGAAGGAAAAAAGGGGTGGTAGGATCAGGTGTGGGAGTGTCAGTTCTCTCTCTGACCGGCAGACAGGAACAAAACAAGTGGGAGTTCTTCTCAACACAGTTTATTCAGGATCCTTTACAATCTCCTCTCTGGAGGCCCTCCTTCCAGCTCCTTAATGGCCGTCCTTTTATACCCCTGTCTGTCCCAATCAGCACCTGCCTCGTGGGCATGCCTCATTGGTGTACCTCAAACAGCCCGATTCTCGTGGCAGTGAGTTTGCGCAGTAGTTCTGCCGTTGTGGCTCAGTTAGGGAAAGGCGCGCGGCAGGCAAACTGCCAAGAAGCAGAACCATTTATAAGATTTGACAGGTGCCATTCATAAGATTTAGCCCAGGCACCATTTTAACTGGCTGTGCTGCTGCACCCGCTCCTCACATGGGAGAAGTACAGAGGTTTAATAAATGGAAAGCAGGCATGCAGCAGTGGGGGATGGGGTGCTGGGGGTAGCCACTAGAAAGTCTCAGATGCCAAGAAGTTCCCAAGAGGACATTAGCCTAAATACTCAACAAAATGAAGAGAGAACTTGTAAATACAATATTGAGTTGTAGGCACAGATAGGCACAGTCCCCAGTTGAGAGATGGTGACATCCACCCGTCTCAAATATATTAATCCAGAATTTCTCCTGTCAAAAGGAAATGAATGGACAAAAGTTGGAGCAGAAACTGAATGACAGGTCATCCAAAAACAGCCCCGCCTAGGGATCTATCCAATTTTCAGACACTAAATCCTGACACTATTGTTGATGCAAAGAAGCTCTTGCTGACAGGATCTTGTCCCCTCAGAGGCTGTGCCTGATGCTGACCAATTCAGATGCAGATGCGGGCAACTATGAGACTATATGTGGGTACCCCAATGGAGGAGTTAGGGGAAGGACTGAAAGAGCTGATGAGGTTATCAACAACACAGAAAGAATAACAGTATCAACCAACCAGACCCCTCCCCAAAGCTCCCAGGGACTAAATCACCAATCAAAGAGTACATCTTATCTGGCATGAATGGGAGGGGAACTCCATCTGATGCTGATTATAAGTCTATACATATATGTTCATAGGTACACATACATACACACACACACACACACACACACACACACACACACACACACACACACTGTGCCAGCAACAACTTCTCTGTATAATCTCTTCAATCTTCAGGATTTAATTGCTATGGAGACTGCACCTTCACAGTTGTCCTCTTCTGCTCTTTCACAGTGCCAAATCTCAGCTACTTTCCATGACTACTTCATGTCTTCAAAATCAGCACCTTCCGGGTGACTTTTATTCTACCTAGTTTAGATACCAGTACAAAGTACAAACATGTCAGCTTCTAAAACACAGATTTTTTTGTGATGACCTGTAGGAAGCATTTCCATGACTTCACCCCCGTAATGCTAGTCTTCTCTTTGTCACTGTTAATTTTTCAGATACAGCTAAAGAGCATCAGTTGTCACAGTAATGCGCAGGTTTAACTTCAGTCTCTTGTTAATCATAGTTGATACTTCAGACCCACCTCATCCAAACCACAGTTTCATAATTCAAAATAGAAAACAACCCCAGTAGGTACTTTAACAAACTCTCTAAATTCTCTCTAAAACCTCAGAAGCTAACTTCTATCTACTCTATTGTTCCTAACACACTTATCTTCCAGGATCCCATAAAATACCTTTTTAAGCTTTGAAATTTTAATGGCTAACCTAACTTAAATTCCAAAGTTTTTCTATAATCTTCCTCAAAATACACTGTCAAATTTATCACAGTAATATCCCAGTCCTGGTACCAATTCATGTCTTAGGGAGAGTTTCTTTGGCTGTGCTGAAATGCCATGACCACAAAACAAACTGAAGCAGGGCAGAAAGCAGGAGTCAGGATGCAGAGGCCATAGAGGATTGCTGCTTCCATGGCTTGCTCTGCCTACTTTCCTATAGAATTCATGACCACCTTCCTAAAAATACAGCCACCCAAAATGGGCATAGCTTTCCCCATCAATCACTAATTTAAAAAATTTGCTACATGCTTGCCTACAGACAGAACTTATGGAACCAATTCTTCAATTGGAGTTCCCTCCTTTTAGGTAACTAGCTTGTATCAAGTTGCCATAAGACTAGGCAAGACATACATTAATGAGAGAATAGTAGAAAGCAAAATAATAGCTGTTGTCAATCTATTTCTCAGTCTCTCTTTAATTACAACTTCTAGCTCTATTCTCAAAAACAGACTTTTTAGGTCATTGAAAAAGGACATATATATAGGTATTTATGTGTGTGTATATATGGATTTGAATTAGTTTACCTAATTTGGAAGCAGAGCAACACCTGTACAATAAAGACCACCTTGGGTGCTTGAGGATGTTATCTGTATAACTAGTTGCACTACAGTTTCTTTCTATGCATTTGCTTGTGTTTCCCCTGTGCTCATAGATAGGCACGTCTAAATGTGTATATACATCTATGAGGCAGTTTCTGGTATGATGATACATGAATTTCACTCACTGGGTAGATATGCTTTGCACTAAAAATCTACATGAAAATCAGGAACATAGAGTTCATATGGGTCCCAGTATCACTGAGAAAGTGAGAGTTGGAGTCTAGTTCCAGCAGCCCTCACAATCCAGGAACATATACCTTCCTTATAGGCCAACTCAACACACAAATTAATAATAAAAAGCAGAAATAATATTTGTTTAGTTTTAAAATATTTTCTTAATTAGTTTTGGTGTTTAACAATTTCATACATGTTTGAGAGCATTAATGTTCTTCTTTCTACACCATCACTTATCTCATCCCTACGAATCCTCCATTATCTTAACAACTCCTACCCTAAGTTATAACTTTTGATAATTTTGTGACTCATTTAATTGAACCAGAATTTTTTATGTGATCATTAGATTGGATATGTTCATTGGAGCCCAGTGGGTTCTTTGGTGTGCAAACATTTCCCACCTCCCTGAATCTGTAAATGGCACATAGTTCCACAGTGAAGAGTGGGCTCCCATGGTGTTCTTCTCCATCCATACCTGAGTTTTGATTGAACCATACTTTTGAAGACACAGTGCAGCCATTTACACCTAATGAGTTCATGGTTACTGTTTTTGTGCCTTTACCAAAAGATAATATGTTGCACCCCTCTCTCTGTTGTCTGGTTCTTAATTTCTTTTTGATGTGTCCTTAGAATATTCCTTGTACATTGGAGGGGATGTTGTAAATGCCCTGTGAAGGCCTGCATTGGATGAAGCATTCATCTGTCACCTATCATCAGCACCTTGTCAGGCACAAGTTTCAGTATTCTTTTTCTGTTTACTGAAAGAAGATAAAATATATTCAATATTACCTCTCTGGGACATGGATCCTCTTATTGTTTCCCTCCAAATCTATCTTCACGTTTTGAGTTCAGGATTAAAATAAGGGGAACATTGTATACATAGCTACTCCTGGTCAAAATATGGTCTCCCCTGTCATTGATCCATTTTTGTCTAGATATTCAGTCTCTCCAGGTCAAGATGTAGAATTGTGTGTAATATTTTATTGGAATATAAGCTTCTTTGTGGCTGGTACTAAAGCTTCAGCCTTTAATCTGTACCACGATAAAGTTTCAGGGGAAATTCCACTTATTTGGGCTCCATCATTTCAGTAGGCTGATAACCAAAGGAAAGGGCAGGCACAGTGATTCTAGAATACCCTCATTCCTGCGAGGACAAACATATCATGTCACTTTTTAGCTCATCAATGCTTCTCATCTGCTTCTATTAAAGTCTGAGTGAATGGCAGATCATTTCTGCACATTGTGATGATAGTGGTTCTAACACCCTTGAATGCTTCGTTAATGGGGTCATCATTACTTGTTATGCTCACTGGGTTAAATGGTCACTTGAATATCATCCCTTCATCCTGAATCAATTACCAACATTCTTTGGAATCAAGAAATTTTCATTGAACAAAACTCTTATCACTATGTCTTCTAGAAAGCATTGTATGAGAAAGAATGTATCTTCAGGGGGCTACAGGCCTCAGAAAGATGACTGCAAATTGGGGAAGAGAGAAAGGCAAGGTTTTGTGATGTTGTCTATGTAACTAGCTCCTGGTAATGCAAGCATTATAAGATAATGGCATCTGTACAAGATGTATGTGGCTACTCTGGCTTATCTAAATGATAGAAAGGTGGTTGGGATCCTGGAACTTGTCTTCTGCTACAGTAGCCCTGGCTAGGCTACACACACTTATTGGGCATTCACTTTTACATTCGTACCATAAGAATTATAGAAAAAAAATGTTTCTTTCTGTGAGGTTTCAGGTCAGTGTCACAAGGAGACAAACAACCAAACTTCAAGTATGTGCTATGTATCCGGGTTTCTTGCCATTTCCACCACACATATGAATCCGTCTCTGGGCCTCAATCAGGCTCCAATCATTCCTAGATGTATAATTTTGAGTAAGCTGCTTAATCTCTCCTGTAACATTCAGGGTTTCCTAAAAAAGAAGAACTGAGAGAATTGACATCAGTTAACAGATGGATTCTTTGTTGCTGTAATTTAATGAACAAAAAGACTAAAAGGCAGAATAGCAAAGTATAATCAAACAAAGTTAATTGGCAATTCAGTAGAACTTTGGTAGAGCTGGGGTGCCCACCAACTTTAATAGGTGATTTTTAAATTTTTGTTTATGATACCCTACTTCCCAATTTCCTATCTTTGCTGATGTTAAAGTGTCTCTGTACCACTTCTATAGCATAGATTATGTCTCTGTCACTGTTGACAATCATGAATTAACTGACTTGTTGATTGGCTGGAATAAGAATTGGGTCCTCAACTTCCTCTTCTCTTTGTGATATATCACGCACAGAGACACTCACAGAATGTGAAGGGAAATAGTCTATGCTTCAGAGATATGGATATTAAAGGCTATTGGGCAAAAAAGACACCAAGAAATGATAACTCACTGACTATTGCTGGGGCAAAAAAACCTTAAGTTGGGATTCTCATATTCCCACTTATCCCATCCTAGGGGGCCACAGCCATCAAAGAAACATATGTTGCAAGAAGGTTTATTAGATTGGCTTTAATTTTAGCAACTGGATAGTCCAAGAACTATTTCACACTAACCAGCTAAGTGCTTAGTAGTCCTGAAGGTTGGATATCTTAGAAGTCATCCACCATCTAGCATTGAAATCCTGGGACTCTGGGAGAAGTTAAATTTCACCTTCTATTGGAAAAAAAAGAAGAGTTTGGCAACCCTTATAATGATTTATGTATGGCACTGTGATGCATAAAATCTCATTTTCTTTAGTGCATTTGTCAAGAGCTTTCCAGGCATGCACCTCATGTAAAACAAGTTGTTGTCCTTTAGACACCTTAGCAGAAGAGGAGAATTTTTACTGAAACTTTCTTTTGACAGGAGTTGGTCCTGTCATCTTTGACTGATGTTCTGTTCTTTTTCCTTTAACTCCTGCACTGTGAAGTTTATATTCTGTCTTACCCTATTGCATATTAATGCCTGGGTCTTCATGGCCAAATGAAGTCAATCCATAAAACTCAGACCTACTAGTCAATTAGGATGCATCTGATATGCTTGGCTTTGTCTTTATTGTGCACTCCCAGATATGGCGAAGAGCTTGTATCTTCTTCTGTTTTATACGAAAACACCTTTTTTCCATAGACTAGAAACTGCATTCACTTTCACTGATTTAAGATTTATATGGATTTATTAAACAAGGAATATAGATTCAAGGTATTTTGACATGCTGTGAAAGCTTTAAAAATATTTACTGTCTTCATTATCATTAGGAACCAGGCATTACCTCAGTATCTGCTCTCTCTCTCTCTCTCTCTCTCTCTCTCTCTCTCTCTCTCCCCAGTGTTTTATGATAAAACTGTATTTTATGATTTATAATTTAAAAGCATCATCTGCTCCTGCATGGAAGATGCATGCAGCACGGGAAAGAGTGGGGGTAGACTAATGCCCACTTTCCATCTGTATTAGTTAAGGTTCTCCAGAGGAACAGCACTAGAAAAGTGATTACCTAGGACACAGAGAATTTATTGGATTGCTTTGCCTCATACCAGCTGTGTAATTTAACAATGGCCTCTGCAGGATGGACAAGTTAAAAACCAAGTATCTGTTCAGTCTGCAAGACTGGATACAAACCAGTAGTCTTCATTGGAAAGCTGCAGAAGATGGACTCTTAGGCTAGTGGAATAGGGCAGTAGGCTCAGCAGCGTAAGGTGGATGCACTTGCCTGTAAGCAAAAGAATCACAAATGTAGAAGTTACAGCTTTTCCCTGGGCCTCTTATATTTTGATTTCCATAAAGTTGCTGCTTACTAGGGAAAAAGGTCTTGCTTGCCTCCTCAGATGGTCCTTCCTGCAAGCACCTTCACAGACTCACCCAGAGGCATATCTCTTAGCTGCTAGCTAAAATGAACCACCATATTATCCCAAAAGTATATTTGGAAAGGGGAAAAACTGAGTAGTCAACAAACTGTGTACTTCACAAAACTTTGGGGAAAGACTGACTAGAATTTACAGTATGGACATTTTAATGCCCAAGACAATCAAATTCTCACCTTTGGGGCCATGGTCATTAATAACCACTCTAAAGGTACTTATCTTTATAGATAGCAAATCCAGTAAACAGTCTCCTGTGACTAACAGTCCCATGAGTGGTGGAAGAAATATTAAAGCTGCCAGGGTTCTGTGGGCCATAACCCTTCTGATTGTATGCCATTTAATTTTGAGTTATAAATATCCACATTGCAAAAGATGGCCAGTTATCTTTAGGGGCCCAGCTTCTATTTTTATACTCATTTATCAATTTGAATTAAATTAGGGGAAAGAATTCTGACATAATAATAAATAAGTAAAAATTATGGCATTCTTCTAGGACAAAAATTTGCATTGTTTATACAGCATGAGTATCCAGGGAGGAATATATATTTTTCTAATATGCAGCTGTGGATAAATATAAAATGTTCTGTATATAAGATTATGTTCACAGCTTGGGAGAATTTGCAGGGAAATGTTCCCAGCAAGCAACCTATTTTCAAGAAGCAAAAGTAGAAAGCCTATGTGCAGTGGGAAAATAATATAACCCCATTTTTCACACTTTAAAATATGCAGCCTGAATAGATGATTCACACTTGAAGTGAGAGATCTCTCTTGAGGGTTATGAGCTAGTTCAAGTGAAGAGAGAGATATGCAGCATGGATGAAAAGCTGCCATCTGTGCAAATCAGCTCATCAGAGTAGGGTTCCAACAGTGTAAAACACACTTAGATGGATAAGCTCACAAGCCTTCATTCAGGACTTGGGACATGGCTACCACACAAACCTAAGTTCTCTGTCTTTAGACCAGTATATACTGGCACACTCAGGGACATGATGGTGCTTTGTAACCATCCATACTGGTTTTGCTTTGAAACCGTCAAGAAAATGGCTCTTGCTTGGAAGAGCATAAAGTTACATGCATAATTGGGAATCTGGCTCAGCAGGTAAAAGTGTATGTTACACAACTATGTGTTCAAATTGCAGCACTTATAAAAACTTGATATGCCCATATGCAAGGCTGTTGTGGGTGGAGACAGGAGGATGTCTGTTTCTTGCTTACTGGCATTCTGGTCCCAAGTTCAGTGAGAGATTCTGTCTTAATGAAATAAGGTATAGAATGATAGAAAAGGACATTTGACATCCTCCTCTTGCCTCCACATACACATGTGCAATAGGGACACACACACATACTTATACTACACATAAATGTGTATTTGTGTGATTACATATCCATATAGATATGTGCCAATGATTGAAATTGGTATTTTTACTTTCACAAATCTATATAATATGTTTAGACAATATTTATGCCCCTGTTATCTTTTGTTTTCCTTCTCCTTCTGATGATCCCCTTTCATGTCCTAAATAGTCATACTAAGATTTTTCATGTCCATTACTTTTGAGAGAATGACCCAATGAGCACCATGAAGATTACTTACATGAGCATAAATTAGGGGTTATTACAGAAGCATGGGAAATTTGCCAGTGGCTATTTCACTGAAGAAAATATCTTTCACTTCCCTCCAACTATTAACTGCCTATAGATCCTAGGATGAGGTGGGGCAGCCTGAGCTCTCCATCTGTGAAAAGATGTTGAGGGCAACCTATTCCATAGACCTTGTACAGGTAATCACAGCTGCCATGAGTTGAGAAATACAATGGCCATGTTTTTCCTATACGTTGATATAACATTTACTCACCATCTTCCTTTGGCTCAGACATCCCCTAGGCTTAGGGAATATCCTGGAAGAGGTGGGCAGAATCATTAGTACTGTTAAACTCAACTGTTGTGAGAGATTTTTAAATTATTATTATTATTATTATTTATTTATTTATTTATTTACTTACTTACTTATTTATTTCTCCTTCCTAGCAACTTAGACTCACTATGAGTAGAAAGTTTGTATACTTTGAGACTGGCCTTTCTTACTGCTACTGATACAGACACTATAAAATTAAATGCAAGAGATAGTGATTTGTCAGTGTGTCTGTGTGTGTTGGCACAAATAACATGTTGTATCTGCTATGAAAGGCAATGTAGGCTTGCTAGACATGTAAAGTATAGTGGTGCTTAGCAGAGGCTGGGGAGAACCAGGGTGGGATGATATATGGATCAAGTAGTATAAAACTACACCAGAAAGAAGTACGTTTTGGTGATTTAGTGTATTTCAAGGCAATTGAATTTAATAATAATATAAAACACCCCAATGTGTCAAGAACAAAGTTTGTAAATGATCTTACCAGGACTACATGAGGTGATTGGTGTGTCAAGTAGACCCAATTGATCTTTACATAGTGTATGCATACATCCAGTCACTACAATCTTGTAAGTAGTTGCTTATCACTTGTCACATAAAGAGATGATATTAATAGGACAATGGTGGTGGTTCTCACATGGGTCTTGACTTCAGATATCTAGCATTCACATTAAAACAGGGCATGATTGCATGCATGTGTAACCCCATGTTTAGGAAACAGTGACGAGCAGACTCCTGGAGTTCATTGCCATTGCAGTCTAGCATCCAATGAGCTTCATATTCAGTAAGAGACCATGTCCTCAAACTAAAGTGGAGAGCAATCAGTGATAAGGAAACACCTGATGTTGACCTTCAGCCTCCACATCATTATTTACACAGCACACACACGCAAACACACTCACATACACATACAAAACACATACATAAATACCATATACACTTGGAAGACGAAATTATGAATGATGGTCTACATACCATATATGCCTATGTATGTAGAAATTGTAAATTATATTTAAAAAAAAAAACAAATAAAATTCGGCCTTTTCTTCCTGGATCACAAGTATGCTTTCATACCACGTAAGTTCAGGACCCAATTAGAGCACTTTCTCTGTATATTTATCAATGCTCCACTTACAGTACCTGACTCACAGTTCCAACTGCCTCACCTGTTATTTATTTATCCCAAAGATGCCCCTAATGCTCTTCAGGCTTAGTCTCTAGGAAAGGCTCAGGGACAATCATCATACAACACTGTAGTCTGGACATTTAAACATGCTTGAGACTCATGCTGCCTTAATTTTTCCTGGGGAAATACAAATATCTATTCAAAGCTTATGTGGAATCAGTGCCAGCTACCAGTTCGTAGGAAAGCAGTTACTTACTGCGGGGAATGATAGCTCGTGCGTGGGCATGGGTTCGTTCTGTTGGGCTGAGTTATGAGTCCCTCCAGAGAGAAGCAGAAGTGTATGCAGGATTT
Source organism: Rhabdomys pumilio (assembly GCA_030674055.1). NCBI lineage: Eukaryota > Metazoa > Chordata > Mammalia > Rodentia > Muridae > Rhabdomys > Rhabdomys pumilio. The sequence continues at coordinate 17,308,440 of JANHMN010000009.1, forward strand.
TGACTGAGTTGGTTTCTCGTGGCACCAGGATGCTGGGCTGTGGGAAGCAGCAGGGGCAACCCAAGGCTGGGAGAAAACTCAGTCTAAGGTCCCTCAGGGGCAGAACTCTTGGAAGGGGACGACTGGACAAGAAGGCTTTCCGGGATAGACTGGTCTCAGACTCCTGGGCTCCCAGGCGCTGTTGAAAGCCTCGGAAGAGTTGAGACTGGGGGCATGAGGGGTAGGCAGTCCCACACACTGAGAGAGGGGAGAGGGAGAGCTCCAGCAGTGTTCCATTGGGTGAGAGACTCTTGGATACCACACTCGCTTGGCAGGGCTGGCTAGCTTGGTTGAATCCATGGTTAGAATGCAGAGAAGTTCTCCATGGGAGGACAGCTTTATAGTTGAGACCTTCTCCATGGTTCCCCAAAGTGGGCCCCAAAGACATGAGGAGGTCCATGGTTTTCATTAGCTTTATTGTTCATGGTGGATGATAGATGAATCTGAATGCACACACCTCCCCCCCACCCCACCACCCCGCCCATGAAACTCAAGGCAGAACTGAGTTAAATAGAAAGGGAGAAGGGAGAAGGGTCTGAGGAAGAATGCTTAATTGGCTATGCCCTCTGGCCTTCAGGTATCTCATTAGTATGTAAATCTCTTGAGGATGAGACCTGTAGTTACACCCTCTACCTGTATTGGGTGACACAAACCTCTTAGGGAGCGGCCATATTGCCCTACATGACTGAAAACTGTGGGTCAATGGTGTGTCAGGAGCCTGGAGCCTGTGGGTGTGGCCGAACACCTTCCATTGCCCCATTGAGGTCCAGGGTTCGAGGCCAGAAAGCAAATTATCCTTTCACAGTCCCCAAACTTACATGTTTATAGGTGAACCCCACAGAACATCATCATTGCAAGCCACATGTAATCATGGCTTACATGTCCAGGAAGTCACATCATGAAGTGCACGTTTAGTTAACCTTTCACTTCTTAGATTCTCTAGCATCTCTCAAAATCACCTGGGGAAAGGCAGAGGGAGTTGGACTGGCAAGGAGGGTCTTATGACCATCATCCTCTCCTTTAATGGGAGTGCCAGTAGATCCACGACTATAGGACTGGCAATTATATTACATGTTATGAATACATGGCCAAGGCATTGTCTGCTCCAAGATGGTGACCATGTTGAAAACAGAAGAAAAATATCACATGTAATATCTGGGCTGTCAAAGTGGAGAGGGTTGCATCAAAGACAGTCACAAGTAGTCTCATCTCTCAAGCTCAACATAGTAGGATGTGAGGGAGACAATGAAGAAAAAGAGTACATAGCAAGTTCCCTTGGAAACCAAGGGGCCAGAAGAAAGGCCCACAAGCTACAAGGGATGACTGAAAGGAATGAAATGCAAACCAAGGCTATGAACCCAAAACTTTATTTTCTTCATTTTTTCCGGTCCAAATTCCTAGTGTTTTAAGTGAAAACATTAGATAAATCAAAACTATGAATACCTGACCTTTTAGGGAATCTTTCTAAAGGTTTACAATAAGATATTTGTATAAAAGGTATTGTGTATGTGGGTCTTCTGCTGCCATCAAGAAGGCCCCTGCAAACTGACCCTAACTTCTTTCTTTGTGGTCTCTCAGAATTGGGATGTTGGCATGCTCTAGTCCATTTATCTGCTAGTTGAGCTTAAGATAAGACACACAGGGCCCTGCTGATATCCCTACAGATCTCACAGTGAGTGATAGGAGCTCTGGGTTGCTCCCCTGCTAAGTCAGCAGGAAACAGAGGCCAAGAAACGTATCCCTGAGAAGGTTTTCTTGCCCTTCTACTGAATGCAGAATGAGAATAGAGAGGGTGGTCTCTGTACACTGACTCAGAAAACAAGTGTGAGCTGAACAAAGGGTAGCTCTGGCTGTAAGATATGAAGATTGCAGACTTGAACATGACTGGAAGATATATGTTTATTCTATAGACTATCGAAATTGACAATGTGCAGTGAAGCAGAATAAAATATTTGTTAAAACACAGATGACAAGAAAAGTCTTGTTTCATGGTTTCTTATATTTGAACAGGTAAAAAGAGCAAGTCAGAGAGAGGTAAAAACAAGAAAAACAGTTGATTCCATTGGAAATCCAGGCATTGGTGGTGTGTGTGTTTGTCTTGTGTGTGAGTGTCTGTGTGTGTGAGTGTCTGTGTGGGTATGTGTGTAGCATAATATGTATGTACATGTGCATAAGCACTTTTACTTGTGTGTGGTTGATGTTGCATGTATACATGTAGAACTCTGTGTGTCCTAATTGTCTTCTAGTATGTGTATATGAACATTCACTTGAGTATAGTTGATATTGCATGTCTACATGTGGAAGAGAGGGAGGGAGGGAGAGAGAGCGAGAGAGAGCGAGAGAGAGGTGTAATGTAATATGTTTGTATATATGTGCATATGTGTGCAGTTGATGTTGAATGCATACATGCAAGGTTGTGTGGGGCAGTTCAAGGCTGACATCACATGTCTTCTTTTATCACTCTACCTTATACACTGAGGCAGGGTCTCTCTTTATATCCAGAGTTCACCTCTGTATCTAATTTGATCAGCCATCTTGATGTGGTTATTCTTTGTCTTTGTCACCTATATACTGGAGTTGAAGGTGGCAGCCATATCCATCCTGCTGTTATGTGTGTTCTTTGGATCCAAATTGTGATTCACATACATCTATGGCAAGTACTTCACCCAAGGCTTGAAACCTGCTCATCGTTGAGGAAATCAATGATTGAGTTTTTTGCAAACTCAAACCCTGTCTATAGGTGCTTCCAAGGACAGAATAAAATTAAATCACAAGAGTTTTTGTGCTTACAAATGACCTAGAGTTAAAAATAAGCTTCCTTCAAATAGATTCCAAAAGCTGGTATTAAATAATCCTATATGACATTATAGTGACACCACATAAAGATGGCAAGTCTCAATGAGAGATTGCTTTTTTTGTCTCTTGTGAGAGATTGCCCAGATGGACATGCTTGTTTTGTATTAATTACTATTTTTGTTACTGCCAGAAAATGTTTGACATAGACATCTTAGCAAAAATGTTTGATATGGCTTAAGGTTTTTGAGTATAGTTCTCATAATGTGAAATGCATGGAAACAGGATCATGTGTTCACATTGTATCTGTGCTCTAGTAGCAGAAAGAGATGAACTGCTACATGATGCCACCCATATTTAGAGTGAGGCTTTCCATTTCAATTAGCACAATCTAGAAACTTCAGAAGGGAGGTGTCATAAAATATTCTAGATCCAGTCAAATCAAAATGACAAGAATATTAAATATCACATGTCTAATTTCACATATACCTAGAAACCCTAGCAAGTACATATTGGTTTTTTTTTTTGTTGTTGTTTTCTTTTTAAGTTTTAAAGAAGGGGTAAGAATCTTGTTGTGTGTGTGATTTGGAAACTATTGTGTTTGTAATTTCAATGAAGTTCGGTATGTTTAATGTTTTATGACCAAACTATGATGATTGAAAAAAAATCCAAATAAATAAATAAATAAATAAAAATAAAATAAAAATAAAAATAAAGAAAAAAGAAACAAATCCAACATAAAATGTCATAATACCATGGCAATTGTTATTTCAATGGTCACATGGAATGGCTCTATGAGAAGGGCAAGTTGTTCTCTCACCACCAGAATATGTGTAAAATTAACACACTATCTACATTTAGATCTAGGTCACTGCTTAGAATTTTAACCCTGAAACTGCACCCTTTTGTTTCTGGATTGAGGTAACACAGAAGGGATGATTTTCAGTCATTAAATCTCCCAGCTCTGGAAAGTAAAAGAGGTATCTGCAAGGTTGACAAGGAACCTGTTCCTATGACCTGCCATGTGTGCTGCTGTCCACATGTGATTAATAAGTGCTATAATCCCCAAGCAGTTGAAAATCACTTCCATGGAAAGGAGATGGAAATGGGAATAGACTGAATGAACCAGGACAATATTATGGAGGAAGTAGTATTTACATGTAGATCTAACAGGAACACTCAAACTAAAATTAGAGCAGAAAGATTCCCAAGAGATAAAAATACATACACCATGAGGAAAGACACATCTGTCCTTATGGAAATCAAATTAAGAATTTGAGTTACTTGTCAAGGTACCTGTAGATGTGATAGGAAGAGAAAGTCATAGAAAAATATGACATGGTATTCTAGTTTACTTTCTGTTGCTATGATAAAGCACTGCCAAAATCAATGTGAGGAAGAGTGGGTTTATTTGGTTTCCAGAGGACTATCTGTATTTGACAGAAGCTGGCAAACTGATGGCAGGAATCTGGAGGAAGGAACTAAAGCAGAGGGCTTGCAGGAAAGCTGCTTCCTAGATTGCTTGGTCCAGTTCCTGCTTAGCCATTTTTTCTTATACATCTCAGACCCATTTGCTCAGGAGATAGCAACACCCATATTTATATGTTCTTGTATCCATTTCCAATTAAGAAAATGCCCCACAGACTTGCCCACAAACCAATCTGATGGAGGCAATTTTTCAATTGAGATTATCTTTCCACCAATGTCATCTGTAGTGATTACCTATAGTACATGGTGAAAATACGAATAATATCACTTAACTGCATGAATTCAAAGTAGGTGTAAGTCAGGATGTTGTGAATGGCTCTGTGCCTGCATATTGATGTTAATTTCTGTTCTCCTGGGAGGGCCTGCAGGCAATGAGTGAGTCAAGTACTCACATCACTTCTTGTGAACCAGTCTCCTCTGAATAAATAAGTCAATCACTGGGTGATTAGGAGGGACTTCCAGGCTGGATAGAGGAAGGGAGGAGGAGGAAGGAGCAAAGAGATGATTCTTTGGATAGGGCTGGGGGGAGGATGAGCACATGGACAAGATGTAGTGGTACAGTTTCCAAGTATAATCGTGGATCCACTAGAATCCACCACTAGAGTATTAGATTTTATAAGGTTTATAAGACTAGGTTTTACTTGTTTTACCCAGAGATTGAGTTACCATTATTCCTAAACTCGGTGTGGTGTTTTTCTTCTCTCAGCAACTTGACCAAGTTTGAGAGAGAAAGGTATGGCAGCAAAGCTTGTGTTTGTTTGATGTGCCTCTCAACGCCCATGGAGGTTTAAAGCATGGTAATGACATGGTAGTGATCTGCCAGTGGGAACTTATGAGAGCTGGGTGGTGAGATTCTGGAGCTCAGGAGCTCTGGTCCATGTTGAGCATTAGAGCAAGAACTGAATGGCTGCTAGGCCAGGAGCCTGCCAGATGACTCATTTCTATGACTGCCCACTACTTCAGGGTCTTCTAACAGTCCACCTGAAAATAGGGTTTTGCCTTTTAAATAACCTTTGGAGTAAAAAAAAAAAAAATACAGCTTTAAGGACTGGAGAAATAGTTCAATTGCCAAAGTTTTTCCATTGTAAGGCTAAAAACCTTAGGTTGGTTCTCAAACACCTATATCAAAGATGAATAAAGTGCCAGGTAAAGTAGCTTTATGCAATTCCAGTTCTGTGAAAGTGGAGACAGCAGGATCCCTGAAGCTTGCCTAGCTAAAACAATGAGCTTCAGGCTCTGTGAGATACTTCATTTGATAATACAACGTAGAGAACAGCTTTTGGTCTCCACACATATGCACGTATAGTTCCCTGCAAACATAGTCCACTGGGCACACAATCGCCTGCAAACATATGCACATAGGAACCTACACACACATAATGTATACATACTCAGCTGTATAAATAGTCACCCTCATACACACGTTTACACAGTCATTTGTACACACATATGCACAGTCACCTGTACACACATGTGTACCCACAAGTCACCTGTGCAGACGTGAACATGTATATATACCATATCGAAAAAGTAGTATTTCTTTCTTTTTCAAAATTTTTATTGGATATTTTATTTATTTAAATTTCAAATGGTATCCCCTTTCCCAGTTTTTCCTCTGGAAATCCCCTATCCCAACCTCCCTCTCCTGCTTCTATGAGGATGCTCACCCACCCAACCAACCACATCCTCCTCCCTGCCCTGGCATTCCCCTACATTGAGCCATGGAGCTTTCCCAGGACCAAAGGCATCTCTTTCCATTGATGTCCAATAAGGCCATTTTCTGCTACATATGCTACTGAAGCCATGGGACCCTCCATGTGTATTCTTTTGTTGGTAAGATTTTTTTACAATTGATTTTATACATTTTTTTTTGAAAATTAGTACTTTACTTGAGAAATTTCTATATGTGGATTTTAATTGTGTGTATCTACTACATAGACATTGTTATTATCCTCTATATTTGAGGCATCACTATTGATAACTATCATCAAAAATTAAGCAGCCACAGAGCTTACATTTGAAATATTTTTAGTTTTTCCAACGCCAAACTTCTGGACTTCTGGACTTCTGGCCTTTCTTTCTTTCTTTCTTTCTCTCTCTCTCTCTCTCTCTCTCTCTCTCTCTCTCTCTCTCTCTTTCTTTCTTTCTTTCTTTCTTTCTTTCTTTCCTCCTTTCTTTCCTTCTGTCTGTCTGTCTGTCTGTCTGTCTATCTTTCTTTCTTTATTGTTGTTTTGTTTTTTGTCTGCTTGTTTAAATAAGATGAATTGTTTGGCGTATGAAAGAGATACTTTTACTGGCACTCAACTCTGATTTTAACTATGTCAGGAAAGTGAATTGAAATGGTCTTTTATGGGAACTGGCTGAAGCATACATATATATTTATATATGTATACAACCCAGCCACTCATCCAGAGAGTGCTTACAGAAAAGGAACCACAGAAGCTATCTGCTCTCTTCCCCATCTCATTTGCAGAAGGAAGAAAGGAAACAGAGAGAGAATACTTCATTCCAGAACTTTAGATTCAAAGTAATGTAACACTAGCTTTACAATTGCACAATGATACATGGGGAGAGGGGAGTCAGTAAATTCAATGGGTTTTAATACAGTTTATTGGACATTCTTTGTGTGTTAGTTAATTGCTTCATGTGTCTGTACCTGTTCCCTTGACTGTAAAATTACATAGAGATATATACCTTACAGGAATGTTGGAGCGATTAAATAATGCACTGTGTGATGTGAAACAAGATGTACAAACACTTAAGAGACAAACCTCTGTGAAGGTCTGCAAGAATACTTGAAGAGCTGGGTAAATGAGGTACAAAGGACCCCTTCTAAATGTGATTGATACCACCACTAGCTTGAGGTCCTGACTGCACAAAAGTCAGAAAGAAAGATGTCTACCAGGTCTCACCACTCAGTACTTTCTGAGTGACACATTGTAGTCATCTGTTTCATGGCCCTGCTGCCATGCGTTCCACAGCATGATGGACTGTGTTCCCTCAAACTGTGAGCCAAAATAATTTTTTCTTTATTTAAGGAGGTTTTGTCAGGTATTTTGTTACAGCCATGAATACTTCATACATTCATATTTTATGTAAAACTCCTGGAGGGATTTATTGAATCAACACCATGCAATATTTTACTGTTATGATTAATATTGTTATGGTGATGAATTTGGAACATAACAGTAAAGACTGTTCAGTTCATAACATATAAACACATAAACCCAGCTCTTGACTTTGTTCTTGAAAAAGAAGTACTAACTAGGAGTGATAATTCTTTCTGCTATCATACTTACTAGCTTTGTAACATAGTCATTTGAACTTTCTAAAAAAAAAAATCTTGTCATATTAGGTAAGATCTAGTGCTCAATGCAGTCAGAGCAAAGCCAACCACATAGTGAGTGATCAGTGAGTATTGACTCTTTAACCTTACTGTCTCACCTATAGTGTCATGGTATTAGAATGTTAATAGATTCTTTGACTTTCCCAGGTTATTTTTATCAAAGGATATGGTGAATGATACAGCAGAAACTTGAAATGAATAAGAAGTGAAACAAAACACCTCCTCCCTCATTACGTATTTCTTATATTTTCTCACAAGATTGGGTTGCAAATCCTAATACCAAAAAGCACATACTACTAGTATAACTCTAAATTGCTCCATCCTTTTGCTTACACTCATGGTAGAATTTTTTCATTAATTTATATATTTATTCACTTTACATCCCCATTGCAGCCCCTTTCGTTTCTTCCTATTCTCACCTTCCCATTTCTTTCTCTCATTCCCCACATCTCCTTCTCCTTAGAGAAGAGAGTGCCTCCACCTAACACAGATACAAACCCACCTTGGTATATCATGTCTTATAAAGAATAAGCATCAATTCTTGGAAACAGATGTAGAAACCTGCGGCCAAATATTTGACAGAGCTCAGGGATTCTTGTTTTGGAGTTGGGGGAAGGATTGAGGGAGCCAGAGGAGTCAAGGAAACCATAAGAAGACCTACAGAGCCAACTAACTGGGTCCATGGAGGATCACAGAAACTGAACAACCAACCAAAGACCATACATGGACTGGACCTAGGCCTTCAACATTTATGTAACATATGTGAAGCTTGGTTTTCATGAGACTCCCCCAAAAATTGGTACAGAGGCTGTCTCTGACTCAAACTCTGTTGCCAGTCTTTGGATCCTTTTCCCCTAGCTGGATTTCCTTGTCTGCCTTCAGTGGGAAAGAATACATAAAATAGATTTTTAATTGTGTCTGTGATGTTGCCGTCTGTATCTGTATATGGTATGTGTATGCATGTTCATGTTATGCATGTAATCATGTTCATGCATGATTACATGCATGTGCCTGCCATAGTGCACATGAGGAGGCCAGACATAACTTGGGTAGTCATAAGACTCAATCTTTACCTAGCATCTTGTTTTAGATAGTTTCTGGTTGCTCACTACTACCTTATGCTAGGCTAGTTCACTGGTGTACTTTTCAGATTCTCCTGATTACAGGTGCATGCATTATTATGTCAAGCTTCCACCTATGGGTTCTAGGGATCTGAGCACAGGTAGTCTGAACACAGGTAATCAGGGATGAATGACAGACACTATTACCATCAGTCTGTTTCCTCACACCTTGCTTACAGTGGATTTTCTTCGCAGGTTTTGTACATTCTCATTTTATATCAGTTCCTATTTGCAAGTCATCATCATCATCTTCCTCTCTGTCTCTCTCTCTTTGTCTCTCTGTTGTCTCTCTCTGTCTCTCTCTCTCTCTCTCTGTCTCCTTCTCTCTCTCACACACACACATGCACACATGCACACACAAACACACACACACATGGGGACATATGCATATATACACATGTGCTGGCACACCCTCAACACACACACATTTCCATTATGGGTCTAGAATATTTGTTATCTACATGACTCTACCATCTCTTATCCTTGCTTACTCGTCAGTACTTTCTTCCCATCTAACATTACCTATTTCAGTTCCTAACATTACTCTCATTGTCATCCACAGTGTAATCGATTACACCTGTTTCCATGACAGCTTTGCTTCTCAACCCACCACTTGTCTTGAGGTCTGAGAAAAGCTAGGCATCAATGTACTGTTTCTATGATGACATCAGACAGGAACAGGCTTGGTTTATGAGTTGTTGTTCTATTCTTGCCAGTGGGTCCTAGTATTTCCCCCAATTGTAAATTGTTTACTTAGCTCCAGACTTACACAGCTTGACTCCAGACTTGAAGCCTGTTATTAGCTGTTTCTCCAGTGAGTACTACCAATGTCTTCAGTCTTGGATCTGGGCTGTAGCCTTGTTTTCATGAGAACTACTCATATGACTCATGGTAACTGCCAGTCTTGCCTACCAGTGCACTCTGTGCTGTCTGCCAGTAGAAAACATTGGTATGTTCCTGCTGTTGTTCTTTTTGCAATTTTGTGTGTTCCACAATTTCTCAAAAATAAGCATACTATCTTATGCAGAGTATACTTTACACTGAAATATTCCTGGGAAGAATTTTGTTGTTTTTGCTTTGGTTATTTTAGATGAATGTGTGTGTGTGTGTGTGTGTGTGTGTGTGTGTGTGTGTGCATGCATGTGTGTGTATGTGTGTGTAAATATTCATGTTCCTTTATGCTCATTAAGTTCCTGCACTCTGTTCACAACTGCAGAAGCCAGAGGAAGACATTCGGGTAGTGTTCTATAGCTATTCACTTTATTCCTTTTGTCCAGATCTCTTTACTGAATCTTAATCTCAGAGGGTAGGAAACAAATACTTGCATGTCTCCTCTTTCTTTCCCCACAAAACACAGGGTTTCTGATGTATAAGTGGCCACAGTCTGAATTTTAAAAGGGAACAGAAAATTTGGATCGAGTTTCTCCTGCTTGCTTAGCAAGAACTGCTTCATGATGGGTTATTTTCCCATTCCTGGGAAATATTTTAAAAGCCACAAAATCCAAAGGTATATAGCATGACTTATTTAAAAATATTTTTATTGATTCTTTGTAAATTTTACATCATGCACTTCAATCCCTCTCATCTGCCTGTCCCTTCTTACACGCTGTGTGTTCTTGCAATTTCCCATGGGATAACTTCTTAAATAAAAATTTCTACATGAAATAAAAGTAATGAGTTTGAAATAAAGTATAGTTCTGAAGTTAAAAACTGTAGAGAACATAGAGAATAAAGGAAAAAGACTAACACCCCACATTGGACTCCATGTCCATCATGCCTGTTATGTAAAGTGCTTTGAGAACAAAAAAAACTTTTACAGGGAACATTTTATCTCTGTTTTCAATAGAAAGTAAATATTGATATACTCAGTTTAAAATGTACAGAGTAAACAGTGGGTCAATTTATATCCCAGCTAGCATTTGTATAAATGAGTGTCTTGATTTACTTAAAGTATATATGACCCTAAAAACTATATTGAATTCATTACAGTTTGCACATGATCAGATGATGGACCCAATTCAAGAGAAGACATTTGTGCCCAAGCTTGCAAGATTTTGAGAATTTTCTCAGAATCTGAGCAAAATTAATTTTCAATGAGAAAATTTTAATATAGACTGACTCAGGTATTAAGCATATGTCTTGTGCTTTCTGCCAAACCCACATCCACTAGAAGGCCATCCTGTGATGCTCTTCTTCTCTGGGATGTGCAACAAAATTGATTTGGGATGTTAATACATTAAAAGAATAAGAAACAAACAAGAGTATCTCCAGGGGAAAGACAGTGAATTATTGAGCAAACTCAAAGCAATTCTGAGACTGGAGTTCAGTTACTAAAGTACTTGGCTAACATTCAGGAAGCTCTGTGTTTTAGCCCCATCACTAATTACATGATGCATTACTGAAATCTCAGTACTCAGAATGTAGAGGCAGAATGATCAGTTCAAAGTCACGCTTGTTTACTGCAGATTTTGATACTGTACCAACCATATCTTCAAACTTACTAAGAAACTAAGAGATAACTTTAAAAAGTCTATTGTTGTTCCTTTATAAATCACACACACACACACACACACACACACACACACACACACACACACAC
>JANHMN010000009.1:17319835-17368229 GCA_030674055.1 Rhabdomys pumilio
CACACACACACACACACACACACACACACACACACACACACACACACTGGCTCTAATCTAGAGAAAAGAGTTATATGCTCTTTGCAGTCAAGACCTTACTTAAGTCAAGGAGAGAAAACATCAAAAGATTATTGAGTGTGGCACTGGATCTACCACAGGTCTGGTGCAATGGTTTTTGTAGGATTGACATCATCTCAGCACAGGCTCACAGGAGGGGCCACCCTCAAGATGCAGCTCTTTTCTACTCTGAGTGGTTTCTTCGATGCCATGCATTCCTCTCCTCCAAGAGGACAGATAATGTTGTCACTATGTTGAACTGTCCATGACAGTTTGTCTTAGCATAGCATCTGCACCAGATATGATTATGGCTATAAATGCTACAAATTCTGAAGAAATTTTTAGGGATGAAATGGCTTATTTGACAAATAAAGATGAAGCCAATCATTAAGTTAGATGGGAAAACATCAAAGTTGCCCAAAATATTCAAACTCCTAAAGCAAATAGTCCCACTGCTACATTTAAGGAAAGACATGGAAAATATCAAATTTATAATGAGGTACAAACAGATTCTACTCATTTAATAAATCTCTACCAAGGGGATCACAATTATTCCAAAATGCTATAAAATGTGATAATTCAATAAAAAGTTAGATTTTTCCTCCTACAGTAATGAAACCTAATCAGGTTTTGAAAAACATTAACCTATGGCTAATTATTCATTATAGTCATATTTTTAAGAAAATGACAGAATCTTAACAGCTCAGTACCTGATCATGTATTCATATATCTGTCCATAAAAATCAAAAACACTGTAGAGAGTTGATGATGCCTATACTTTCTGTAAATTAGTAGAAGTTTGAATAGACAGATCCAATGTCTGAATTTCAATGGTCGTTATGTGACTTTGGCTGAGCAGACATAAACACATATATATTCACCCCAGGCCAAGACCATAGGAATGATTCCATCTATGTCTTCCTTATGGAACCAAGCAGTTGACTGAAGCCAGGTGTAGAACAGGGATGATTCAATGGAAACTAAATCATTACAAGCCCATCCCACTCTGAGTGGTGACATACAGAAGCTAAAATCCTATAGCTGTCTGCATTACTAGCAGACCTATGGACTGGTGCAAGAATCTTCCCTCAATAACTGTTGCTTTTATAACCGTAAGTTATACAAAGGGTCTTGTGGACCCTGTAAATTTCAGGAGCTCCTGAGCCTTGTAGTCTTTATTTATTTCATGACTCTTGTAAATTTCATATCCTTCCTGAGTCTTGAGGAAACTTTCTCTAGCATGGAATGTTTAAAGTAATAGGTGATAACTAAATAGTGGGTGTGATTTATAGTCCAACTGTTACATAGGAATGTCCTCTTTTTTCCTCTAACCCTCTCCAAGACTACCCATTGCCTGTTCAGTTCTAAAAAATACAAAAACAAAACAAAACAAAAACCACATAGGAAATGTATTATTTTCTTAAGTGTGTGGCCAAGTCAGAGATAGTCTTTAATAGACTAGAAAAATTTCAACTACATGTTTTGACAAGAAGTAGCCTGGATTCCTGTGTGGAATCCATGTCTAGTGTGTGCAAGAAAATAAGAGTTACTAGTTACAGTGTTCTCTCTGCTTTCATTTCATATAATCAAGAGATGTTTAGAATTAAGGATTATTGACTCCAAATTATTGACATCCGGAAACTATGCTAAGTGTTGTGGAAAACCATTTAATGTTTATCAACAGTCTTATCAATTTGGCATATTACTTCAATTTATATTGAATACAAGAGAAATAAACTTCTTATTGCCTTAGTGGAATTGAGTTAGGGAATGATGTATGCAAAATTATTTACTGTATTTTAATGTGTCGTTTATAAATTATATAGAGTATATTCATAGTTGGCTATGTATAGGGCAAAGAGAATATGCAAGAACAGAGAATGCTGGATGTTGTGTGGTATTTCCTGAGAAGATGTGAATAACATTCTTTTTACATCAATTAGAACACCAGTAACAGATCAAAACAAAACTAAAAACAAAGGAACAAAAACTCTACTACAAAATTTAAACTTAATAAACCAGTGATATTATTGGTGCTGTTTCAGATGTATGAATGAAGGGTATTTCAGGAGCCTGGCTGACTCACCAACAGCTAAAACACTGAACAGCCTACCCAGCATGAGTGACAACTCACAAAAGATGCATACTGACAGCTACTGACTACATAACTCAGTCTTGGAGAGTCTCGTCTCCCTAAGAGTTGTTCCTGTCCATGTAACTTTGAAGAGAAAGGCTTGTGAATCTCAGAAGGTTCCTAAGGCCTTCATGAAAACATTTTATAAGTTATAGAGAATAATCCATATCCTAACTTTGGGGGACTGGTACGATTTCATCATACAAGTGGAATATGATGGATTTAGGTACTTACCTACCATTATCTCTTCCCACCTACATGTGCCTCTTTACATTCTTCACTCTAAATAAATATTACTTTTGCTCAACAGATTAAAATGTGTATTAAACATCATCTTACACTTATAAAGTCCACAGGCTTCATATCCTTTATAGATATTCAAGTATATAGAATATCCTTTATAGATATTCAAGTATATAGAATATCCTTTATAGATATTCAAGTATATAATTTAAGCTTACATGTATTTTTACTGTAAACATCATGTGTCCATATATATATATATATATACATATATATATATATATATATATATATATACATATATATATATATATATAGAGAGAGAGAGAGAGAGAGAGTATGTTTTTCAAGACCCAATATTGATCCTACCTGCCCTGTTTCTTTGACATGCCTAAGCCACTGCCTCTTCAGTCGCTCTTTGTTGGGAAGTACCCCAAGACTCGCATGGGTCATTTGTTTAGAGTAAGTTTGCTGAAGTTCAGGTGTTAAGATAGGTCATAGAACCAAAAGAAAAAGAGAATATCAGATCCTGGCTGATGTTTCCCTCATGTTCAGGTGTTCTTTTCTAGATATCAGATGGCTTCTCCTCAGAGACTCTAACACTGCGAAAATGCTTTGCATTTGATTCAACTTCCTCCTCTTATTCAGCTCTCAGAATAAATAAATAAGTCATAGGATTAAGGATATTACTCAATGGTCAAGTGCTTGTCTAGCATGTGTGGACCTTCATATAATCCCAGCATGACAAAAAAGAGGAAGAGAGAGAGGGGAAAAAAGGAGGATGAGATGGATTAAAAGACTATGTTCCTTATTTCACAACAATATTATTATATTCCACATTGGTAAAAATATATATACTTAAAATGATTATAATAATATACTTAGGAGAACTTCAGACTGGAAAAAGAATGAGAGAGTAATAGGATGAATATGTTTGAAATACATTATGTGTATTGTGAAAATGTCATATAAAAGCAAATATATATAATTAGTATGAATAGGAGCATTTTTTTAATTTTTAATGTTAAGTATTTAAAATAAATATAGTAATTTCACATAGTTATTAAGTAATTCTTAAGGAGTCAAACAAAAAGCTATTTTATCACAGAACAGCTGCTTAATATAAATTAAGACTCTTGCTGTGTCCTGGCCTTTCACTGCCTTTGTCTAGACCTTTCAATGAGCACTTTGTAACTCGTCATTAAGCTCTTTCTCTAACTGAAACTCTAGAATAAGGAAATGGTAAAAGCAGCTTTTAGTTCCACAATTTTATTTTAACACCAGAAGTGAAATATATTGGATTAATCACTAAAAGCATAGTTATTGAGCTCCTGTGTGAGTTTAGCAGTGTGTGGGGATCACAGGCTCCAAGCAATATAACAAAGGCATCCTTTCAGAGTTTTCAAGTCAGTTGAGGCCAGAAAATTCTTTCAAAGAGGTCAAACAGGGGAAAATTGAAATTGTGTGGGCTCTCTCTACCACACCTCCCTCCCTCCCCTCTTCACGGGGCCATGAGCTTAAAGATGAAAAGGGTTCATAAAAAGAAACATGTTTCCTTTAAAAAAATCAATTACAATTAATTCTGTTTACTTATTTCCTAAATTTTTATCCCTCGTGTTTCTACTAAAATTTAGAATTTTGTCATAAATATCATCCTTAAATACCACTCTGTGAAATACATTGTTGAACACAGCCAAAGTAATAAGAAACGCTGATCAAAACCAAGTTCTTACATAAAGTTTAAAGCAATTTTGCCTTTAAAGAATGTTTTTTATGTTGAGACATTTAAAGAATCCTTGCTGGTACATGGCTAGTGTTACTGTGAAAATCTACCCCAAGAAAAGGGCAGCTAATCCAGTAAGCTTGGCAAATTCTCATTCTCCTGAGCAGAGTGCCTGGCAGAAACCTGTCATTAGTTTGCAGGCAGGTAACATTGAAACACTTTTCCTCTCCTCATCATCCCCAAATGAATCAACTCTCTCCTACATTTGTGTTAATTAGCCTCAACACAGTGTAGGTTCTGAGCTGCATACATCAGATCTTTCTTAAAGCTTCTATAAATCACAGAAGTAGACAATTCAAACAAGTCTTGACTTACAATAAGGGCAAAACACATTACTGTTGGCAGATAAAGGCTTTGAGATGAGATGAACTTGTGTTTGAATTCCAAATTTTTGGTATAGTAAATGTATATCTTGTATTTAATGTCTAAACATAATAAGCCTTCACATACTCAACTCTAAAATGGGAATGATAGAGGCTCCCACAGTTGTGGTGTTCAGTAAACAATGGCCATGAGGATGAAATAAAATGATATCACTACCCGAAGTTACCTCCCAACCCCCATTCATCTTTAGAGTCAACAATCCTGGATAATCTCTGGATATAAAAGCAGTTCACAAGAGCTAGAAGGGGGCTCAGTGAGTAATGAAGTTGCTATACAAGCACTAGAATCTGAGTTAGATGCCCAGAATCTACTTATAAAGTCAGGTATGTCAGAACATAATTGTAATGCCAGCACTGGGGCGCCAGAGACAGGCTGATCCCAGGGGTTCATTAGCCTACTTGATGAGCTAAAGGCTAGGAAAAGACTGTCTACTGAGAGTAGACAGTGAGGTGAGTGATTCTTGAGTAAGGACATATGAGATTATCCTCTGGTATCTCCATGCATGTGCACACACACACACACAGATACACACACACACACACACACACACACACACACACACACACACACACACCATACATATACTCGAGGACAGTATTGTTTATAGTCAGCCTTCTCTGGCTGATGCATACATCTCTACATCTCCAGTTTGAGTATGTAAGCATTGAGCACCTCTACGAAATTGGTCACAGCTGACATTTTCTATCCACACATACATTTAGTCAAAATATATCTCCTAAAAGTGTGAAAACATTCATTATTTCAACACTGTTGACAGAGCATGTTAAGATGCCTGGTCTACATTTGGCACACAACCGATATTGATCAATTTGAAGTCCAAGAGACGACTTTGCAAAAATATTTTCCATTTTTGCAGCTAAGAACTGTGAGGCCCCAGACGAACAGTTTCTATGAGGTGGAATAGACAATAAATGATGGAGTGATGGTAGACTCAGGAGCTGATTTCCTAAAGTCAGTACTTTCCATCAAGACACATACCTTCTCATTAGCATCACCCTAGCAAATGAATGAATAGTGATCAGGAAATGTTACAGAAACAGCTACTCCTAGATTGGGTCAAGACCAGGCATGCCATTGAGTGACATATGCTCCTGTCTGATCTGCTGCTTTCTGTGAGTACATATGTATGTGGGTTGGATGTTTTCCCTCTTCAGCTTTGTTGCTGTTGGTTTTAATTTTTGTTTTGTTTTGCTTTGATTTGCTTTGTTTGTTTGTTTAGTTACAATCTTCCACTGTGTCTTTGAGCTCGCTAATTAGCTAGACTGGCCTAGGTTCACGCATGTACATGTGGCCACATGCACACATATATGCACATGAATACACCTTGACAGAGGAAAATGTCAGGTGTCATTTTTCACGTGCCATCCTCCCATTTTTTATTATGAGGATGTCTCACACAAGCCAGAAACTCTCCACATAGGTGACACTAGTTGTCCAGATAACTCCACATTCTCAAGAAATGAGATGGCATGCATATCATGACTGGCTGATCTTTAACCATGTTAGCCAGAGAGTAGGCATACGTATTCAGAGGTATAGCTGTGATTTTCTTTCCCAACTGAGACTATCACTGATTTTAGATTGATATCCCAAGCTGCAATCTCCTCTTTTATTACTATCATTCAGATAGTTTTGTAACAACCATGTCAGTACAGCTTCTCAAAAGTTTCAAAATAAGGATCTCTATAAGCTAGGGTCTTTTTGCTGCTTTTTGTGGCACCCTTAGATTCTGGGACACATGAGGAAATCCTTGTTCACAGAGTTTTCTTATAAAATGAACGTAACAGTGTGCTATATAAAATACACACTAAACAGTAGGAGATGGAATTTTGCAGGACTAAAGAAGCCAGCCTCCACGTGCTAACTGCCTTGGATCTGCTCCTCTAAGCCAGCCTCCACGTGCTACCTGCCTTGGATCTGCTCCTCTAAGCCAGCCTCCACGTGCTAACTGCCTTGGATCTGCTCCTCTAAGCCAGCCTCCACGTGCTAACTGCCTTGGATCTGCTCCTCTGGATCTCCTCTACCCAGTTATCCACCCAGTGCAAAGCCCGTGCGCAGTTTGTTAAACAGAAGTCACATTTATAGAACCTCTTGAAATACAATAGAGTTCAATGTCTACTAAATTTCATTTGTTCTGATATCTTTACATTCAGATTGGAAAAAAAATCTGCCTAGAGAGATTGCTTAGTTGGTAATAAGGAAACTTGAATTCAATTCCCAGAAACCATGTTAAAAAGCCAGGATTGCTGAGAAGTGGTTCAGCAGTTAAAAACACATACTGTGGAGCTAGGTTCCCAACACTCATGTTGGGAAGTTCATGCCTGCCTATAATCCAAAGGAACCAATATTCTCTCCTAGCCCCATGAGTGTCACACACAAGTCACACACACACACACACACACACACACACACATACCATACACACAAAAAATAAAAATAAAAATAATTCTGTTGATTAAACAGATCTCTTGTGTATACGTTGTGGCTGTTAACTTGGTGACTTTTGTGGGACTCCTAATTTTGGGAGTGGCTATGTTTCTGACTTTTTTTTTTACCTGCTCTTGGGATGTTTTCCCTCTTGTCAGGTGGACTTGTTTAGTTTTGGTATGATGACACTTGCCTGGTTGTATTTTGTTTTGTCACTTTCGATAGTTGTCTCTGCTATTTTAGATGAGAGATGGGGGAGATATAAATATGGAAAAGAGGAAAGGTAGAGTTGGAACTAGGAAGGGTTGAGGGAGGGGAAACTGGGTCAGGATGTATTGTATGAGAGAAGAATTGATTTCTAGTTCATATGTATGTTTTAAATTATATGTACATATATATACATACATACATACATACACACATACATAAAAAGGTGTGTGTGTGTGTGTGTGTGTGTGTGTGTAACAAGTAGACTGTCTAGTGAGGAACCTATCTTTCCCTCCACAGAGCTGAGTTATGGCCATTTAATATATATATATTTCTTGAGTTCCTATCTGGTGACAAACTCTATCTCTCAGAAATCTAAGTTGTGTGGTGCCTAAAGAAAGGCATCCAAGGCAGTAATCTAGCCTCCATATTCAAACACATACATGTGTGCCTATACATACATAAAAACACATATATGCAAATATATTATTAATATTTTAGTGTTGTATTGTGGCAATACTTATTATTTAATGATTACACAACAGTTTGCCAGAGTTTCCAATAGATAGCATTAAATTTTGAAAGTAACTCTCCAAATTGGTTATGTTTATTTTCATTTTTAACTATAAGAAAAGTGATAGCTAGAGAGGTTGCATGATTTCCCCTGAGCTATAAACCTATCTTAGTGGTGATTCTGGGATTCATCTCAGGTTTGCCGGGCTCTTGATCACATTGGCCTTTTATTTAGCTCCATCTCCCTTCTTCCCCACTGAGTCAAGCCTTCTCTGGGACCAGCCTGTTTACTCTTCCCAGCTCTGACTCAGCTTTGAAAGCAGTAACAGCATCACACTTTTGTTGGAGAAATGAGACACTTAAATTCAATGGTACCTAGAATTACTTGAAAATTTGCACAAATTTACGTATGCGTAGGATCTGCTGCCAGTCCTTATGGTTCCTGGTCTGTACTAGGCCCGCCTCAGCTTCTCCGTGTCAGGATGTTTTCCCGTGATTCTGATATGTGAGGAAGCTGACAGCACTGTTTTCAGCGTTCAAGGACGCCAACAGCACTGTTTAGCAGTAGTGCTCTGAGTCTCCTGGGGCTCTCTGACAGAAGCTGGATCAGAAAAAAACCGCAGTTGATGTTCGGCTTCTCCTCTTTTAGAGTCCCTTATGACACTCTGCAGATGTCCCAAGATGCACTCTTTGTGACAAGGCCAGCAAACTGCCTCTCTTCTCTCAACTCCGCTTTCTCTTGCTGGCTGCTCTCCCAGAAGAAATCCTACTAGCCACGGTTTCCAGTATCTTCCTTAATACATGCTCTTTTATGAGACCCAGCAAGCCATATGACTACTTGAGTTTTACTCCAAATCCTCTTTTAATTGGATACCACTTGAGCTACATGTTATTAATCCAGGTGACGTGTACAAGGCAAGAGTTTAGTGCGGAAGAGACTATTTATCTTTTCAGTGTTGAGGACCAGTCTCAAGGACAGAATCTCAGGGAGGATATACTGACTCTGAGAATTAGATTCCTCCTCTCACTTTCTCACCAGGACAGCATTTATTGTCACATTCCCATGCACACGGAAGACCACAGCACCATTAGGACTGGAAATTCCTGCACCACAATGTGGGCAGTGAGATAGTAGCTTTCACACTGTTCTTCCTGCAGGTGCTGCACTTCTCTGTAGAGTAGATGACAAACTAGACTGAAAGTCATTACCTTTTAACAGCTGCACCCTGTTAGGCAGAATGTAAGGACCAGGTTAGAGGGGGCGAGGTATGGATGAGGGTGACAGGTAATTTGTAGCCTTGAGGCTTAGGAATGCCACAGGTAATTCTTACTTCTCACCCCATCCCTATCTTGCTTCCTGATCCTTTGCTTGGTCTCTTCGTTCGTTGTGATGATGAACACCATGCTCACAGCCTGTGTTTTTAAGCCTGTTTAAAAACCAAAAGCAAACCCTAGAAACAGGAAGAAGTTAATATTTAACTGTACTCGCTGTGTGCAGTTAGTGTGTCTGCTCACTGAACCACCTGTAAATGAGTCTAGGCATCATTTTGTCCCTGTCTTCTGCTTTGTCACACATTTACAAAATATCACTTTTAAGCTAGAACCTGAGATAAATTCTATTTCTTAACAATTTTCAAGGCCTCAGCCAGTTTCTTCATCTGGTTTGCACATTATATGCTATGCTCACATTTTACACCCTTACATGGGTTTTAGTAACACTAATTTGAAAAAAATACTTCAGTTTATTTTTGTTTATTTTTGAGATTATGTTTTAATAACAGCATGTCTCCCTTTCTAGTCCTCCCCCCAAAACTTACCTATATACTTCTTCTTGCTTTCTTTCAAATTTATGTCCGCATTTTCCACCAATTATTATTGAATATATACATACATATTCCTTAATATAATCTATTATGCTATTATGTCCATACAGTGTTACTTGTATATACGTTTTTAGGGCTGCCAGTTTGACACTGGACAACCAGTTGGTATGCTCTTCCCTGGGAGCACCTTCTCCTAACGTTATTCACTTGTTTGTAGTTCTTTGAGTAGGACTGAGGCCTTCTATGTTTGGAAAAGGATATTTTGATTAACAACATTAAAGCTTGGTATGCAGTTCAATAAATAGAGTATTTACCTAGCCTGAAGTTGTATGTACCGTCTCTAGCACCTTATGAATTAGGAAAAATGGCTTATTTCTAATCCCAGTACTTGGGATTGTAGAAGCAAGAGGATCAGGAGTTCAAGGTCACAATGAGCTATAAAGCAAATTTGGGGCAGGTTTGGGCACAAGACTCTGTATCATAAAACAAACTATCTAAAAAAGTTAAAATTGTCTCATTTCAGTTCTGTAATACTTTTGCTGGTAAGGTAGGAGGATCCCTGGTGCTTGCAGATAGCATCACTGAATCAATGAACTCCAAGTTCACCAAGAGACCATGTGTCAATAATTATTATGATGACTCTCTTAATTAGGCTTTCTATTGTTTTGAAGAGACAACATGGCAACTCTTATATAGGCAAGCATTTAATTGGGCCTACTTTAGAACTCAGAGATTTTATTCTAAGTAGTTAGAGTGAGAAGCCTGGAGACATGCAGAAAGACATGGTGCCAGAAAGGTAGCTGAAAGTACTAGATATGTGACCCTGGGAAATGAGAAAAGTATGAAACATTGGGTCTGGCTTGAACATCTGAATCCTCAAGGCTCAGATGCAGTGACATACTTCCTTTAATAAGGCCACACTAACTCTAACAAGGCTATATCTCAAATAATGCCACTCCCTATGAGTCAATGGGAGTAATTTTTATTCAAACTACCATAGAGACCAATTGAAAATGACCTTTTGACAATGAACAATGACCTCCATATGTATGTGTGTTCATGTGCACATGCACACACACTCCTTCGAAACATACATACAAATTTAAACTTAATTTACAAAAAAAGGAACAAAGTTGTCACTTATGCAAGCCTGACGTCTACCTTTATTCAATCTTCTGGCTTAAGTCACTGCTCCAGTGTAGGAGTTGCCAACCTAAACCTCCTCTGAAATCATTTATTTAGAATTCTATACCACATTGTCCATCTTTCCTGTTCTAGTGTAAATTGTATGGCAATAGTAATTTGTGTCTGCTCCAATAGCATGCCATCAAAGACAGGATGTGCCATAGGAAATAGACATTCAGCAAATATTCCATGAAAAATGAACAAACAAATGATCAATATTAGCCAACCCAGGGATACAAAAATAACTCTGTTCCAGAAGACTTCTTAGGACCTTCTATAGAATCATAAGTCTTGGAGTTATTCCAATTTAGTTTTCTAGTTCACATGCCCCTTATTAAGTCTGGCAATACAAGGTCATTGTACTTGGTTAGGTACCTAGTGATAGCAATGGTCCATATTATGAAAATAATATTTCCTGTTTACATTGTGTCTGTTGTATTCTGTTAGAATTTTTAATATTTCAGTCTTTAAACTTATATAGGTTGTATGTTTTCTTTATCATCTTCTGAAAGACCATTTCACAAAAATTACATTTTTGCCAGGGAATCAGGATACAGTAAATTGCTTAAAGAGTGATTGTGTTTAATTAAACAGGAAGCCAAAATATTGCTATAAATAAGATAGAAGAACAAATGTGTAAGAGTTCTTACCTTCTATAAAATAGTTGGTATTAGACATAAAAAAAAATGTTTTCACATGAACTACAGTAATGACTTGTTACAAGAATATGTTTAAACAATATGGAAAGCTAGAAGTTTATGAACTTAAACTTATTATTAATCCTTATAATATAAAAACAAAGGACTGTTGACAGGGCATGCAGTAATAGACACAGTGAGTTCATGTGTGCAACAGTGATGTTGTCTTTTTTTCTTTTTTCTTTTTTATTAATCATTTTATTTGTTTACATTTCAAATGATAACCCCCTTCCTGATTTCCCCTCCACAAACCCCCCATTCCATCTCCTTCCTCCCTCCTCCCTTTTGCCTCTACAAGGGTGCTCCTCCACCCACTCATCCCCCTCCCGACTCAGCACTCTAGCATTCTCCTACACTGGGGGGCATCAAAACTCCACAGGACCAAGGGCCTCCCCTCCCACTGATGCCAGATAAGGCCATCCTCTGCTACATATGTACCTGGAGCCATGGATCCCTCCTTGTGTACTCTTTGGCTGGTAATTTATTCCCTGGGAGCTTGAGGTAGTCAGGTGAGTCCATATTGTTGTTTCTTTGGGGTTACAATCCCCTAAAAATATAGTATTCACATCATAACTTGTTTGGTTAATGAGAAAGAGAATTTGATTTGTCTCCTCTTCTGTCTAGTTTTCATGTTGATATTTTAATTTTGTTGACTCATGAATTTTTGTTCATTGTGTTTACAAGACTATATTATTAGAATACTTTTATTGACTTCCATTCACAAACTTGTAAAAATGACACAAAAGATAATTAAACCTTTTCTGTACTAACGGTCAAATTTATTTAGAGCTTCCTGTGTTCTAGAGAGTGTCCTAAGTATTTATATACTTACTCAATTTATCCAAGTATTTGTATACATCTATTCAATTTATCCAATCCTACAGAGTCTACCACTATCATCCCCATTTTACAAATGAGAAGAATGAGATGTAGAAATTTTGTGTAATTTCTTTTTTATTTTTTCTTTTATTGGATATTTTCTTTATTTACCTTTCAAATGTTATCCCCTTTCCAAGTTTTCTCTCTAGAAATCCCCTATCACATTCCCCCCTGCTTCTGTGATGGTATTTCCCCACCCACCCATTCCTGCCTCCCTGCCTTGGCATCCCTCTAGTCTGGGGCATCAAGGCTTCACAGGTCCAAGGGCCTTTTCTCTCACTGATACTCAACAAGACCATCCTCTGCTACATATGTGGCTGGAGCTTCATGTATACATTTTGGTTGGTGGTTTAGTCCCTGGGAGCTCTGGGGTATCTGGTTGGTTGATATTGTTGTTTTTCCTATGCAGTTCTGCTCCTTCAGTCCTTTCTCTAACTCCTCCATTGGGGACCCTGTGCTCAGTCCAATGCTTGGTTGCGAGCTGTGTGTTTGTCAGGCTCTGGCAGAGACTCTCAGGAGACGACTATTTCAGGCTCCTGTCGGCATGCACTTTTTGGCATCACCAATAATGCCTGGGTTTGGTGTCTGTATATAGGATGGATCCCCAGATGGGGCAGTCTCTGAATGGTCTTTCCTTCAGTCTCTGCTCCATACTTTGTCTCCGTATTTCTTTTAAGATTCATTTTATTTGAGTCAGGGTTTCTTTCTGTAGTCTTGCCACTAGCTCTATAGATCAGTCTGTCCTCCAACTCACAGGAATTTGCCTGCCTCTGCACCCTGAATGCCAACATTAAAGGCCTGTTTCCCCATCACTTGGCAAGAATTGGATTTAAGTCTTGACAATCTGTTCCTGAGATAATTTCTATTAGACATATCTCTGAATATCATTTTTTAAAAATCATTCGTCACTGTAAGATGAAAAGTCTAACCCTTTTCACTAGGATTTACTAGATCAAGGGTAACACTTCTGAACAATAGTACTAATTAAACTATAAAAATTGGCATATAATAAAAAATCCTGCAAGAGATATCAAGGTACTCTCAAAGAAACTGAATAACCCTTTCTCATTTCTGAGACATTTGAATTTGGGTTTGTTTGAGCTACTGCCTATGACAAGAATTTTGTTGTTTGTTTTGGAGGGGTGACTACATATCACTACTTTCCATGAGGGCTGCTTCCTGTGTATGTGATGTTGTCTTTATGAAACTGTTTTGCTGTAGTCATCCATTGCTTCTAGCTCTTAACAATATTTCTCTGATGACTGTGTAGCCCTAGAAGAAATGAGGAGATAAAGTGATATAAATGTCAGATCTAGGGCTGACCATTCCAATGTCTTTTAATATATGAACCCTAATCAGTTATGGGTTTCTTTGTTAGTTGTCATCTGCTACAAATAGAAGCCTCTCTGATGAAGACTGAGAGATCTAACATGAGTATAAAGACAAATCCTTAGTATGAAACTGTATATTATGCACATTTATTAGAATAAAAGTACTAAGTTTTCTCCTATTACCATGGACCTCCCCATACACTCATGAGTGTTTGCCACAGTTAACAGTACAGGTATGAGTTATGCCTTATGGAGAAGACTTAAATCCAATCAGAAAGTGGTTGGTTAGTCCGATTAGAGTCACGACACTATTGAACTAATGGACATAAATTACTGGGTCAGTTGTTATTGTCGTTCAGAGGGTTCACACCTGGATAAGACTGTTGATTACTTTTTTGCTGTAAAAGGTCATATTAACACTGTATTCATAATGTTTTAACCAGTAATAAAGCTTTGGATATGCTCTGCCTGTACATGTAGGATTTTTCTATAAATAATTTTCATGACAAATAGAATTATGAGGAATTTTTTTTCTTTACTAGCATTTAAAAAAAAGCTCTGGGAATTTTTCAGAAAATATAAGTTTTTAAAATTCAATTTAAAAAATTCTAATTATGTTTCCCTCAGCTTTGTCTTGGAACTCTTGTGTGAAGCAAAGCACCTGATTGGAAAGATACTCGTTCTCCCTAAATATGCCCCATCTGAAGGGAAACTTCTGACCATGCTCACCTCATGTGCATTCTTCTTGTGTTACAGTCCTTGAATCAAAACAGCTGACAGAATGATATATTCAAATAGCATAGGGATGCTTAGTAGTCTTTCCCCAGTTCTTAGAGTTTGGGGGTTCCTTCATCTGCTAGAGAAAAGAAAAATCAGTTCAGTCTACATTTTGACAGTAAGGCTGTTATTAAAGACCCATATACCAAATATACTCTGTACATGAATCTTTTAAATTGCACTTAGGAATGAAACACCACCTTCAGAAAAATGATACTCTGGTGCTAATGTGGCCTGAAAACGGGTTGTGAGGGACTCACTTCCAATTTTCCTGCACAAGTTTTCACCTTGTTTACTGAGGTGACTGTTCTCATTTAATAGCAACTGGTCTGGCTCTCACCCAATCTGTTTTTATAAAAAATGGGAATTGTCCCATCTGTACTTGCTGGTTTTATGTCAAATTAACGTAAGCTATAGTGGAGGAAAGGGAATCTCAACTGAAAAAAAGTCTCCATAATCTTGGGCTGTAGGCAAGCCTGTAAAGTAGTTTCATTATTAGTGACGGGTGTGGGAGAGCCCAGCCTATTATGCGTAATATGATGCTTAGCATGTAGTACTTTCCTAGTTCTATTGGAAAGCAGGCTGAGCAGGCCATGAGAGATAAACCAGCAAGCAGCATTCTTCCATGGCTTCTGCATCAGTTCCTGCTTCCAGATTCTTGCTGTGTTTGAGTTTCTGTCCTAATGACCTCCAATGATGAACAGAGATATGGAAGTGTAAGCTAAATAAACCTTTTCTTCCCCAAGTTACTTTAGCCTTGGTGTTTTCTCACAACAATTGTAATCTTGATAAAGGCTCAATCCATAACAAATTTAACAGACATATAAATGTCGTTCTACTTTCTGCTTCTTCCCTCGGGGTGTCCAGGCACGGCGGCACACTGGGCAGGAAAGAATGAAGCAGAACTTGAAACTGGTGGGTCACCAGAATCTCAGTCCAGCTGTGGATGTCATTGGGGGTAGGAGGAAGCTTTCTCCAAGGATTTCAGTTTTAAAGCTTTTTTAGATAGTAATCGGTGAAATAGTTCTTTTAGACAATATTCAGTAAAATAGTTTGTGTGGTTTTATTAGGGGTTAAAAAGAACATTATAAACATTAGAGAGTAGAGCATAGGAAGGGGTCTTTTTAGAGTTAATGTACATTGTTTGGGGATTAAGGTACAGGAATGCCTCATTTGCATGAGAAAGCATTCCAAGTGCAACACAGACAGGTTCTTATGGGGGGGAAAGGGAGTTGAATCCTTAATTTCCCCAAGGATTACATGTCATTCCTCAGGTAGAGAATGTGGAGACCTGGCTTTTTAGATATGGTTAGGTGAAGAGGAAGCCCTACTCATTTTGCCCTGAACTCAGGGTACTGTCTGTTCATGGAAGACTATGATCTTAGCGTCAGGGTTTCCCAACAGTTATGATCATGTAGTGATGGTGTTGAAAGGTAGTTTTAGGAATCTCAAGGTCCTAAATAAAACTCAGTCATGTGTGCCTTTACGACTAACTAGCTACAGGATGTGATGAACCTCAGTTTCTGTATCCCTCAAGGTGACTCTAGTTTTCCTTTAATGTGTTTGAATAGAAATAAAAGTTCAAATTGAGCATCACTGATCTGACAGTGTGCAATGCTCCATTTTGAATACTACCATAAGAACATTCCACATTTGCATTGGGCAGATGACCCATTCAGTAAAATTCTTGCACTGAATAGTGTGGGGACCTGAGTTCAAGCCTTAGAAACCATGTTATAAAAATGCAAGCACAGAAGTGCAAGGCCCATGATCTCAATGTTCAGAAGATAAAGACAGGAAAACTTCCCAGGGCTTGAAGCCAGCAAACATGCTAGAATCAGCCAGCTTCAGGCCTAGAAATGCAAATGGAGAGTGCAGGGGACAACATATAACATGGCCTCTCACCTCCATATGTGTGTATGCAAACATACATACATACATAAATACATACATACATATGCATGCACTTGTGTGAGCGCACACAGGCATGGGAGCATACAAGCACACACACACACACACACATACACACACACGGGATGGAGGTGGACAGAAGATTCCATACTTAACTCATATGACAGTGAAAATATAAAAACTCTTTACATATTAAGTGGAAATGCCTTCTAATTATGTATAAAAGCATGAATGGATTTCATATTTAGATGCCATTTTCATTCTCCAAATGCCTATTTTTGTATATTGAGTATTCTACAATACAAAAGATTCAATAAATGAAGGTAAAAGAAAAATCCAAAACACTCCTGTCTATTCATTTTGGATAAGGGATATGCAGATGGTCTTGATGAAGACATTGTCATAGTACCAGCTTAGGTTCTTCATGTTGGACAACATAAGATCAAAAAAGACAGTTGTAAATGATTGTCATTGACATATTGATAATCTTTCTGCTTTCTAATGTCTTTTGTTCTGATAATTTTGCTCTGATAATTATATGTGCTTATGTTCATTATTAAAACAATTAAATGAAGGAAAATAAGGGTTTCCACAGCATTATCAGTGGTTTTCTCTTTCCACATTATTAATTCTACAAATATTTTAAAAAATGTAGTCACAGATGTTCACACATGTTTTAAGCTTTATACCAGTCAGTCATAACACAAAAGGCATTTACTCTTATTACAATGAACACTGGCCAGTATTAATCTGTTAAGTATTAGAAATTACATATATAATTTACATGTGTAAAAGTAATTATACATTTAATTAAAAAATAGAGAGAGCAAATTTTTATAGTTCAGGAGCAGAGATGTAGTAAATTTAGTAGAATCTGTGTCTAGCATACACAGATCCAGAGGTTCAATCCTCAGCATAAAGAAACCAAAATGGTGGGATGTTCCTACAGTCCCAGTATTTGAGAGCTGGATACAGGAGAATTATGGGTTCAAGGTTACCCCTGGCTATATAGCAAGCTTTGAGGTTAGTCTACAGTAAGTACATAAGAACCTTTCTTAAAAATAATATTAATTTCAAGCATTTGTACTTCTATAGGGCACAAAATCCTGCTAGATACATTTTTTCTGGTCTAGTTTTTAATTGCATATAATTATGAGTTGGCTTAATTAAGTATCATGATGATAAGAATTGTCATTTCTTCTTAAAAAAAAAAAAGATAAGTATGTGCTGTGCTGACCAATGAACACACAAAGACTTCTTGTTCTCCTAAAAATTTAATCTTGTATAAACTGAAATAATTCTTTCAACTTATAGGCCAAACTTTCCATTACACTATCCTTCTTAGAAAGTAAATAGATATAATGCAACTTGGTCATAATTTTTCTAAGCATACAATATGTCTCCCTCGAATTCACTTATGCTATCCATGTGTGGGGACCACAACCATGTCACTCTCTGAACTATTCTTCCATGTCAGCCATATTTTTCAATGTCAAAGTATAGTAACCTGCTTTAAAGCCATTTAAATAGTGATTAAACTAAATATCGGTATTAAAAACAAGACATCTAGAAGCTAGAGTTGTGAGGATGGTCTCTATGAAAGCCTGTGCATTCTTATTGACCAAACACAATGACAGGTTGGCTAATGAAAGTTATCAATGGAAAGCTACAACCCACTCTCAGGTTTGTATCAATGTGAGGAATGTACACAGAGCTTGAATAAGTTTTCTTTTAGGGAGTTTTACTTAATTTTATCTTAGTACTCAGTCTTAAATTGGGAACATTTCTCAGTATCTTTAACCTCAAGAAATTAATTCTTTCAAATTATCCAACAAATGTTGAGCCAAAAAAAAAAAAGCTGTAGTTTTATATCGTTTAAGGAAATTACAATTATTAAAAAAATAAAAGGAAAAAATATTGAAACAATTCCAACAAAAGCTAAGGGGAATGGAATAAAATTAAAAAATGAATACTTAAATATTTCCAAATTTAATTTCAGAAATCTCTGATTGCATACTAGAATCTCTTGTCTTCTGGGAAGAACATTTTGATGTGGCTCCTGTGTTTTAATTATGTCAATTCATATTCTGAATCATAGGGGAATGAAATCAGTAAATCCTGTAATTTTGTGGAAATCTAAGTTTAATAAAACTTGTAAGCAAATCATAGAGGCAATCTACTTAACAGATCTTATTGTGTAAAAATTTTAATCAAAGAGAAAGTGGGACATTGTGAAAAGAGGCAAAAATAGTCCATGTGAAAATAATATAGGGTTAAATGTTTGAAATGTAGTATAATGATTCAAGACTGAGGATTCCTTAATTTTGTATTTTCTCTGAGTTGGCAAAAAAAAATTTTTTTTGCATCCTGCTCACTGCCCCTCTCCCAGGCACTCCCTTCTACAATCCTTCCCCCACACCTCCCTGAGGTATCCTCTGAGCGGGTGTCCCTCCACTTGGCACTTCAAGTTTCTTCCAGGCTAGGCACTTCCTCTCCTACTGAGGTCAAAAATGTATGCCCAGCTAGAAGAACATATCCCACATACAGGCAACAACTTTTGGCATAGCTCCCATTCCAATTGTTTGACTCAAGATGCATATCTGCTACGTCTGTGTCAGGAGTCTTAGGTCCAGCCCATGTATGTTTTTGGTTGGTGGTTCATACTCTGAGAGCCCCAAGTATTCAGGTTAGTTGACTCTGTTGGTCTTCCTATGGAGTTCCTATTCTCTTTGCTGTCTACAATCCTTCCTTCTATTCTTCCATAAGAATCCCCAAGGTTTTGGCCAGAAATCTTAGTACCTTAGAAAAGTATGCTCTAATCAGTGAACAATTTCAAGTTGTATGCACCACAAAAATTATGCAGTTCACCTCTGTAGAAAACTATTCACAATTTTTAACATATTATTCTAGGCTAGTGAGTGACCCAGGAGGTATAGCCACTTGTTGCCAAGCTTAATGACCAGAATTCAATTTCTAGAACACACAACAAATAAAAAAAGAATCAACTTTTGCAAGTTTCTCTCTGACCTCATCCCTCAGCTGATAGCACATGTGCAACATCCCTTCTTCTCCACATACGTAAACAAATATATCATGTGTCTGTCTGTCTGTCTGTCTGTCTGTCTTCTTCATTCTCTCTCTCTCTCTCTCTCTCTCTCTCTCTCTGTTTGTGTGTGTGTGTGTGTGTGTGTGTGTTTGTGTAATTTAATTTTCAAAAATTATTTTTGAAAGTGCTGGTTAATTGTTATAATTCAATTGTGATAATGTGTTGTGCCCCTCACAAATCCACTTGTAAAACTCAAAGTTCCTATCCAGTGGTACTATTTTGAGAGGGGGTAAAAATTTCATAAGGTGGGGCATTTCCAGAAGAAAACAGATCATTGAACATATGCCTCTGAGTGTTGTGTCTGATCCATGCTCCCTTCCTTTCCTCTGTTTCTTATCTGCTTTATTGAGGAGAACAGACTCCTCCACAAGTGCTTGTGCACAGTATATTCAACTTAAACTGAGGCTCAAGGAAATGGAGCCAGCCAAACACTGACAGAGACTTCTCAAACCACAAGCTGTAAGGAGTAATTCCTCTTACTATATTGAACATTTTGATGATGGCTAAAGAACTACAAGTAACTTAATTCAGTGTGTGTGTGTGTGTGTGTGTGTGTGTGTGTGTTCACATGTTCCTGTGAGTGGAATCTGTAAAGAGGCATGAGAGTATGGATTAATATATGCATTTCAGAAGTTCATGTAGAATGTCTGCATCAGTCACTCTCCATTTTACCTCTGAGACAAGATTTCCCATTGAGCAGGTATTGTTGACTCTACTAGACTTGCTAGCAAGAGAGCCACAGGCACCCTTATCTCTCTGATGTCCCGGACTGAGATAAAAGGTGTATGCAGAGGTACACAGAAGTTTTCCCAATTCCCAGTTTCTGGATCAAACTCAGGTGATTGTGCTTGAGCAGCCATCTCTTCTCCATCTGAGCCGTCTCCCAACTTCCTCTGAAAAATAATTGAGTTATCAAAATTGATACCATTTCTCTTTAAAAACACATTAAAATAAAGTCAATTTCTCATGTAGTAAGTAAAAAATTTTAGAACAATTGGTTGTGCTAATGATGCCTATAGTCTCAATATTCAATAAAATAAAGCAGGGGAATCACGTTTCCAGCCAATATATAACTACTTTTAAAATTCTTATGCATAGAAATAATGTTACTATCCCCATGGGGCCACAAACCCTTTCATCTCCCTCAATCTTCTTTCTAACTCCTCCATCAAGAATCCCATGATCAGATCAATGGTTAACTGGGAGCATCCGCCTCTGTATATGTCAGGCTCTTGCAGATCTCTAAAGAAACAGCTATATCAGGCTCCTGTCAGCATGTACTTCCTGACATCCACATCAGTGTCTGCCTTTGGTGACTGCACATGAGATAGATACTCAGGTGGAGCAGTCTCTGGACAACCTCTCCTTCAGTTTATGTACCACACTTTGTCTCCATATTTGCTCCCATGAGTACTTTGTTACTCCTAAGAAGGACCGAAGCACCCGCACTTTTGTCTTCCTTCTTCATGAGCTTCATGTGGTCTGTATCTTGGATATTGTGAGTTTTTGGGCTAATATCCACTTATCAGTGAGTGAATACTATGTGTGTTCTTTTGTGATTGGGTTACCTCACTCAGGATGATATTTTCTAGTTCCATTAATTTGCTTAAGAATTTCATGAATTCAATGTTTTAAATATCTGAGTAATATTCCATTGTGTAAATGTACCACATTTTCTGCATCCATCCCGTTGTTGAAGGACATATGGGTTCTTTCCAGCTTTTGGCTATTATAAATAAGGCTGCTATGAACATAGTGGAGCATGTGTCCTTGTTATATATTGGAGAATCTTCTGGGTATATGCCCAGGAGTGGTATAACTGGGTCCTCAGCTAATGTTGTGTCCAATTTTCTGAGGAACTGTCAGACTGATTTCCAGAGTGGTTGTACCAGCTTGCAATCCCACCAACAATGGAGGAGCGTTCCTCTTTCTCCACATCCTTGCCAGCATCTATCACCTGAGTTTTTGATCTTAGCCATTCTGACAGGTGTGAGGTGGAATTTCAGGGTTGTTTGATTTGCATTTCACCTAATGACTAAGGATGTTGAACATTTCCTTAGGTGCTTTTCGGCCATTTGAGTTTCCTCAGTTGAGAATTCTTTGTTTAGCTCTGTACCTCATTTTTAATAGGGTTATTTGGTTGTCTGGCACATTTTCATAGAAGCAAGGGGAAGGGGGATGGGATAGGGGGCTTCTGGGGGGGGACTGGGAAAAGGGATAACATCTGAAATATAAATAAAATGTTCAGCAAAAAAAAGAAATAATGTTATAAAAGAAGAGCTTTCACCTTTTCCTACCCTACATTCCATGGACATCATATAAAACTTTGCTCATCTCTTGAACAATACTTGCTGCTAACTGTATCCCTGTCTGTTTGCTATCCCAGTATTTTGTTATCTACAGCAAATCCAAGTACAGGAGGTGAAGTGTTTATAAAAAGATAAAGAGATAAAGAGAGTATGTTCTGTGGGTGTGTGGAGAGGTATGGGGAAGGAAATGTCTCAGCGGGCCCATGTAGAGACATCTCTTCCCGTGAGTATATTCTATACTATACTATACTATACTATACTATACTATACTATACTATACTATACTATACCAGTATAGTATAGAATAGAGTTTATTGAGGGCATGGGGAGGGGAGCCAGTACAGTAGTGGAGGCAGAGAAAGAGAGAGAGAGAGAGAGAGAGAGAGAGAGAGAGAGAGAGAGAGAGGTAGAGAAGTACAGGCCAGCCATGACCACGTGGACAGAGAAGAAGAGGGGGGAGGGGACAGAGAGGCAAGAGGGTAGGAGGGTAAGAGATTAAGAGTAAGAGATTAAGAGGGTAAGAGAGAAAGGAGGGGGCAAGCAGCCCCTTTCATAGTGGACCAGGCCTACCTGGAGAGAAGCATACCTGGCTGTTGCCAGATAATTGTGGAGGTGGAGTTTAGAGAGAATACTAACATTCCCCAGTTTTGGTTTAACTAAAAAAGAAAAATTAGAAAGAGGTGACAGTGAAGCAGGAATAGGGTCGTGGTGATATCTGGCTACTTCCTGCTGGCACTGGGAGTGACGACCTGTCTCTAAGGGGAACCTAGAAGAATGGGTATGGGGGATGTTTGTCCAGCCTTAGGAGATTTGGCTGTTTCCTGCTGTCCAGGGTCTATGGAGCCCATCTGAGGATAGGTCAGAAGGAACAGGTCCAGTAGAAGCAGCTGTGTATGTGACAGGAGATGGAACATCTGGAGGTTGCTTCTCTGGAGCTGTTCTGGATGTGCCTGAATTATCTGGATGGATTCTATTTGTTCCGTGAGAGGTAGATCTGAGTGGGTTTCCTGTAGCTTGTAAGTTTACAAAAGAGATAACAGCATAAGTTAACAACATGAGCAGTCTTCAAGATGAACCTTTGCTGGATTGTATAGTGGAATGTTTTATTAGAGGTAGGCAAGTTTATAGGAACTCAGATAATATTAGGACAGTGGCATAGCAAGAAGAGGAAATATGAAGCATTTAATTGATGACAACTGAATTTAGCTAATGAGGTAACAGACAATAACTGTAAAAGCCTAGCTGTCAATGTAGTCAGAAGTCTGAGAAAGAGTAAACAATAATTTATCAGTTATATATTATTTTTTTTAAAAAATGACAGAGTCTACTTTATATTTTAAAAAATACAAATTACTCTGAAGTCTCTTGAAAAGAACATTTTGAATATATTTGGGAATAATCATAACAAAAACTTAATACATAGATTAGAAAAACTAGTAGGCTTTAAATAACTGAAAGAATAAAAGCAATAGGCATTGTGGGAAGATAATGGTCACTGAATCATCTGAAGGGTACCTTTGGAAATTATTGAAGAATAATTCTAATTCTGTTGAATCAATTATATTTTAAATCTAAAGCAGATTTTGAATCTTTACTATTTCTGAGGCTTTGTGCTAATGGTATATCTTCAAGGTAAAGAGGACATA
Organism: Rhabdomys pumilio; assembly: GCA_030674055.1. Classification (NCBI taxonomy): domain Eukaryota; kingdom Metazoa; phylum Chordata; class Mammalia; order Rodentia; family Muridae; genus Rhabdomys; species Rhabdomys pumilio. Next base: position 17,343,270 of record JANHMN010000009.1, read on the forward strand.
GATGCACATAGTGTGTGTGTGTGTGTGTGTGTGTGTGTGTGTGTGTGTATGTGTGTGTGTGTGTGTGTTTAACCATTGCTCTCATGAAGCTCATATTGGCAGTGGACACAGAAATCATTCTGCCTGCTGAAGAGTAGGGATGGAACTCTCACACACTGGATGAAAATCACTGAGACCGGACACTAGAGATAATACAGAGAGAAAGAATAGTTTAACAGCAGAGATGAGGGAAAGGATATATATTGACTGAACACATAGCTATAGTCTTCAGATGAGAAAGAGGATGGGGCAACTGAGAGACAATGTAATACTTACGGTAAGATGCAAGGGGTTATGTGAACAAATAAGATAGGGTAAATGTAGAGTGTCTGATAGTAAAGTAGGTCATGCGAGGACTGAGGAGGGCCCTTATAACATAAGCTGCTTGCCAAAAAAGCATTAGAAACCAAGTTTGATCTCCAGCACCCAAGAAAGGGACATAGAGAGCCAAAAACACAGGCAAAGCTTGTAAGTTTTGAACATATTTGAATCTAATTGCTTTGGGCAGCTCTTAGACATTTCAGCAGTGTATTAAAATAATTGGAAAAAAATCTATTTATTTTCTTATAATGATCCAATAAATTCATTCTTCCTATCATTCCAATGTGGACTATGATCCATCTGTGTTTAAAATATGAAGGAACATCCCTGAATATAATGTAATATTTGTAATCATTCTATAATATTTCATAGAACTAGAGACTACAGCATAAGATTATATGGGCAAATTCTCTCTCTCTCTCTCTCTCTCTCTCTCTCTCTCTCTCTCTCTCTCTTTCTCTCTTACTTTCTCATTATTTCTTGCTCTCTCTCATTTCCTTTCTACCCCCTTCTCTCAAGTAGCACACCCCTTTAAGTTATTTGTATACATGTGTGCATTGCAAACTTAGAACCCTCAGGTTTCATTATTTAGGCACCTACCATGCTGAGAACAGCTCTTAGACATTTTTAGAGTGAATTGAAATAATTCAATAAGTCTATTTTATTTATTTTTTATAATGAACCAATAATTTCTCTCTTAGTAGCACTCCGATATGAAACTAGATGCCTCCTTGTTCAAAACATGATGAGCGTCCCCTGTCTTTTCAGACCTCTCACTGTCCAGGAGCTCTCCATGTCCACTGTGGCGGATGGTCAGTGTGTGTCAGTGTCAGCTTTCTCTGCTTCCTCACTATGAAGTACAAGTACACATCACCATGTGTGACTTTCTTACACAGTTTATGGGCTCCATTGCACATCTTCATGTGCATACAAGCACCTTAGTGACTATGTCATTTCCTCAAACCAGATTATTTTGTTGTTGATGAAAACATTTTATTTCTCATATTTCAAATGGATAGCAGTGGGTGGGTGAGTCTCTTATGTGGGGTGGACAGTGGCACAGAGCTCAATGCCCCTGGCTTGTGAGTTTAATTATATATAAAAAAAATCACATTGTTATTCCAGAAATCAGTTCATTTCTAACAATCCAAAGTCATTATGCTATTGTTTCATTTTTCTCTCAGCCTTTTCCTGATGATAACCAACTATAAGAAATAAGCAAATTAGAGGTATTTATAGTCAAATAAAAACAAACAGAATTTTTAAATAATAGATCATGTTTCATATTACATTCCTATATTGAAAACATATTTTTTGAGTATAGTGGGTGCAGCACAGCCTTGAAGCTGGAGCTTGCTGTGTGTGAATTTGGAAATTAAACAGAAAGTCTTAAGAGCTGATCCACACTGTCCGGCTCCTTCTCTTCTTTTACTGGGCCATCCACAATTGTTATTCCATACATGTGCTTGACTCGCTCTTTCTATGTCATATAAAATACTATTTAATGCATTAGAATGTTGATGCTGTTTTACGTTTCTTCAAGGCAGTCAACATTATCTACTCACAATGGAAAAACATTCTTGAGAGGCTATGGAGATGGTTTTTGTGGGAAAAGCATTTGCCAAGTACATGGGAAAATATAAATTTGAACCCCCAGAATGCATATAAAAGTCATGTGGGAACATGTATCCTCTTGTAATATCATCTTGTAGGAGACAGAGACTAGGAAATACTTCAGAAGGCTGGTTAGCATTACTAGCTACAATGACAAATTTATGGTTTTTCTGCCTTAATAAATAAGATGAAAAGTCATTGAAGAAAACACACTACAATTTACATCAATCTTCCACAGATATGTATATACATGTGTACCCACTACACACACCAGACCCCTAATAGATGCAAACAGATGTACAAAAATTAAGGAAAACAAAAGTAGTACAAAAGAAAAATACCCTGGAAACACTGGTGACTTAATGCATAATTTTTAAAATCAAATTTACTAAGATATAATGGGGGCTAGAATATCATCTACCCTGACACAAAAAGAAGCAGATACAGCCCTGCAATAGTGGAAAAAATAGATTCAAAATGGAGGACATACCTGTTCTCCACTGCTCAAGAACCATATAAGAGGCAGATTCAAAAAGGACAGCCACCCCGACAGCTTCTTTTCTGTTGCTAAGGACAATGCAAGATACATAGTGGTGGGGAGCACTGCTTTTACCACTCTTACCATTCTGTCACCAAATATCTACCCTGTTCCCATGCACATGTATTATCACTTGCTGTTGCCTTTCTGTTACCACCAAATCCTATGGAATTGTCATCCATTCCTTGTGAAGACACTCTGAAGTCTCATCATTACCACATTTAGTTCTAAGACCAGGTGCATGGTAGCCTTTCCAGAAACTGCATATGGCCCCTTTTGAATGAAAAATATTAAACTTATAAGTAAGTAAATAATAAAACTGATGTCATCTCTCCTACCCAACTCCATATGTATATATACATCTATATCCAAAACACAAAGGTGAAACATGAACAACAGAGCTAATAGAGGCATTGTGTCCATCCCATAAAGAAGAGGCTATGCAACAAGCTGGTACTACTGGCTACAGCTTTCTTTGTTTGTCTGTTTGTCTGTTTGTTTGTTTGTTTTGTTTTACTGTTATTACAGGTGGTATTACTTAGAGGTAGACACAGACTCCTGCCTAGGATGATCTTCTGTTTCCACATCTCCTACCTATGCCACACCCTGTTCTTCACTTGGATGTGAATAACTTCTGTGCAAAATGGATGAGATAAGATTTAAATTCAATTGGGACATTAAGCTGAGTGGCTTCACTTAACTGTAGAGTGTTTTGTTTTTTTTTTTTCTGAGCTGAGGGTAGTACTCCAAAGTTTTGTAAACCCAACTTACTTTGTACAATTACAGAAAAATCTCATTTACACAACCAAAATACACCATACTTCCCCCAAAAAACACATTAGTTCTCTCAATTCCTCTTTATATGGTCTGACTTCTCTAGTTCTCTGCTTAAGTGATTTGTTCACTAAACATTTTTTGTTTTAACTCAAAACACTTTATCAGTATTTGTATATACATATATACTTATACATGTATACATCTAAACATACATATATGAACAATAATTAAATAATAAGATGTATTTGAAAAGTATGGGGAGTTGGGAAGAGTGGGAGGAAGGAGAGAAAGGGGGAAATTATGTAAATACAATGCTTATATATGAAATTCTCAAAAAGGAATCCAGTTTTTTAAAACTAGCATTTTACAATATGGAAATAAATATGACCTATAATTATGTTGAAGGATATTTTAACTCACTACAAACTTTGAAGTTTAAAATGAAATCAATAAAATTTATTTTACCCATTATACTAACAAAAACCACAAAAACGTTTTATAATTCAAAGTATTTCTGAGAACAAGAAAATGGATTTTCAGGAGCTAAGTCAGCAGAGCCAGGGGGACACTGTGTGTTATTTCTTTTTTTTTTTTTTTTTTATCAAATCATAATTTTTACTTTTTAACACAGGGGTTATAAACACAAAAATGTAAGATGTGGGGAAGGGGATGACACAGGAACATAGGTGGTCAGGGGGAGTACAGATATCTTTCAGAACAGGGTATCAGCTCGGTGAAGGTTTAGAGGTCAGGTCACTATGACTGCCTATGATTCACTTGTCCTTATCTAAACTGGTACTATCCACCAAGGCTGCCTATTTACAAGGTCTATGACTACTCAGGCTGGTAGATTTCCACAAAAGCTGCCTGTTTACAATAGTTTATAGCCATCTGTTTCAGTGTTTTTCTATAGAGACCCAAGACTTTGTGTGAGCAGGCATGTATGTTTAGGCTTATGGCTGATTTTAGGCCTTCAATGCATAAGCGGGGCTGCCCCTGACATCTCCTCTCTTCTCAAAGTATAGAAGGGCTGTGGTGATTCTAATCTTGACAAGGCTGAGATAGAGGCCTGACCTCCAATAATTAAAGGGTTCACTAAACTTTTATGTGAGTATTTTCTACCAGTATTCTGTACTAGTGGATATAAGTCCCCATCTTCCCAACTTCTAATATCCAACTCTTTCCACTCATCCGAGAAGCATTATTCCAAGCTAAGCACACATAATTACCTATATATCTTTCTGTTCTATTCTCCATATAGTAGCAGCTCACTTTGTGATACCAGTTCTAATTAATTTAAATATTCAGCAAAAATTGTTCATGCTACAACCTAAATCTAAGATCTGTTTCTTAGAGTACAGTTGGAGTATATATAACGTTTGTTAAACTATTGCCCTATGAGGCAGAGTATATTAGTGACTGTCTCAGTGTAATGCAAATACCTGACCATACCAATAAAAGAATGAAGAGCTTATTTTCAGTTCCAGCTTGGAGACCACTATGGCGTGAAATGCATGACTGCAGGAGCAGGAGAGAGCTGGTCACATGACATCAGATCAGGAAGCAGAGAAGAGTGGATCCTGGTACGCATCTGGCTTTATGATTTTTATTTATTTTAAGACAACAGCTAATGGATAGGTGTTTCTCACAGTCAGCATGGAATTTAGCAATCCCAACCTATATGAGCCTGGAAATTGAAGGATGCACAGAACATTTGGGAAGATGAAGACTCTGTGACACACTGGCACTAGGCATTTTATCTTTGTAAAATCATGTTCAGAGCAATCATTTAAGAATAATTCCAACTTCCTCTCACAAGTGAGACAGCTAACCCCTGACACATTTCAATTTTGTGTATGAAAAAATGGCAATAAGTACACACTTGACCTCTACATCACTGACACTATCAAGGAGTATAAATATTCCAGCTATCAGGAAAACACAAAATAAGAAAGAGGAAAAATAAAACTGATAAACAATGATGGACACTGAGGAAGTGCCTAGGAAGGTGGTCATTCCATGTCTACTGTGCAGTAAGGATCTCAAAGGAAGATGGAAGAGACCTGAAGAGAAGAGAAGAGAGATGTGGCTAAATATCAGTGCTCTCTTTTCAGCTGAATGTGCTCTGAAATTTTCATATCTGTGGAATATGTGACAGCATCTGTTCATCTTGGTAAAATAATGAGTTTATTGGGCTTACTTATTTTTCTGGTTTGGTATCTGTATTTGTAATAAACACTATGAGCATAACCATTGTGGCAAGGAAAGAATTAGTTTCATTCTACAGGAACTCAGGGTCAGAGCTTGAAGAAATTTCAGAGGAGAATGCTTCTCACTAGTTTGCCTCTTTTAATTCATGCTCATCTTACTTTCTTTTATAACCTAGAACCATCTGTCCATGTGTGATACCATCTACAGTGGGCTATGTTTTCCTTCAGACAAATTAGATCTAGGTGATCCCTCAATTGACATTCCTTCTTTTATTGTCAACTTGGTTACATCAAATTGACAATAAAAATAAGCCAGTACAAATAATAGGTAAGAGATTACTCAAAGGGGTGTGAGCAACCCAAAAGTAGCCATGCTGGAGAGTCTCCACCCAGAATGCATACTCCTTTTCCCACAGCTACATAGACAAAGCCTCTTTTTTTTAATTATACCTTGTGTGTATTCTAGTCCTACCTATCTAAATGCAATTAGAGCAATGTTTTCTACAAATGGGTGGCAGTAGTGAAGCTATACTCTGACAAGAGTCCAGTGACTTTCCTTTCATCTCCTTGGAGAGAATGTGAATAGACCCCACAGTGATTCACTCAAATAGTACACATACTGACTTCATGAAGACGGTGGTCTTTCTAGGTTTAAGGCACCCTGTTTAAAGAAATGAAGAAAAACACAAATAGTAAATCTATGAGGGCTTTTGTTCAGAAGCAAATGTGTAAGACACAGTGTGGATTTGCTGCAAAGAACAGCAGTGCCTGAATGAGATTGGTTCAAGGTTCATGCTTATAGCCTGTGTCTTTGATTTTTGGGTACATCAGCAGGAGCTAGATACTAGGGTGTGGGGGATTGAGGGTCATTTTCTGTTTGGATTGATAGACTAGATTATAGAAACCTTTGTCACTATAAATGTCACTTCTTGGGATATATATGATTTTAATCATGAATGTGCTGTCTTAATTTCTTTTTCTGTTGCTGTGATAAAATTCTCTGACAAAGAAAACTTAAGGGAGAAAAAAACTTATTCTAATTCAGAATCAAGGGTATGATCCATCATGGCAGAGAAATCAAGGTATAAACTTAAAGCAGCTGCTCATATTACATCTATGAGCAGAAAACAAGTACATTGTATACACGCCAATACCCAGTTCCTTTTTTCCCAGTTACAGAGTCCTGCTCTCTGATAAGAAATGGCTCTACCCACACTGGATGGGTTCCCTTCCCCCCACCTCAGTTGATACAATCAAGATATTTTCCCAGGAGGGCTTTAGGTCCATGTCCCAGGTGATTCTAGATTATGTCAAATTGGCAACACTGACTATTGAACATCTCAATCATGTATGAACATAAAATGTCAAAAGAGTGACTCAGCATACCTTCTTTTCTGTATTAAATATGTACCTAATAGTCAAGTCAGAGTTGATACACTAAATCTGGGATAAGGTTCATGATACAACTAACAAATAGACAGTTCCTAAGGATGGCTGGGAGCCTATAAGTCACAATCACCAGTTGTTTTATTTGGAGAAGCTCAAAGAAGTTGAATGTCTCACACTGAGTGATGGACCAGCCTAAGAAAATAGCTCATGAAAAATGGGGTTCCATAATGCTGTCATCTTTAAATTGTCTGCCTCCATCTTGACTTAACAGCAAAACTCATCAGGCTTAGGGAAGAAGTGTAGTTTAGGAGCAACAAAACAGCTACTAGACCTAGGGGCAGCTGAATGCTGGTGCTGGGGAAGAAGGTCATGAAAGCTGCAGGCTAGATGAAAGGGTAGATGGGGATTGGTGAAATAGCCACATTCAGAAATTTACAACTAACTTGCAAACATTCATCCTTGCATTCTAACAGTCCTCTGCAGGCTTCAGGACTTGGATGCATGCCTTGCCTTTCATAAAACTGGTTCACAGCAGGTTTTTTGAGCTGGCTCTCTAAAAAGGACTGCTGAGCTAAAGACAGTGAATACACTGTCAAAGACTGGGAGCTCTGCTTCCTACTGAAAACCTCCCAGCACTCAGTCCACCAACGTCCTGTCATGGTGGAGAAGGGACATGAGGGTTTCTATTTTTCTTATTTAAAATAGGTAAATACCGTATACTGGCTTGAAGAGGGAGGAAGGGAGGGAGGTATGGAGGAAGGGAGGTATGGAGGGAGGTAGGGAGGGAGGTATGGAGGTATGGAGGGAGGTATGGAGGGAGGTATGGAGGGAGGTATGGAGGGAGGGAGGGAGGAGAGAGGGAGGAGGAGAGAGGGAGGAGGAGAGAGCCAGACAGAGACAGAGACAGAGACAGAAACAGGGAGCGATTTTTTTCAGTGTTGAGATTACTGGAAAATGTGGCTATCCTTGTGTAAACAGCTCTAGTATCTGCTTCTGACTAGACATGATATGGCTAGAGGGATATGAAGACCTTAGGGGGACTAGTTGGAAAGTAGAAAGGTGTTAAAGAGATTAACAGGGTGTAAAGTGAACATAAATGCATTATTCATGCATGAAAATGTACTGAAACCAATTCTGTATGAAAAGAGTATGCTAATTAAAAGTAAAAGACAAAACATTATACAAAAAAAAAAAATGGGTTATCGAGATGGATCAATGGATAAAGGTACTTCTTGCCAAGACTGATAACCTAAATTTGATCTCTGGGACCAAAATGATAGAAAAAGATAAACTGTTTCTGCATGTTCTCCTCTGACCTCTACACACACACACACACACACACACACACACACACACACACACACTCACACACTGTGTGTGTTTCACTTCTACACTAAATAACTAAAGAAATATAGTTAAAATAATTTAAATATTTGAAAATCAAAAGGCATAAGTTGCTTTCAATTTTATATGCACTCTCTGAATAACATTAGTATGTAGAAGAACCCTCTTGTTTCCAGTTCGATTTGTGCCTTAGTCATTAAATGATTGGGCATCAAGCTTTACAAGCATAACTCTTTTTCTTGGAAGATGTACTACATGATGCTTGCACTTGATATTCAGTGAATCTCTATTTTCTTTGCAGAGGCAGTATATAATCTCGAAAAATTGGAGAGCTGTATTTGCTAAATGAAGTGTAGTATTGACCAACCTCTTAAACTATTGCACCTTTTTCAATTTGTTACCTAATATTGTTTTATCCCTTCAGTCCTTCCCCATTGCAACTGCGATCCCACAGAAGCTCCCTTAATGAAGTCTTTATGCCTAATGTGCTGTTATTGACTCTCCTACTGACATTAAGTCTTTATATTATTAGAAAAAATTGTCTTTACTTTATTACACACATCGATTCTTTTACACTATGCAAATCAACTGGTTTACTGTTCTTCATTCTTTCTTTTAACACCTTTTACACCATTGTTAATAAGAAGGTAGGACATACATTCAATGTCCTGTCATGATATGCATTTTGCAAAGATTTCTGAGAAGCTTCTACAAGAGCATATTTTATCTCTTTCATATCTTAGTATCATATTGTCCCTATGTGGTCCTGGTCTGTCTGTCTCTCTTTCTCTCTTTGTTTCTCTTTCTCTTTCTCTTTCTCTTTCTCTGTCTCTGTCTCTGTCTCTCTTTCTCTGTCTCTCTCTCTGTCTCTCTCTCTTTCTCTCTTTCTCTCTTTCTCTCTTTCTCTCTCTGTGTCTGTCTGTCTGTTTGTTTTTGTCTCTGTCTCTCTGTCTCTGGCTGCTGTGTGTATTACAAGTTTGTATGTACCAATGCGTACATGCATTCATGTATACATCGGTGAGGCGTCCAGAGGCTGTGGCTGGTGGCACTTTTCAATTGAGCACTACCTTACTTCTGAGATGTGATCTTTCATTTAATATAAAACTTGTTGATTCAACCAGACTAGCTAAACAGTTGCAGACACCTTGTTTTCTTCTTCCCAGTGCTGCGATTACAGAAATGTGGGACTTACTTTCCTCCTAGGCCCTTGAGGAGAGTTCCACTAGGGAGTGGAGCAAAAGTGGGTAGGATGCAGACATAATTGAATGCTGTCAGATTAACTTTCTAGATTGGTTTCAGCGAGATAGTCCGCTTTTATTGGAGGTATACAAGGGCTATAGAGATCTCGGGGAATGGGTAGGTGTTTCCAGAGTGGATATATATTATTCGCTAGGACATGAATGCTTCATTTGCATAGGAGGAATTCTAAGAGTCAGCCAGGCAGGTTCTTAAAAGGAGAGAGTATGTTGAACATGTACTCTAGCCATAGGCTATGTGACTCTGCTCAGAGGGCTTTTGGGGGGATATAGGTGGCAAAGTCTGATTGGTCATAGCATATTACTTAATTATCATATAGTGGGTAGGGCTGTGTAGGCATTGTATCATGTAGTTCTTTCGAGAAGCTTTTTTGAAGGTCATCTTCTATGTAAGGTCAGGCACCTGTACTTAGTGACACTCTCCAGATAAGATCAGGAAGAGAAGAGGGAGTACTGCTGAGAAAGTGAGTCCTCCATTTTCTGCTGAGCTTGGAGAGCTTATTCAGACATGGTGTACTGTGACCTTAAGAACAGGATCTTGCACCACAGGTACATTTCACTATGCTTGGCTTTTTACATACGTGAAGGGGATAGAACTCAGGTCTTCTTGCCAAAGAACTTTACTGATTCATCTGTCTGCCTGGCCTCAGAGACTTCTAATACCACTTGAAATTTTGTCATGATACTTCAGGTGACTAATGGGTGGATACATCTTAAAGTTCCACTTCAGGGTATAGAGGGAAAGATTTCCACCACATATAACACTTTAAGGGATAATTAAACAAATGTGGATGCTATGGACTAATTGTGTGCCCTGTAAATCACATTTACATATTAATGTCCTCACTCTCAATGTGACTATATTTGGAAACAGGTCCTTTAAGCTTAAAGATAGTTGTTGGATAAAGATATAACTAAGCACAGAGGAAGAAATGTAAGGAAGAATCAACTATAAGGAAAGATGAATCCATATAAGTTTAGTCATTGAAACCTTGTCCCTCAGTTCCCACCTCTAGAAATGCAAGGAGATATCTATGGATTAGGTGGTGTTTTGTTATGGCATCTTAAGTAAGTAATACATGGAATACTTACTATTTTGAATAAATGAATAAATGAATGAATGATGATAAAACAGTGGACTAAGTACTTGCTCCACAAGTGTGAGGACCCGTCTTCCTAGTTTCCGTTGAAAACAAGAGTGGTAATGGTTATCAGCAACCACAGCCTTGAGGAGAGGCAGACAAGACGATCTTGGAGTCTGTCTAGCCAGCCAGCCTACCTGAATTATTAAGATCCAGAAGAAGAAACTGTCTCAAATATTAAGGTGGAAAGCAACAGAAGATGACACCTAAAGTTCACCTCTGGCATCCCTCCACATATGCACACGAATTTGTGAGTGAATAAATGTCTCTTGCCCTTTTGATCTGTTTTATGCAAAGTTCCTGTCTTCTGTCTTTGTAGATTTAGAACCTTCATTGTCTACCTGATTCTAGATCTAAATGATATAGGAGAAATTTAAAGTAATAAAATTGCTGCTATGAATGACTTACTAACTCACTTCGTAAGTATTAACTTATACAAAGTAGAATGTAGCTAAAGGAGAGCTGCCTTTAATAAACCTGGGAGGAGTACACTAGCCAGACTTGATAGGAACTGCAGTAATGGGAACTTTGTGGCATAATTGAAGTTTAGAGTTGCTGACAACTTTTCTGCTGATGCTTATTCAACCAAGATTGACCTTCAATTAGGCTCCAACCCCATAATAGGAGAAAACCTTGACTTACAACCTGCCCTTAAGCCCATGCCCATATCAAAGAATATCCCTTGTAGGGACAGCTCAATTGGGCAGCATTGGGTCACCATCATCATTAACTCCTCTGTGCTTGTATCAGTGAAAGCATAATTCTGCCAGGTGGGCAAGATAACCCCTGTAACAACTCTTTGAAAAGAACTACTTTGGTGTGCTTAAGAAGCAATTCTGGAAATATTTTTGCTGTGTAAATGCCTCAGCTATCCAAGTGGCTGAAATTGCAGACTCTTGTCATTGTTTAAATTGCTCCAAGTGTAACCTGCAGCTGGAACCTGAGAGAGATTTAGGATGACAGCATATGTGGAATTCACAAGCCTAAGTTGTATATAAGTTAGCAAAATTTTCTTTTATGGCTGATCTTTCTTGGGCATTAGCCAGAGCCAGACCCATACTAAAAGAGCCTTTTCCTTTATTAATCTCTAAATCTGCACTTATTTTTTTCATTGGGAAGGCATAGAATTCCTATAACATAAGTAAATGAAACCTTATGAGTGTGACCTAATTTCCAAGCCTCTTAACTCGTATACTTGGTGAAATGCACCCTGCCTTTGAATTGCTGGAATGACTCTCACCTTTCCATAATTCAGCTTGTCTTCCCTGCAATTGAATCCTGGGTTTGCTCTTAGCCTTCTTACTAAACACATGTGATCTTTGCCTTCTTAAAAGGGCAAGTCCCCACATATTGGTTGTTCCTTCTCAAGCTAACCTGCATGATATTATACTAAAAGTAGCATGAATTGTTGTCTCTCAGCTATTGTATGGTGCTTTTTCTTCATGTTATATCAAGAGGCTGTCTTGGACAGTGTACCAAGCAGCCATGGAAACTAGAGTTGAAAAATACAGGGGAATCTAGGTCTATGGCGATGGTAATGGCACTATTTACACTCTCTAGTAAATAAGGATCTTCAGACCCTTACCTGACACTACAACTTTTATTTCTACACCTGCATCCTCAGCTACAAGTGATGTTTGGGGAATAAAAGGAAGTAGATGGTGACGGTAGCATTCAGTTGCTGCTTCCATGAGGTAATCATCCATGATAGAGTAGGACTTTGCAGTGATGCAGCTGTTTTAAGGTTTCCTATGCTCCTGTAAGTAATCCCCCTAGAATGATCTTTGAACAAGTCTGATAAACTCATTGGTTTCACCAAGTTGGATTTTAGTACAAATATATTGTAATCTGTTACTGCTGGCTATTTAGCAAGAGGAGGAGTTTGTTTTTCCCTGGGAAAACTTGACAAACTCCAGCTTCTTCTGTGCCTTGGAAGTTCTCTTACTACTTTTCATGAGTAGATAGATCTATTTTTGTTATTGTCCATAAAAGTCATTAGATCACTTACTTGTCTGTGGAAAAAAGGGAGAGAAAAGCTGAGTAACACTTTCTAGAACCGACTCAAGTTGTATAGGAGTTATGTCCATGTGGAGTCAGATTCTCTGAGGACAATTGCACATAAATCTGTGTATTTGGGCATAAAACATTTTCAGATGGTGATTTTTCAAACACAGACGGATGCACCTTGCAAACTCTTGTGGAAATGCTTTCAACAGATAAGGAGGCTGATTTCGAATTGTAGCAGCCATTTAAATTCTAACACACCCTCTGAAACTGTTATGGAGTTTCAGACTACAGGACATTGAGGGCAGATGTTATGTATTTTTACTCAGAAGTCTGTGCTTCACAAAGAGTGAGTTAACAATTAATGGTAGTTTGAGAATTGAATGAATAATGAGTGAATTAATAACCTAGATCATCTTCAAAGAAATACTTAGCCACCAGACGTCTTTTGTTCTAGGTGATCTGAGTTCCTGTCAAGTTGACAATCAATATTAATCCTGATCACCTGTTTCCAGTTTGTTCTGGAACTATAGTATAAATCTTGTTTCCCAGAGTGGGAACTGGTCTCCACATCTCTCCTTAAGACCAGCCTTCTGTCCTTTCAGACCACCTGATAATGGGATGGGGAACTTGAGTCTCTTCTAATGGGCAGTGTTTCAATCTGAGTTTAATCATAGCCTGTTTTTTCTTGTTCTACTTATCCATTTTTCCTCTTTTTCATTTTTTTCTATGCCAGATTTCAGCATGTCATCATTTTGAGGAAACTGTTCTTGAACCTCCAGTCTGGGTCAGTTGCTAAAAATTCAAGCATTCCATTAATAAAATATTTCTCTTTTATCATGTTAATTATAATTACTTATGATTCTGATGACTTGCTCAATTTTCTTGATTATTCTCACTTATATAACATGCAGTTTATAAAAATCAGAGTCCTTGTCTATCTTGATCACAGAGCATCATTCTGGCAGAAGTAGAATGTGTTTTGATGAAGAAGAGGACAGAGATGATGACCCAGATTTATGTTGGTTTTTGAGCCCATATAAAACTGATGCCTCGTGAGTTATTCTAAACTCTTTTTTATTGGGTATTTTATTTATTTACATTTCCAATGTCATCCTTTTCCCCACTTTCCCTCCCTAGAAAGCCCTGTCCCATTCCCCCTCCTCCTTTTTGCTTTTATACCATTTTAATTATTTGCATATATTAAGGTCAGTTCTAGGTTAAAGGTCTAGCAATAAAATAGGTGCAAATAGTCAAGGAACAAGCAAGACAATAAACACAAATAATCAAAGAAAAAGCAAGGCATTAAACACAATTTTGTGAACACTCCTGTGATCACTGTTTCTAAGGGCTTATCAGGATGACCAAAGTATCTGAGCCAACTTCCCTGTCTTAGCCCAAAATCATTTTCATGTCTGAAGCCTACTTCCTTGTTCTAGCATAAAATTTAGATTCTTGTCTGAAATTACTTCTCTATTCCAGCCTAAGATTTAGATTCCTGCCTGAAATTACTTCTTTGTTCTAGCCTAATGTCAGATTCCTGCCTAAAGCCTACTTCCTTGTCCTTGACCAATGTCATATTCCTACCAAGTAGTCTAAATTCTTTTTAACAATTTTTGTCTTTTCATCACATATAAGTGAAAAGTATAATGTAATATATTAATCTTCTATTTAAACAGACAATAGTAACAGTGATCAATTATGTTTTTTGGATTTTGGTTTGTGTGTGTGTGTGTGTGTGTGTGTGTGTGTGTGTGTGTTTGTATTTCTAAATGGAGCACCTTAATACTTTAAGACCATATGATCTTCTAAAAACTATGAAACTCAAATAAAATCTTTACTTGGTGTCCTGATTACCTTTAGCTCTCAACTCAACACAAACTAGAATCACCTAATAAGAGAGTTCCAGTTGATGAGTTTTACAGATGGAGTCAAACCTGTCGTATATCTAAAGGAAACTATCTTGATTTTTTATTGAATAAGAGAGTTCAGACCATTGTGGATGGCACTATACCTAGGCAGATGGTTCTGATTTGTATAAGAAAACTAGACTGTGAGACAACCAGGAGAGGGAGAAAGGGAAAATCAAAGGACAACAGGGGTAGAATAAAAAGGAAGATGAGCACAAATATGTCTTGGGAAATACCACTAGAAAACTAACCTATTTTTTGACTTAATTGACTTAATCTAACCCCAATTGCCACAAGTCTCCCATCTCCACTTATTACAGCAATGGGGGTTTAGTGGTCCCATGCATGAGTCTTATGGGGAATCCTAGCTTTAGTTCAAATAAAACTCTATACACACTGAAAATCACCCTCATTTACTACATGAGAATTCATGTTGTTAATAAAGGTGGAAATCAGAGTCTGCAGAACTGCCTATGAGAATGCAGATGCCCCAGAATAAAGCACTATGGTAGAAATCGAGGGTATGTTAAGAAATTATTTTCTGTATGGAATTGGGCCAGAGAGTTGTGAAAGCTTGAAGCCTGATTGCTGCTGGGTCACAAGAGTCCTGTTCCCTGATGAGTCATTTACACAACATCCAAGGTCTTTTGCATTAGATACGCCTGTTTTGCTTACTCAGGCTCTGCTCTTTATTATAGTACTGGGCCTAATGTTTCAGTCCTTCTGTTCTTGGTTCCTTTCACATGTTACTCTCACTGCCTTCCATACCCTACTCTTCTGCCCAGCAAGGCATTTGTTTACTTTTAGTTTTTTACATTGTACTTGAAATGTGTAGTCTCACTGGTTTTAGCTCAGGCTGTTGCTTGCCTATTATTAGTTTCAAATTGTTGTAATGCAAGGTTCTTGGTCATTCTGGGGAGAATGTCTATGGCCTTTTTCTATCAAAAACTTCTTGGGTTTTGGACTTGAAAGGCAAAGATCAAAGAAAGCTAACTGCTTTCTTTGTGGGCTGAAGGCAGTGAACCATCAGGTGTTTTTATCAAAGCATTGGAGAAAATAGAGAGAAAGAAAGCATATGAGTCTTCAGCATTCAGATGGTGTGGCCCTTGGTGCTTATTGCTTCCCTAGTTCTCTATCACTTTGACACTCTCATCAGTAATTTAGCTAGGATGTAGTCTCATCTAGGCCCACTGATTCTGAGCATACAACCGATTGGTAACCAGCCAAGCAATGTATAAGAAGTTTTCACTTTATATCAATTTGTGTCACTATATATAGTGCTTCAGGGTCCAGAAAGAACAGTGAGCATGCTCCACAGTGCACAGCTCTTCAGCAATCCACTGCTGAACAGCAATCCACTGTTCATTTCAAGGGAGAAAGGCAAGGCTTACCTAAACTTCTCTTTTACACATGAAGGGTCTCCTCTTTGTGTCAAGCTAAAAGATGAAGATGAAGATGAAGCTGTGTGTGTGTGTGTGTGTGTGTGTGTGTGTGTGTTTGTGTGTGTGTATGTGTGTGTGAGAGAGAGAGAGAGAGAGAGAGAGAGAGAGAGAGAGAGACAGACAGACAGACAGACAGACAGACAGACAGACAGACAGAGAAGGTGTGCAACTGCATGCTGTGGTGTGGGTGTAAACCTAAGAAAGTACGTTTGGGAATTCTTTTATGTGGGTTCAGAGGATAGAACTTGTATCTTCAGATTCATTCAACTAGCACTTTATTCTCTGAGCTATCTCACCTGTCTTCTACTCTGATTTCTAACATGATTATTACCTGCCAACCTAGCAGCTGGAAATTACTCAGTTTCCATTTCGTTTGGCACATATCAGCAGTCCCTATACTGCAAATTCGAATCATAGCAGATGTGCTGAGACTTTTATTGACTATTTTATGTAACAAGCTGAATTACCAGAAGGCTCAAATAAAATTAATAGAAAATTACAGCATAAGAAATTTAAGCCACCCACTACTTAAATGGGCTTAAGAGGTTACCGGAAGAAGAAAACCAGGATCACTCTGTTTGAGCTATCAAAAAAGAAACTTAGCTGAATTGAGGCAGTAAATGCTGGCCCTTGACATGCAGTTTGTTTTCCAAATGAAGTATCAGCTGCATAATTTCTTTGGGGATTAAAAACCTAATTATGTATAAATTGAAAGGGCAGCATAACCCCCATTTGTCTCCATTTAAGAACCAGGTCTGATTTTTAAAAAGTCCATAAGCCACAAGCTTTAAGAATAGACCATAAGTCCTAGAAACTAAGTCATAAAACCCCAGATCTAGGAAGAGACCATAAAATCCTAAACAAATAATAAAACCCTCTCCCAAAGAACAGCCTTGGGATAATCACAACAATGGGGAAATACCTTATCTCAGAATGGGCCATCTGTGCTGGGAAGCTTATTTCATCACATGGTTGAAAGTTTATGACATAGGATTGCAGACCACTGAACATCTGTGATCCCCTATCACCACCAATGACATTTTTGATTACCTAATCCTTCTAGAGAGTTCCCCTGATTCCCTATAAGAAGGCCTGTGTGCCTTCGTCCATTGTCTCCATTTTAGAAAATCGTTGACCCCCATGTGCTGGCTGTTTCTGCAGAATAATTGCTCTTTGTTTCTGAATACTATCTATGTTTGGGCTCTTCCTTCAGTGATTTTTGGACCCTTACAAAATATAAAACGGAAGCATGACTATAAGGAAAAACTCTCATGTAGACTTGGAAAACAGGCATTGTAAAAGAGGAAAGAGAATCAGCCTTGGCTCAGACAGATTGGCTTCATGTCCCAATGACCATGTTTAAGAGCTCAGCTTCTTAGACTTCTGTGTTAGCCTTTTTATTTGTAGACAGAGTAGAAACATAACTGATTAAGTTTGGTGATGCTGAGTAAATTGGATTGATTATGTAGAGAGCCTAGCTTCTGCTACAGATACTCAGTTGAAGTAGATTAGTCCCTTAAGAAGAAAATGACGACTGAAGAGATACAGCAGGAATTCTGATTCCTGGTGATCTTGAAAAACATCTGCCAAGTCCATTTTCGCTGACTAGAAGAAGCCATCTCTACATTCATATATGAACTTCACAGGGTCCCTTGAAACAGAATGGGAAAGATAAAAAGTTTTCCAATAAATGAATAGGGAATTCTATGAGAAAAGTTGTTAAGTAACAACTGAAGGCCTTTATGGTGTACAGTGCAGAGTCCTAAAGCCAGAGGCTGTGCCTCATCATGCCTCCCAAGTCTAAATACTCCTGTAACATAACTAATATACATTATACCTGAGATGTATGGCCCTGCTTCTTGAAAACAAATTTCCCAGTGGGACAAATCAGATATAAAAGACAAGAGATAGAGATTCAACAGAAGACCCATCCCTAAAGGAAGGGGTCTGATCTTTTTCAAGCGTAGATCTGATGCCCCTGCAGGGGGGGGGGGGTGGGGATCTGCAGAATGAACACATTGAGGATATTCCTTTGTATTAATCAAACTTTCTCCCTTTCCCCCTCCCCCTCCCTCTCTCTTCCCCTCTTCCCTTCCTCCTCCCTCCATCTTACATGGCAAAGTGTGTATGTTGAAATTCAGGAATTGGTAATCTCCTTCCACCATAAAGCTCCAGGAACAAATTCTGTCACCTATTGCATTCTGAACCACCTTGTAGTAGTCACAGTTAATTTTCTTTAATAAAGGATCTCTCCTTGAACACAAACCTCATCATTTCAATAAGGATGGGTGACTAGTGAGCTTTTGGTAATTTCCTGTATCTATTCCTACTACTAAGCCTTCAAGCTTTAGTGCCAACCATGCCTTTTGAAAAAAGAGATGGCGTTATGTTCATTTTCCTCTCTATACTTGGTACTTGGCGCACTGCCTAACTTTATCAGCTTCAATTTGTTGAGTGAATGACAAGACACGTAATGGTAATGGCTTCCTTGCCCAGTTATTATATTTCCTAAAATTTTAATACTTTTTCTTATTGGTGGACATACTTAACAATTAGTAATCTCAAAACATATGGCTATTTTTTGCTTTAGGAATTTCTAGAGCACTGAAAAGGCAAATGGCAAAAATGTGTACAAACAACTAGTTTTCTTCACAGAAATGAAAGAATGACTAGTTTCTCCATTCGAAGTTAAAATTATCAAAACCCTTTCTCCTCACCATCCTACTACATGAAGAAAACAAAGGGCTGAGGTTGTAGCTCAGCTGGTATAGTGTTTGCCTGGCATGCAGGATAAATCTCCAATATTGCTTAACACTTTGGCATGGTAGCTTACAGTTGTAATGCCATCACTGAGGGGGAAAGGCAGGAGGATAAGAAACATAAAGTTATCTCAAGTTCCATAGAGTTTTAGAAGCTAGCTTGGGTTATCTGATATTCTACCATACTGTCTGGGGAAAAATATGAAAAGTCTGACCATAATAATTCAAAATAGGTATGCAATGTCATATTTCAGCTTACTTTAAAAGCTCCATCAAATGCTTGCCTAGACAAATGCCTCCCACACCCCAGGAGAGTGATTAAAGTTTCCTTTGTATTGTACTTCCTTTAAATGTCTATGAGGATTGGACTCCTGGCAAAGCTTTTCTTCAATGAAATGTAAATTAGAAGCTACAGTGGGCTTGTCATAAGAAAAGGTATCTCTGAGAGAATGAGAATTCAGCTCTGATAGATAAAACAAATATTTCCATATGAAGAGCATAAGAACAATACTAGAGAAGGTTAAAGAAGGAGCCCTATCAACTGGATAAGGTAAGGATTAAAAATATCAGAAGAAGGGAGGGAGAGGTGGTTCAGTGGTTAATACACTTGTTGTTTTCACAGGGGAACCAGGCTTGGTTCTCACAACTATCAGTAACTTCAGTTCTAGGGAAGTAAGTCCACAACATTGTCTATTCTCCAAGAGCACCAGCCATATACATGATATACTTCTAAAACACTGGTAAAACATTTATACACACAAAATAAATAGATGTTTAAAACAAAAGTTTGAAAATGTCAAAAGACACATGAGTGTTTTTATGTATACCTATAATCTCAGTATTATGGGGTGGGGGGTGCAATAGAATAACAAATTTGAGGCCAGCTTGTGTCATACAAAGAAACTCTGTCTCAAAATGAAAAAGGTATTTGGGGATGTGTTTATGTGAATTAAGTACTGGTCGAAAAGTATAAAAACCAGAGTTAGAATCCCCAGAAGGCAAGTAAAGCTAAAGCATTAGTACATCTATAATCCTAGCACTCAACAGGGAGAATGAGGGTAGAGACTGGAGACTCTCACAAAGAAATGAAGCCAGCTACCCTGGTGATCCCATGAGTAAACAACATGAAACCCTGTCCCAGACAAGGAGAAAAGTAAGGACTGACTCTGAGGTTGATCTCTGAATTCCACACAGATGCTAGAGTGGCAAAGACCTATACACACACACAGACACGCACACACACACATATGCACACACACACTCATACACACACACACACACACAAGCATGCACACACACACCAGTGTATACATACACAGGAGCAAAAAAAAAAAAAAAAGAACAACTTTGAAAAAATACTAGTTAACACCACATTTAGGAGTCAAAATACTCACGGGGTATAAGTAGGAAAATTTACCTGGACAGGTTAAGTGAAGAGAAATATCTGAGTGTGAGAAGCAATCATGAGTAAAGTGAGTAGAACTCCTGATAAAAGGATTTATGTTCAAAGAGACAACCCTATCTGTCAGGAAATTAGTTTCCTGTCTTGTGTTTTTATACTGGGTTTCACTATATAAATCAAACCTGATATTAACCTGACTAATTTGCCAAGTACTGAGATACATAGGCATACACCACCAGGTTCACACTTTAGGCCTAGGATACTGGCAGAAGAATAGGTTTAGATGGAATAAGAAATGGCCTGTCTCACAGCCAGGACCTGCTGTTCAAAGTATGCAGTAAAAGTGTTTATCTGATTACAACATATAGCTGGGCCCTGGACCCTGTCTTCAATATGCAAATTACAAAAGCTAAACTAAAGGAAGGGGGTTCAATGTGACCACACTGAGAAGAAAGACAAAGACTCCAATGAAGCCTTCAAGTCTCTTTTCAAGGATCTAAAGTAATATTTACATATGAATAGAGGGTCAAGGATAATCTTGGATACCATTGGCCCACAATTGTCTGGGCTCCAGTCTCATTCTGTTACTTGGTAGTTAAAACAGTATAAACACTCTAGAAGACAGGTTCTCCTGTGGGTTAGAGCATTCCCTTTTCCAAACCTGAGACTGCTGCGGGGTAATTCCTGTTTCTTTGGGGTCTGTGTGATTTAACAAGCTAACAGTAAGATTGAGAAGACCTGTGTCTCTTTTAGACTATCTTTATTTCTACCAGGACAGTTATATCTGAAAAGTTTCAATACAGAATATACACTGTAAGATGGAGACACAGTGAGTAAGTTCCCAAAGAATCACACCCCAAGAAGAAATAAGGTTATTATTTTAATTGCCCTTTCCTGTGTAGGACACTTGTATGAGGTTGTATTTGAACGAGTGAAAGGGAGCAGTTCTTTATCTTGTGGGACATATGTACTATGTTTTTAACATTTATTAATTTTTTTAGTTATATGTGTGGGGTATAAACACATTAGTGCAGATATTCACAGAGTCCAAAAGAAAGTATGTTACATCCTGGAAGTGGAGTCACAGGCAGTTGTGAGCTCTGCAATGTGGATGTTGGAAACTGAGATCAAGTCACCTGAAAGAGCAGCATGCACTCTCAACTCTGAGCCATTTTAAAATAGTCTTAAGAGATGTGCTACAAGCCAGAGAATAAACCTGATCCCAGTTCTTTATAGAGAAGCTAACTTAGAATAGTGAAGTGTTTCCTCTATATGGATTTGAAATGACTCCTGATCACTTCTACCTCAAATCCACCTTGGAAATTTGCTATCACTGGTTGCATCAAAATGAGAATGTTTGTGCCTGCAGAGATGGCTCCTGCATTGAACTGCATGAATTACAAGCATCAAAACTGGACACCTAGCATCCACATAAAAAAAATTGGGCACAGACATTTAATTTTTGATAAAGAAGCCAAAACTATACAATGGAACAGGGAGAACATCTTCCCAAATAGTACTGGTTTAACAGGATGTCTGCATGTAGAAGAATGCAAATTGATCCATATTTATTACCTTATGCAAAACTAAAGTAAAAATGAATCAAAAACTTCAATCTAAATTCAGATACAGTGAATCTAATAGAAGAAAACATGGGAAACAGGCTTAAATGTGTTGGCACAGGAGAACATTTTCTGAACAGAACACCAAGTCTCTTGCACTAAGGACAAGAATTAATAAATGGGACCTCATATAACTAAAAACTTCAGTAAGGCAAAGAACAATGTCAATTTGACAAAACAGGAACCTAAGTTTGGGAAAAGATTTTCACTAACCCTTCATCTGACAGAGAGTTAGTGTCCAAGATATATAAAGAACTGAAGAAGATAGACTACCCCCCCCAAAAAATGCAATAAAAAATGAAGTAGAGAACTAAACAGAGAATTCTCAACAGAGGAGTCTTGAATGGCCAAGAAGCACTTAAATGTTCAGCATCCTTAGTGATCAGGGAAATGCAAATCAAAATGGCCTTCAGATTCCATCTTATGCCAATAAGATAAAAAACTGAAGCAATAGCAGTAGGGCATGCTGGTGAGGATGTCATGGAAGAGGAACACTCGTCCATTGCTGGTGGGATTTCAAACTTGTAAAACTACTCTGGAAATCAGTCTGGTGGTATCTCAGAAAATTGGAAATAGTTCTACCTCAAGACCCAGCTACACCACTACTGGACAGATACCCAAAAGATATTCCACCATACCCCAAGAAAATATGCTCCACTATGTTCATAGAAGTTCATAGCCAGAAACTGGAAGCAACGCAGGTGTCCCTCAATCAAAGAATAGATACAGAAATGTACATTTACACATGAAATACTACTCAGCTATTAAAAACAAAGACATCATGAATTTTGCAGACAAATGGATGGAATTACAAAGTATCATTCTGAGTGAAGTAACACAGTCCCCAAAAGACATGTATATTATGTACTCACTGATAAATGTATATTACCTGAAAAGTTCAGAATACCCATGATATAACCCACAGACCCAAAGAAATTAAACAAGAAAGAAGGTACAAGGTAGGATGCTTAAATCCCGCTTCAAAGGGGAAACAAAATAGTTATGGGAGGCAGATGGACAGTGGGACCTTGGTGGATGATGGAGGGTTAGAGGAATAGGGAGGCAGGATTAGGTATGGGGAAAGTCAGGAGAGAGTCTCAGAAGGCCAGGAGAATAAATGGAAATATGTAGCTGCCAGTGGTCAAGGATGGAGGGATTCTCTAGGAAGTCCTAGAGACCCTAGAGGAGGGAGGCTCCCAGCACTCAATGCAGGTAACCTTAGCAGAAATGTTCAACAGTTGGGATACAAAACCTGAAAAGACCACCTCCAGTAGCCAGATAGGACCCCTGGTGGAGGGATGGGAACACCAACACACCTACAAAAGTTTTGATTTCAAATTTGTCCTATCTAAAAGAAATGCAGGGACAAAGATGGAGCAGACTGATGGAATGGCTGATCAGTGACTGGTCAATTTTGAAATCCACTCCATGACCACGTACCAATTCCTCACACTACTAATGTGACAGGAGCCGAGCATAGCCTTCTGAGAGGCTCTACCAAGCAATTAACTTAGAAGCCAATACCCACAGACAAATATTGAAGGAGGCTGAGGACCAGTGTGGAAGAGTTAAAGGATTGAAGACCCTCAAGGAGATGGCATCCCCACAGAAAAAAACAACAGTGTCAACTAACCTGGACCCCTGGGAGCTCCCAGAGACTGATCCACCCACCAAAAAGCATGCATGGTTTGTCCAAGGTTCTTGACACATATTGGCAGAGGGCTGGCATGTCTGGCCTTAATGGGAAAAGATGTGCTCAGTCCTTCAGAGACTTGATGCACCAGGATGGGGGAATATGAGGGTGGGTGCTATCCTCTTAGAGTCAAAGGGGATAGGGATGTGAAAAGAAAGTATGTGAGGGGGGTCCGCAAGGAGGCAATATTTGGGATGTGACAGAAAGAAAGAAAGAAAGAAAGAAAGAAAGAAAGAAAGAAAGAAAGAAAGAAAACAAGAAAGAAAGAAAGAAAGAAAGAAAGAAAGAAAGAAAGAAAGAAAGAAAGAAAGAAAGAAAAGAGGGAGGGAGGGAGGGAGGGAGGGAGGGAGGGAGGGAGGGATGGAGGGAGGGAGGAACTTAGGTAGCATGGTGGCACATATTTGGAATTCCTGTGCTTAGTAAACAAAGATCAGTGAATTTCTGGGACTTGTGACCAAACCAGTCTAGCATACTTAATAAGCTCCAGGACAACTAGAGACCTTGTCTCAATATAGATGATAGATAGATAGATAGATAGATAGATAGATAGATAGATAGATAGATAGATAGACAGACAGACGGTTCAGGAGGGTCCCACTTCTGCCACTCCTCAGGGCAATGGTCAGTCAGGGAGGCAGGCCGTGGGAAATTTGACTGCATTTACCCCACACTGGCGCCAGGAGGCTGACACCATTCCTTGCGGTTGGGAAGCACAGTCTGAGGTCCCTGGGGACAGCCAGAACTGACTTTGGGGTCCTTGGGCCTGCAGGGAGGCCAGGGCTGTCTGGTTCTCAGGCTCTTGGGCACCCAGACACTGCTGGAAACCTCGGAAGAGCTGAGAACAGATTGGGGGCCAAAGGGGAAAAGGGGGAAGCTCTGTCTGGATCCCATCGTGATAGGAGTCCTGGCTTGTTTGTGGGAGGCTGGCTTGGCTTGGAGGTCATGGCTAGGTGTGCTGAGAGTCCTTCTGAGGGAGATTAAGTGGCCACCTCCTTAGGTGAAGGCCTTCTCCATTGTTTTCACAGTAGATCCTAATGAAAAGAGACAGTCCATGATTTTATGACATTTACTGTCATGGTGGAGAGTGAATGAATATAACCGTACCCCAGTTTCTCAGGATGGGCCTGAGGTTAAATACCTTTTGTGGGGTGGAGTGTCTAGGAAGGAAAGTTTAATTGGCTAAGCCATTTAAGCCTTTAGATACCTCATTAAAATGGTGATCTGTCTTGAGGCTATGTGACCACAGGTCATGTCCTCTAACTTCAGATAAGCTTGGGGCTTTGCCCTTATGTGATTGATAGCCACAAATCTATGGAGGACTGTGCCCTCATGTCAGGAACCTAGTGTCCGGGAACCAAGCAAAACGCCTGCCATCACTTAGGGTCACCTGAGTTTCCAACCTTAGCTCAACCAGGAGCAAGGCTAACTTTCACTCTCCGATAGATAGATAAATAGATAGATAGATAGATAGATAGATAGATAGATAGATAGATAGATA
>JANHMN010000009.1:17368239-17382679 GCA_030674055.1 Rhabdomys pumilio
GATAGATAGATAGATAGATAGATAGATAGATAGATAGATAGATAGATGATAGATAGATGATAGATAGAGATAGATAGATAGATAGATAGATAGATAGATAGATAGATAGATAGATAGATAGATAGATAAACAATAAACAAGTAAACCTATCTCAAGGTGGATGGTGCCAGATAAATAATAGCCACGGTATCTCTTTGGCCTCCAACATATACCCATGTATGTATCTTACACATCCAAACACTTTATTGAAAAAACAATCCAAGAAAACTATTAGTTCCAAATCAATTCACTAGAGAGAGAGAATTTTAACTAACTTAGAAAAGCTTAGCATTAGCAGAAACTTTCCACTTTCAGGCTACATGGGATGCCAGAGTATTTATATATCTGAGATTGTGTTTTAATATATACATTTATCTTCAGTAATTTATCATAATACTTTAATGCTATTTGGAAATAATTCTTTTTATGATGGATAGGTCTTTCTCATTTACACTCATAAAACATTCTATTTCTTTACAATTCATTCACATATTTGTTTGGTGATACTGCTTTGTCTAACCCTTCAAGAACAGCTTTGGTGTCTATAGTCTGTGAAGAGCTGTAACTCCAGCAACGTTTAGAAAGAGAATCTGAATTATTGTGTGCTAGCTTGCTTTATTAATGATGCCTCTCTTTCTGAGATGGGATCTTACTATGTAATTTAGGTTGCGCTTGAAATCAGTATCCTCATGTGTCAGTAACTAGAGTGCTAGGACTATAGGCATGCAATGCCTCATCTGTGTTGCTATGTATAATTTATACAATGAACAATTATTTACACACACACACACACACACACACACACACATACACATACACTTGTGTATTTCCCTATCCAAACACAGATATGTAATGATTAAATTACAGGAGCCGAATACATATATCATGAAATCTGGGCTTCCCTAAAATAACCAGGGTTGGATGATAGCCTCTCTTACTCAAGGATTTATTCTAAAATTTATGTGATACTTTAAAAATGCTGAGTTTATGTCTCA
Source organism: Rhabdomys pumilio (assembly GCA_030674055.1). Taxonomy (NCBI): domain Eukaryota; kingdom Metazoa; phylum Chordata; class Mammalia; order Rodentia; family Muridae; genus Rhabdomys; species Rhabdomys pumilio. The sequence continues at coordinate 17,369,274 of JANHMN010000009.1, forward strand.
TCACAGAGGCTAGAGCTCTGCCTTGCACTATATGGATTTTATTTCAACTTCCCACATCCCTGACTATGACTTACACTCATTTATGCTGACTATGTCTCCTCAGACATTACTTTGTGTACAAGAGATAAAGTCTCTGTTGTATTGTATAGAAAAGAAAAGAAATTTTGAGCATTCATTTGAAATTCATTCCTTAGGGTGGGGCTAATACGTGCACAAATGATACAGAAAAGGTGCTTTCTGTGCCAAAGGTGTTCTTTCCGTTATTTTGATCTTTCCATTCTTAGTTATTTGTTGGTGTGTATATGTGTGTGTATGTGTTCATGTGTGTGAGTGTCTGTGTGTCTGTGTGAGAAAGAGACAGAGAGAGAGAAAAAAAGACAGAGACAGAGATAGTAATACAGAGAGAGAGGGAGTAAGAGACAGAGAAACAGAAACAATGACAGAATTTCCACAATGTGTGTGTGTAGCGGTCAAAGTTCAGCTTTGTAGAATCATTTTTCTCTTTCCACCTTTTCATGTCTTTGGGGATTATTTTAGTTGACTACAACAGTTAACTTGATTTAGCCTAGAGTCTTCTGAAAAGAGAATCTCATCTTAGGGGCTATCAGATAGAATGGCCTATTAGGACATCTGTGGGGCATTTCCTTTATTGTTAATTGAACCAACATAAAAGCTGTGTGGACATAGTAGCCACAGAAACAGAGGATTTCTGGATCCCTGGATCTAGCTGACTAGCTTTGAAAACGATATTGTTAAGATTTAGGGTCATCTGAGAGATACTGCCTCGATGAATAATGCTGGGAAACAATAGAAGAAGATTTCTAATGTGAAGTCTTGTCCTCCACATTCATGTACATGCACTGGACATATTCTCTCTCTCTCTCTCTCTCTCTCTCTCTCTCTCTCTCTCTCTCTCCCTCCCTCCCTCCCTTCCTCCCTCTCTCCCTCTCTCCCTGTTTCTCTCTCTCTCTCTCACTCTCGCTCTCTCTTTCTCTCTTGATTAAAAGCAATCATCAAAGAATGAAGAAAGATGTTCCAAGGAAGTGTTAAAAGTCTCATACCTGCCTTTCCCAAAGTCCAACTTCATACCTAGTCTTTAAAATAGCATATTAGCATTTCATCTGGGAAATGCTGAAATTCACAGTAGTTAAGTAGCTCAGTGGTTTGAGAAGGTAATACCCTGGAATTATCTATGAAGGAAAAACTGGTACCCAGGACCAGAAATAGAAGTCTTAATATAGACCTTGGTTCAGTTGTCAAAGTTTAGATATCTGCCATTGACCACTGGTGGAGGTTAAGGAAAATATGTCATCTATCTGGACTCTTCTGCTCTGTGCAGTAGGGGCACTGATCTAGAAGGATGCAGTAACAACAAACTCTTTTCTTTACTTTTCCATCTTCAGTGACAAGCACATTTTAAAATAGAGGTTTAGGCTGCAGGGTTTGAGCATAAATAAATTGAGATGTGAAGAAAGAAATTGGTATTGTTTGCAGTTCTGAATAAAGGCAGCAGGAAAATTGAAAACCACAAATCCTAGAATTGACCCATCCTTACAATGGCATAAATTATTGATAAGGTTATTAAATTCATAAAATATTTGATTAAAATGCTTGATCATTTCCATAAAGAGTGAGGCTATATAGTGCCAGGGCCTCAAGTCTCAGTAAAGGTGAGACAAAGATTGAGAAAAAGAGGCTGGAATTTGTACTGGAACTTCCGCAGGGCCTCAGTACTGAGGTGGCCAGAGGAAGCCAGTTGAATGGAATCAGAGCAAAGAGAAAAACTTAAAGACTGATGCAGTGAAAACAGAGGACAGAGAAGGCTCCTCTCCAGTGTGAGCTGATGCTTGTTACAGGAGCCATTGCATTGGCATCAGAACTTCTTGTTGATGTTGAGGTGAATCCGAGTTTTATCTTTCCTAACTTTCAAAGTAAACAATAACAAATATAGTAACCAGTGAAACGACTCAGCATATCAAAGTACTTGTTTTGGCCTCTGGTCATTTTCAGAACAGTGCAGAACAGAAGCAGTATTGTATGGACAAGCTTAAAAGAAGAAAATGCATCAAGAAATGAAATATTCTTCACATACCTAAATCCATGTTGTTGTGCAAGTTATTCTTGAGGAGATATGAGCAATGATCAACTTACCCTGAATAGAGCAATTCTAGCATACTGAGCTTTACTCGGGTTGCTTATAAGAAAACAGGTAGCTAAAGGTAGCTTTATCTCCAGAGTCCATATCAGCATGTATAAGACTTCCTAAAGCTGCATATCTGGAGTGCTCTGCATGATTTTCAAGCAGCTTGATAAACCAAAGAATCTGTAATACCAAGTGTTATTTATAAAACTTCAAGGAGGAACTCTATGAATCTTGTAAGTTTCAGAGTTTCCTAAGACTTATATGAATTGAACCTAATAGGTTTAATTTATCTACTGTATCTTAAGGGATCTTTCTACAATATGAACCTTTTCAGTGCAGAGAAAATAGCTATACCACATATGGCCATTTTTAAGGCACTTGCAGAGAAAAAGATGTGTTTTGACATCCAGGAAACTAAGGAAAATGAGATGCCAAAAACCACCACAATACAATGAATTTGCAGACACAAAGCATATACAGGGCAACTAAGGTTGCTTAAAAAAATAGTTTTAAGTAGTTTGTTTTTTATTGCTTGATTTGCTATACCTGTTAACCTTGGATTTTTTACTTTGATAAATTCAAAGAAAAGTTACTGATTATGAAGTATTATTCTGGATGTCTTTTAGTTTCTTTCCAGAGAATAGGTAATTATGCTCTGGCTTATTGAGATATGAAAAGTGCTTACCTTTGTCCTGCAAGAACAAGGAGATATAGAGCAAAGCAACAACCTTTACGAAGAGGAAAGAGAAGGTGGTGAAAACAAACATTTCCCAGTTGAGAGGAGCTCTCTCTGGAGAGCTACAGTTAACAATTAGGGTGATGTTTTAGTTATCCTGACTGTGGTGGCCAAATACGAGACAGAAACAATATAAATTGGTTCAGGATTTAAGAGTTTTCAATAAGTTATGGGAAGAATTAGCATAATGGCAGAAGAGCTAGGCTGCTGGTCACATGCAGCCAGTCAGGAAGCAAGAAGAGATGGTGCTGGTGCTCAGCTCACTTTGTCTGTCACTTACTACTTGCTGCCAGTCCATGGAAGTATACTACCAACAACATTAGTGTGGCTATTCCCATCTCAATTAACATAATCTAGAAACTCCCTTACTCACCTGCCCAGAGGTTTGTCACATAGGTAACCCTAAATCTTACCAAGTTAGCAATCTAAACTAAATACCACAGGAAAGAATTCTGGAAACATGGAATCATTTGTTCTGGTCTGTATCATAAGAAGATTCATTCATTCTCTAATTGCTGTAGGAAAGTAAAAACCTCCTACTTCTACTTTCAGGACTGAAAGTTAAGGCCCTGCAGTGAAGTGCTGGTTTTACAACTAGAGTCAGTTTTGGGATTTTCCAACTCTAGATCTTTAAATACAGAAGAATGCATTGGTTGTCTATAATTGGCATCTAGTGAAGTTAAGAAGCACTACTTACAGCAGAGAGATAGGGCACATGCCTGTGGATAGCAAAGCTGATTCTGAGAGCTCTATTTAGTCTTGTAGAATAGTATCTAGAATTAGCATCAACAGATGTAATTCAGGATCACACATCAGCCAATGGAATACAAGTGGCTGTGCATTTCCCTCCTCGATTTTATAATTCTGTGGATGTTGAGAATGGCTGAGAGTAAACAATATTACAGATGAAACATCATTAGACAAATTTTCCTTTTTGTAAGTTGTCATCAGCCATGCACTACGACCAAATAACAGAGTCAAGATTGTCTCATCATTTGAAATTGTCCTTTGTCTAACCTTTATAAACTTAAAATCAAATGGCTATTTTAGTGGATGTAAATGTTGTGATTATGTTCAGTGCCATTAAAGTATGTATGTATATTCTCAATGATTTTTGCACTGTAGAAAATGTAGAAAAATACATTTTGATAGGTGTTAATCCATGAAATTCCAGCACCTTGAATAGCTACCTGTGAATGGAATTAAGATGTGTCTTACTAAGGGACTCCATAATCTAGATCCTTTGCTTTTGTCTCGTCATGCACTGCCTGTCTTGCCAAATTTAATTTTATTCAGAACACAGGCTTCTACTCTGTTTTTGTTGTGACTTCTGCTCTGTTTTTCTTGTGTGTGTGTGTGTGTGTGTGTGTGTGTGTGTGTGTGTGTGTGTGTTATAAGTATTTATGTGTATGTTGGTTGTTGTAAAGGTGTGTCACTGGCTATATTCTTCTATAGCTTTTGGAGACATAATTTCGCACTGAACTTGGAGTTTTTCAATTGCCTGGGAGACTTTTGATTCTCTTGACTTCTCTTTTAGGTGGTGGAAATATAGGCTCTGCCCCCACATCCAGCATTTTAAGTGAGTTATGAGGATCCAAATCCAAGACTTTGTGCTTGTTCAGCAAGCATTTTATCTACTTAGCTCCTCTCTTCTGATTTTCTTAGTCATTTCTTACACACAAAGCTTTTCTATATCAATAAACTTCTCTCCAATAGATAACAATGAATAGAGTAAGAAAAAGGAAATTCGCCTACTGGGCATGCATGAAAAAAACTCAGGAACATCACCAGAAGAGTTCTAGGATCATGGTGCTTTCAACCCTAATATTCTGAGCTGTTAAGGACCCTGAGAGTAAATTTCATTTTATCTACTCAACTCAGCCCCTGAATCAGTGCACAGGCTACTATTTAATGATGGCCATTATTTTGTGAACATTGTTCTGTGGCCATACCACATTCTCACACAGCAGTCACATCATTCTGGTTTTTGTGCATAGTCTATTGTTGTTCCAGAAATATTTGTTACAACAACTGTTAGATCCAGTTTCTTCTAATAGCTCAAGACAAAAGAAAAAAAATGATCCAAAGATGTGACTTAAGATAAGTAGAGAAGATAGATGTTAAGCCAATACTAAAGTAACTCGTATGGATATAGCAAATGTCAGAAAAGCAAAGTGCTCATACTTCTCTTATTAACTGCCCTGTGGCTGGTTTCTAAGCAGGGTACAGCCAATCCTAATTACACACACACACACACACACACACACACACACACACACACAATCTCATTTGACCCCTTCATACTTCAGTGCCACCATAAATATCTCATTGTTTTGGTTTCCTTTCAACCCAGTTGTAGACCCCAGACACATTTGCTCACATGTTGACTCTGGAATCGCACTGACATCACCTGCTCTTATTCCTAAATGCCCAAGTTCAGTGCCTTCTATTGTACTGTAAGGACGTACATCACATGTTTTATTATTTCTATGTCATTTGTAACTATGACAGTGATACAAACTCAACTTACTTGAAATAACAAATTGATTTTTTTCCCAAACACGTGCTACACTTAGCCTTGGAAATTTCAGATCAAAGTAGTTCAATTGTTTCTGATATAGCCTCATTCTTTTCTTCCTTCTTATATCTATAAACACTCACAAGCTTCAATCTGAAAAATATTTGCAGAATTAGCTAAGAAAAAATCACTAAGTTCTAGACAGCCAGTGTACAATATACTGCATATTATACTTAGTGATATTGTGGTGATAATTAATATTAATTGTCAAATTGGTAGGATGTAGAATCACTTTGGAGACAAGCCCCCTGGCACACCTACAAACAAGATTTAGATTAGGTCAACTGATGTGGGAACAGCTACCTCAACTATTGATAATGCTAACCCATAGGCTGGTGTCTGGGTTGAATTAAACAAAGAAAGCAAGTGGAGAACAATCATCCATCTTCTCCTTTATGACAATTGACTCAATGTGACTAGTTACCTCAAGCTTCTGCCACCTTATTCTTCTAGCCATGCTGAACTGTACCCTCAAATTGTGAGCTCAATTTAGTCTCTTTTTCTTTCCAAGTTGTGATTGTGACAGCACGGATGAAGATAGCTAATACAACTATATTGTGCACTTAAAACTGTTAAGCTAAGCCCCTTGTTGGCTTCCCAGCAAGGTTTGTGAGGGATAATCCTCTACGCTAAATTTGTTGGAACCATGGAATCCCTTTCCCTAGCACCTGTTAATATCTTCAAGGCTGGAGCTGATGAAGAGTGAGCAGAGACAGCTCGCCTGTCATCCTTTATTGGTGCCATAGCCATTGGAGACTTGGTGAAGAGCACTTTGGGACCAAAGGGCATGGACAAAATTCTCCTAAGCAGTGGACGAGATGCCTCTCTGATGGTGACCAATGATGGTGCCAACATTCTCAAGAACATTGGTGTGGACAACCCAGCAGCGAAAGTTCTAGTTGATATGTCAAGGGTTCAAAATGATGAAGTTGGTGACAGCACTACCTCTGTTACTGTCTTAGCCACAGAGCTGCTCCAGGAAGCAGAATCTTTAATTGCAAAAATGATTCATCCACAGACCATCATCGCAGGTTGGAGAGAAGCCACAAAGGCAGCAAGGGAGGCCCTGCTGAGCTCCGCTGTGGACCATGGTTCTGATGAAGTCAGATTCTGGCAAGATTTAATGAATATTGCAGGAACGACTTTATCCTCAAAACTTCTTACTCACCACAAGGACCACTTTACTAAATTAGCTGTAGAAGCCATTCTCAGACTGAAAGGCTCTGGTAATCTGAAGGCGATTCATGTCATCAAGAAACTAGGTGGGAGTCTGGCAGACTCTTACCTATATGAAGATTTTCTCTTGGATAAAAAAAATTGGAGTGAATCAACCAAAGAGAATTGAAAATGCTAAAATTCTTATTGCAAATACTGGAATGGATACAGACAAAATAAAGATATTTAGTTCTCGGGTAAGAGTTGATTCCACAGCAAAGGTTGCAGAGATAGAACATGCAGAAAAGGAGAAGATGAAGGAGAAAGTTGAATGTATTCTTAAGCATGGGATAAACTGCTTTATTAACAGACAGTTAATTTATAACTTTCCTGAACAACTCTTCGGTGCTGCTGGTGTCATGGCTATTGAGCATGCAGATTTTGCAGGTGTGGAGCACCTAGCTCTTGTCACAGGTGGTGAGATTGCCTCTACCTTTGATCACCCTGAACTCGTGAAGCTTGGAAGTTGCAAACTAATTGAAGAAGTTATGACTGGAGAAGATAAACTCATTCACTTTTCTGGGGTTGCCCTTGGTGAGGCTTGTACCATTGTGCTTCGTGGTGCCACTCAACAAATTTTGGATGAAGCGGAAAGATCTTTGCATGATGCCCTCTGTGTTCTTGCCCAGACTGTAAAGGACCCTAGAACAGTTTATGGAGGAGGTTGTTGAGAGATGCTGATGACTCGTGCTGTGACCAAGCTTGCCAGTAGAACCCCAGTAAAATAAGCCATAGCAATGGAGTCGTTTGCTAAAGCCCTGAGGATGTTGCCGACCATCATAGCTGACAATGCTGGCTATGACAGTGCAGATCTGGTGGCACAGCTCCGAACTGCTCACAGTGAAGACCATATAACTGCTGGACTGGATATTAAGGAAGGTACCATCGGTGATATGGCAATTCTGGGTATAACAGAGAGTTTTCAGGTGAAGCGACAGGTTCTTCTGAGTGCGGCTGAAGCGGCAGGGGTGATTCTACGACTGGACAACATAATCAAAGCAGCACCAAGGAAACGTGTCCCTGATCACCACCCCTGTTAGGCATTCCCATTTGCTATTGAACTCTGGACCAGTTCACAGCAAAGTTGTATTTGAAAGACTTCAACCTTTAAAGAAGACTGGGGAATTGACGTGTTCATGATAGCCTTAAGTTTGAACATTTAGCTGACCTTCTGTGTTAAACATGGGTCTAATTTATTTGCTATTTCATTTTCCATACAATTCAGTTGATTTAGACACTCATTTCTCATACTGTGTATTAAAATAAAAATCCAGTTACTTAAGCAAAAAAAAAAAAAAAAACCTGTTAAGTCATATGTCCAATGCAGTTATTAACAAAAAATTAAAAAGCAAAAAGGCAAAGCAAAAGCAAAAAACTTCAAACTATTAAAAAGAATATGTGAAAGTATTTTAAATTGATAGATGTGGCCATTACGTTACTTAAGAAGAAAGTAGTACGATATATGCATGTATCTAAACCTATCACTTCATGTAATCATATACCATCAACTATGCATCACTGAGTATATATATATATATATATATATATATATACATATATATGTATATATATACATACACACATACATACATACATACATACATACATATATGTATCTGTGTATATGTGTATAACAGACAGAGAGAGAGAGAGAGAGAAGAAGAAGAAGAAGAAGAAGAAGAAGAAGAAGAAGAAGAAGAAGAAGAAGAAGAAGAAGAAGAAATGAGAGGAAATACTAGGAGTTTTCTTGAATGCAACTCTCCTCCAACCCCTGATCATTTTCACTCTGAGAGTATTTTGGTTTTAGCTCATGTCTTTTTGGATGGTGCATTGTCAACCCACAAGTCAGAAACATGTATATAAAGTTTAAATCAGACAATGGCTATGTGCCATTGGCAGCATCTCCAAACATGTCAAAGGAAAAAGTTATTTGTGTGACCAGGATTTCCAGAGGCTTCTCATGATTTATCCCTCACTATGCTGTCCATTTGTCCAATCTCTTTGCAGTACTTACTCCTGCAAAAAAGCCAGCCAAAAGATGATGGGGAGCATCTTCTCAGCTGAAGTCAGAGTCATCCCTAGTACCTAATCTTATTTTCTGGGAATCTCTGGGACTAGACGATCCCTTTAGTGCTCTGTGTAGGTTGAAAAAGTGTTACTGCTCTTATTTTGACCTCTTCTAACAGAAGCCACTCTTGACTTCAGGTACTTGGAGGAAGATTGACAGTCAAGAAGAATCTCAATGCTAAGTCTAAGTGTGGTCTTCAGCTCAGTGTTGCCAGCTGCTAGTGCCCTATTGGCCATGCAGATGAAAGCTGCAGATCTTAAGGGAATCTAGGCCATGCAACTTAACACGGCAGACATGGTCTCTGAAACTTTATCCTGTCTGAGCACATGCTTGATGCTAAATCAAAGAAGAAATTGAGGCACAAGGAATGGCTAGATGGGTGAAGAGATTGGTATGCAAAAGTGAGAACATGAGCTCATACGATATTGTCCATGAAAAAAAAAGATGAATTCAGCAGGACATATCTGTAATGCTACTGGAATTTTTTTTGGAAGAACATATCTTTCTTTTTTTTTCTCTTCCTTTTAAAAAATGTATTCTTTTAAATTTCATACATAATTTCTCTCTTTATTTCATTTGCACCCCTTATTCTCTGCAATTCTAGTACTCTCATGTTCCTCAACTACCTCTCAACTTCACTAACTCCTCTTCTTTAATTATTAATATGTAATAATTTTGCTATGACATATGTGTGTTTATGCAATCTGGTGAATTCATTTAATGTTGCTCATATGAATATGAGTGTTTCACACTGGCCCCTTTGAATTGGCTAACCTATCAAGTGGCTTATACCTGCATAAGACTTTCCTTCTCTTAGCTTTTTACCTAGGGGTGAGGCCTTGTGGAGTTTCTCTTATCCATGATGACATGCCAACTGGTGCTGTCACTACTCAGGTCTTGTTTATGCATTGATATTATTGAGATGTCATTGGTGAATCTTCTCTGTCATATACAGGAGATACATGTGTAGAATATGCTCTCTCAAACTAGATGTCCTGATCCTCTGGCTCTTAAAATCTTTCTGTACCCTCTTACACAATGTTTTCAGAAACTTAGTTATGGGGATTGTATTTTAGAAAAACATATGGAATGGTGCTGCTGTCTAATTGTTTATATGTTTTCTGTATTTTCATAAGTTGTGGATTTCTATTGTGGTCATTATGTAATGCAGAAATAAGTATCTTGGATGAAAGGTCAGAACTATACTTACTTGTGCTTATAAGAATAAAAATTTAGACTGTAGTTGAAAATTATTCTTGTTTAGGAATGTGGCAATAGTAAGTTTGTTTTTTTCTCATGTCTGTGACCACAGTCACATGTAATTAGCTAGGTTTTAGTATTAGATATGGATTCCTTTATATTGAAAAAGTCTTATCTCCAATTTGGTGGATGTTAGTCACCCATGAGATATAAGTGCCACTGTGCATACTCTTGAATATATGTTATTGTGCTGTTCATTCTGTTTCAGAGACTTTAAAGATGAGTAGGTCTTTTCATTGTTTTTCTCCCTTTGTAGCTTGCCTAACAACTTTGTAAGTACTGATCCCTTTCACAGAAAGACAGCTTCCAGGTTAGGTCTAGCTTTAATCCTTCAAGTCCTGTATTTAAAGCAGGCAGTGTCTTCAGCAACTCCAGCATTCTTATGGTAAAACAATGCCTCAGAAGCTCATGGACCAGCTATCCTGTGGCACACAAAAAGAGACCTATCTCATACAAGGTGGAGGGTAAGGACAAACATCTGAGATTGTCCTCTTCCACAAATTTGTTGTGGCATCTATGTGTCTCTGTGTATATGTGTATGAAGGCACTTGTGCACATGCATGTATGTTTGCATGCACATACACTCATACACACCACAAAATGATTTTTCAAAAGAAAATAATGAAAATGAAAAGAAGTACTTTTTAGTTCACAGTGTCCCTTTAGTGAGTACTTAATTCTTAAGATAATGATTAGTTTCTATTTGAGATTGTTATGTCATACTTGAACATTTGAATTGGTGAACGCAGAGGGGACCTTTATACTGTGGTAGAAGCCTTTGACTTCATCTCTAGATATTGAAGACTATGATGTGACTGTTTGCACCATATAGCCCTGCTGACCTTTACTACATATCTAGAAGCTGTAAATTGCCATAAATTGATTTCTGAGAAGGTGTGGGGTTTAATTGTATTTAATCAGAACTATAAAAAGGACATGGCTCTTTCATGTGAGGGAATATTATAAAACTCATGAAACCTAAAATGTTAACTCATTTATTAAAGCTGTTTGATGACTTTCATTTGAAGAGCAATTACTTAAGGAGAGAAATCAATTCTTGGAAGGGGACTGGCAGACAATTTCTTAATGTATTTGCTGTGCAGCACTGTGTTTATGCAGATATTTACTTTCCATGAAACGTGAAGTACCCTATGAGGAAACTACAGAGAGCATGGAGCTGAAGGGCCACATGAAGCATGCTGATAATTAATTTGCATGAAACGATGGCATTGTCCTCTGTGTGAATGGCAAGGCAATTACTGGATGGATTCCCACGCTATCTCATATACTAGCCTTTTCAGTGCAGAGAGAAATAATCACAATGATTATTGACAAGTTTGATAATACAGTGGCAATGAGCATCAATATAAAAATAAAACAAGAAATTAGGGAAATATATCTGTCAGTAAACTGCTTGCCTGGCAGTGTTGGGCCCCAAGTTCAATTCTTGGGACTCTGAGAAAATCAGGAAGATATTTTATTCTTGTAATATTAGTACTGAGGAGATGGAGCTAGGTAGATAGTTCCTTAGGTCTCAAGCTCACCCATTGTAGCTTAATTAATGAGCTACAAGCCAATGAAGGAAGCTGTCTCATCAAATCATGTTAGGTGGCCCCGAGAAATTGTGCCAAAGGTTGTTTGCTTCCCATTCACTCATTTGCACATTTGTACTCTCTCTGTCTTCATCTCTTTCTTACTCCCCCTCTCTCTTCCCCCACTCCTTCCCTCCAACTCTCTAAATATACATATAGAGTGCACAAAAATATAGCATTATTTATCAATATAGAAAATGATTTTCAACAAAAGACAAAATAAAAAGAACTCACTGAAAGTCATTTTTGTCCAGCTGGAGTGATCATCAAATCATTCTTATTTGTGGTATATTGTGAGCTTCATCCTCAGATATGCTGTGTAGACATTGATTTGACAATACCCTCTAAACTTACAAAGATACATCCTCTGGCTCAGGAACATTACTTCTGCAAATGTATCTCTGAAATATACTTTATGTGCAGATTGTGGAATAAATTGGTGGATAACCTTGAGTGTGATAATCAAATATCTGAAGGAAACCAAACATTTTAGGGACAAGGGTACATTTTTGAAGTGATATAAGAAAAGATAGAGGAGTAGCCTATGTAAAAATAAAATATCAGGAAACAAAGTATTTATATGCCATAATATAACTATTCTTTGCTTGGATTTAAGGAAGTAATTCAACATTTTACAAGGGGAAAACATGCCAGGTACTGAAAACCTACCAACAACATAGATTGCTTTCCAGTTAATGATATCCTGGATCTTAGAGGACAATCTACAATTGCCACTTTGCTAAACCAGCATAATTCCTACCTACATGGTAAATATTTGTTTTTATATTCATCGATAAGTATATTCCTCATACCTAATAAAGGAAACCTCTCTTTGTAATATACCATTACTGAAAACCATAATCAATCAAAATTCAAGGTGTAGAGCCCAATCCTTTTGGATACATCTGCAACTGAACTTCCATTTGTAAGGGTAAGAGAACAAGCACAAACAGAAGAACTATAAGATTCAGAGGAACATAGAATTGGATTTGAGAGTTTGTCTCCTTGAGATTGCAAAAGATACACTCTATATAAAGTCTTACCAACATAATTGTCTAAATTTGTTAAAATGAATGAGGGAAAGTTCATGAACCCTCGACTCTACACAAAGAATGAGCAACAAAAAGATGCTGAGAGTGGGAGAAATAGTCTTTCTCAGGAAAGAGCTCATCAGTTGGTGAGGCAACCAAATGGTCAGCCCTAAAAACACACGTACAAGTATATAGGCTGATCATGTTTTATTTATGTATCTAAAAATATATGTTCACATTTGTGTGTTTGTGTATGTTTGTATGTATGACAAATTAATGAAAAAGAGGCCATAAATTTATGAGAGCATGGAAGGTGATGAAGGAATTTGTTCCTCAAAGTTATCTTGGAGAGTTGAATTAAAAATTCATATTAAGTAAAGTCACTTATTATTAAAGTCTTTAATATTACAACAGCCATGTAGACCAATATGGAAATGAAAAAAAGCTGCCTGATATAAAACACGATAAAATAAAACACATGATTGACAACTGCCATTCACTTAACATAATTGAGCTCTAATTGTTGGAAATAAATAATGAAGCAAAAGTAGTTTTTTATATTTTTTCCAAAAACAGATGTAGGAACAGGAATTGAAATTATGATAACATAAATTTGGGTGAGCATAAGTAATGTGAGACGTACTGGCTCTTAGGTAGATAAAGGTAATCAAAGGAAAGCACAGATCCCTTTGAGTTGAGAAAATACTTAATGTATTTTATAGGAAGTATGTGTGCCTGTGTGTGTGTGTGTGTGTGTGTGTGTGTGTGTGTGTGTGTGTGTGT
>JANHMN010000009.1:17382689-17399484 GCA_030674055.1 Rhabdomys pumilio
TGTGTGTGTGTGTGTGTGTGTGTGTGTGTGTGTGTGTGTGTGTGTGTTGTATATGGAATATGTCTTAGGTATTTGAAGTGTGTCTTATTGTCTGGGGTAAGTAAGGGGTATATGATATGTGGGTGCATGTGTTTGTATATTGTCTGGTATGGTATTTGTAGGATAGGGTTGTGCTATGTTCATATGTGCAATCCTATGTGTTAACAAGTGCATGTGCACATGTGATAGCATATGAAACCCAAAGGTTGGCACTGCATGTGTACTTCAGTGGCTCTCCATCGTATTTTTAGAATCCATACTTTACTGTACCTGAGGCTCACTGATTGGCCTCTAGGCTGCAGGGATCCATCTGTCTTTGCTTCCTTACTACCACCTTTTTTACGTGGATGTTGCTAACTTGAATTCATGTCCTCACTTTGTATGGCATGCATTTTACCAATTAAATCATCTCCCTGGGCTTCAGTAAGAGTGTTTCAGCATCTTTGGAGCTGCATATAAATTAACATATGAAAATATGTTGACCTTACTGCATGTTCTTGGTGTGAAGATGTACTGGCAATATGACTGTTGGAAAAGTTTAAGAAATGACAGTTTATGGTTGAATGAATTCCTTTTAATGAAAATGCTTTACATGTTAATATCCAGGTCTTTTTATCTGCAACATGGTCCTCACTTTCATGTAAACATCGACAAAGGCCTGCATGTGCCAGACTCTTTCTCTTAAGCTTAAGAAGGCAGTAGAAATGACTTCAGGGTGCTTCCTTGAGTCAGGCTTCCCTTTCCCAAGAAGGAGTGGTGAAGGAGCTACTGATTCATCTTCTTCTATATCCTCTATTTGAGTAGAAATATTGACACCTATAGACAGGTCTTTCCTGAGATTCAGGGAAGAGGTGATGGTGAGTCTTACATCTGCTTTAAATTGTGAAGCATTAAGGTAAGATGTATGCAAGATTAAAATCAATGTCTACTAATAGAAAACCCTGGGGAAAGACAGATTTGTTAAAAGCCTAATGGCTACCTCACTAGGATTATAAGGTGAATTATGTATTAATATTTTCACATGTATTTTTAAATTTCTGTTCCCATGCCTTTCCAGTTTTCCTCAGATGCCTATAGTTCTTTGTGTAGAGTCAAAGACTCATTGGATTTCCACACACACTTTGATATATCCGTTGATACTGTCCTCATTTAGCTCACATCTGGGCAGTTATGTTGGTGAGACTCTATGTGTTTAGCTTCTGACATTACTAGGATAGTCAGTCTCACAGCAAACTCCCTGATTTCCTGGCTTTTATACTCTTTATACTTTATCTTGTGCAATGTTCCCTATACCTTAAGAAGGAGGGAGAAAGAGAGAGAGAGAGAGAGAGAGAGAGAGAGAGAGAGAGAGAGACAGAGACAGAGACAGAGAGACAGAGACAGAGAGAGACAGAGAGAGAAGAGAGAGTCTTGTATTTTGTGGACATATCCATTGAGATTAGGGTCCTCAATTTATCATTTTGATTGGCCATGGTTTCTGTAGTAGTCTTCTGCTACAAACAAAAGTTTCCTTGATGAGGGGTGAATACTACACTTATTTTTGGGTAAAAGAACAAATATTTATAGATTTTCTTATTAAGAATTTTGCTGGTTTTTATGGTTGTAGATTCTCCTTCAATAACTATAACTGCACTAACACTGAATCAGTTCATTATACAAGTTTCTAGTATGGAACATGGACTCCCTCCTCTTGAGCTGATTTTTAGTCTAATTATACAGTTGTTGGTTACAGACAATGTAAATGTGCCCTTAGGAGTTATTGTATCATGCTGGTTTTTTGGGGGTTCATAGGCACCATATTCCATAAGACTGTTGGTAATTTACCCCTACCCCCAAAAGCTTCCATGGTGCCTCCCTGTTTTTGAAGTGGATACCCACCTTCTATCACTGGGGACAGTCAAGGGAAACAACAACATGGTTTTAGGAGTCTCTTCGATTGTCCCAGTCAAAAACTAAAAAGAGAGCGTCTTATTTCTTGTCAGGATAACATCCTGTAATTCACGTGTTCATCTATAGGAGAACATCTTTTTTCCTTAGTATAGAGATGACTACACAAAAATCTGCTATAAATGTATATTGACTTTCCTGTGAAGAAATAAATTTTCATCCAGTTCTTCTGAGCTATTGCTAATTTATTATTTGCTGGTATGTAACCCATTTCTTTTAACCTCTGGCAACATACTAATACTTGCTGCCAAGTGAATGCTTACAAGAATTTCCTCCATGCAGTGCTGGAAATCTGTCCATTTGAACTGCAGCTCCCTAAGAAGTGTCTATGCTGTCACTGTGGGATATCCAGCAACAGATAAAGGCCAAGGAAATTATTATTTAAACACCTTTCTTTGCCTTCATTATACAAACTTCTTTGCTTAGGACCAAATATAAATCAGATCTTTAGCTAGAAATTTGACCACCATGTTTGTTTTTAGTTCTCAGATATTTTCTACCGTTCTAAATAGTCTGCAGGCTACAGGACAGCCCCAGAACTCCTTCTCTACTACTTAATATTGTCTGTCTTAATAGACATTGTGTATAAAATTTTATCCAAATATACCCAGCTAGATATAATTGAGTAGTTTACAAACAAGAACTCTTGTGCTTTGAATGTAAATTAGCCATAGCCACATGTGATTTAGGACTTGGACTATTTGGGAAGAATATGGAACCTTGAGGAGGTAGGCCTTTGGTAGAAAATTCCCACTTTCTTTTTGCTTTCTGCTTCATGGGTGTTCATACAATGTGGCCAACTATCCTCTTGTTCCTACCACTATATTTTTTTTTTAAAGTGGTGCTGCATCTTCCCCTACCATGATTAACAATATCTTTTTGGAACTGTTGGCCACAATAAACACTTCTCCTTTCATCTGTGGCATCAGGGTACTTAATCATAGCAACAGAAAAAATTGCCATATAATACTGTATTAATCAGGGGTTTCTAAAGAAACAGAATTGATAGAACACACACATACGTAAATTTATATATCTATATTTAAATATGATTTATTCGAGTGGCTTACATGCTATATGGTTCAGTAGTACAGCAATGACTGTCTTAGAACCAAAAGGCTAAGAATCTAATAGTTGTTCCATCTACAAGATTGATGTGTCAGCATTTCCAATCTGGTACTGTAAACCCAGAAGATTCTTAAAGAACTGCTCATCTTCAGTTTACAGTGGAATCTTGAAGATGAAAGTTCTTAGACCACCAATGCAATGTCTCTCTAGCAGGACAAACTGTCAACTCGTGCAAAATGAATCACAGATGTCTGGCATGTATAGTATTATGCTGGTTATTATTCACACCTGAATGAAATCAAATGCCCCCAGCCTCTCTAAGTCTCTACCGTTCTCTCTATGTGTACACTTGTCTCTGGTCACCACATGTATTAGTCTTTTGTTTATTCCCATACACATATAGCCAAGTACTATATCAGTTTCTTTACACTCAAGTTCATTTTGGGTAAAACTCACATCCCCAGATCACTTCTCAGAACTATTTGCTCTGAACCATCCAGGCTCAGCTTAAACTTCACTTTCTAGAAACTCCAGTCTCTAGGTCTTCAGGGAAATGCCATATCCTTTATACTTCATAGAGCAATAAGAAACTGTTGTGTACAACATATATTATTATTTAAGATTGTTGTTCCTTTAGAGAATATGTGTTTTCTCTTTTTCACCTCAGTGGAGAACAACTTTCCTGAAAGCACAGGCTGTTGTGCTGGCTGTTCTCTCCCTTGGGTCTATGACATTGCCCTGAACTCAGCACATCCCAAGAGAATACTGACTGACTAACTCTTGCTTGAAAAGTAGCATCTAGAGTATTGACATTTTTCAATTCAATCTTTATTGCAAGTTTGGAAAGAGATAGAAGAACCCCATGGGAAGAAAGCAAGGAGCTGTGCAGAGTACATAATTTAGTTCTGAGAAACACAAAATATATAATAAGTATTGGTTGTTTGCTAGAAACAAACAAACAAACAAAAACAACAAACATAGGCTCTATAAACAACCAGAAAAGACTAAGTCTAGGCTCTTTTGACTAGCATAGAATTTTAGCCATTGTCTGTCTCTCTCCAAACCATAGAGGCATTCCACAGTATTCTTCTGTGCAAATTCAATGAATACTGGTCAGTGTGGTGAAAATATGGGTTTAACAAAAAGAAAAACTTGATAGCTCACAGTTGAGTGTTTGAATTACTGAAACTGTGAAAAGTTGGGCATAGAAGCATGTGAGTGTGTAAGCCCAAAATTTCTACAGGAAGATGGGGGAATAAAGATAGAAGTATCTCTAGAGGCATATGGGATCAGATAGCCTGGCAAGAGCAGTGGAAACAAATGATTTTCACAAAAAAAGTGAAAAGCAAAGACTGAAATTCAGGTAGTTCTCTGGTCTGGGCACATAGTATATGTAATGTGTGTAAGCTCGTATTCTCTCTCTCTCTTCCTCTCTCTGTCATATATGCACACACACATACAAACACACACACACACACACACACACACATACACCCATGCTTGCACACTATGTAGTACAAAGGAAAAAGTAATAATGCTGAGATGAAGCTGAAGGAAAGATTCCCTGGGCATGGGAGAAAAGTAGGCATAGGATGCTCCTATACTGATTATATTTAATCATCCTGATATAAACCTAAGCATACATGGAAAGTGAAAATTTTAACAGAGAAAAATGTTTATATAAGAATGCTCATAATCAAGTCTATGGAGTATTGTATTCATCAATATTTGATGTGTGAAGGTTCAGATCACTATGGGTGGTACAATCTCAAACTGCTCCTGGGTTGTATAAGAAAGCAGACTAAGCCTTGGGGAGCAAGTGAGTAAGCAGAGTGCTTCCATGTTTTCTGTTTCAGTTCATGCCTCAGCCTTGAGTGTGTGTCACCAGAGTCCTTATTTCCTCCAGTGATAGACTGACGTGGAAGTGTAGGTCAGAAGAACACTTTCTTCCATAAATCGTTTTTTAGTCACTGTGTTTTATTACTGCAATATAAAAGTAACTAAGACAAACACCTAGTATTGACTTGTAAAAAAAAAGTACTTCAGCCGTAGAGTCTCATGCTGAGCTGACCTCTGCTAAGCAATAATGAAATAGTATGAAGGCATGGTAAAAGGTACAAAATTGGAATCACCTATTAGATAGGGAGAAAAGCAGCAGATTCACTAGAAGGTATGATTGGCATGCAGATATGTATATTATTGAACAGGTTGGCCACAGTCTTGGCTTTAACAAGACATGCTATGAAACGAGCTCTTCTGAATCATGGAGATACTGGGCAGGAGACACAGCAAAACGAACCACAGAACCCAGATGGTAAAGGAAACAGTGAAGACCAGAAAAAAGGCTAGTGCAGAGAATGTGAATTACAGTGGAAAACAGGTTCAAATAGGGCAGCAGATTCAAGTCAGGTTTGCTGTTCTGTTGGCTTGTTTTCTATGTGGTATTTGTTTTGTAGGTGATAATTTTTATAGCATACTGTGCTCAAATTAGTCACACAGGAGGCAAAGGAGTCTTGAGAGGAAGTCTACCACTGCAAAGTCAAAGTAGGCAGAAGGGTAAGACAGGTAGAAAGAGGGGCTTACACTACAGCTAGAGAGAACTCATGGCATTGTCATTTACATTAGAGATGGAGCCCAAGCAAAAGGTATGAGGTAAGAGGTAAAAACGTTCTGCTCTGGTGCTTCCAAGGTCAAAAGACTTGAAGGAGTCATCCTCTGAGTGTGGAACTGAGTGAGAACAGGGAAAGCAGACATGCCAGACTAGAAAAGGCAGATCTGAGCATAAGAAGTCATATTGAAGTAGGAGAAGTTTGTCTGGAAAAACTACTATATGGTTTAAATCCTAAGATATTTGAGTGAGTCCCAGCTCTTTTTTCCTACCTTGATACATATGCACGTGTGTGTCTCTCTCTGTGTGTAAATGTATGAATAGATGTTATGTGTATAAAATATTACTTAATCCTATATATGTACATATATCTGTATATATTTAAAAAGTTAATCTAGTTTTTTACCAATGCAATATTAAAAATGTAAATATTCTCATTATTTAAGTGTAGGGAGATGATAACTTTTAGATGGTGACACTTTTGCCTTGTGAGCATAAAGACCTGACTTAGAACTCAGGAAACCACATAAAAATCCAGGCATGATGAAGTGTACTTGCTATCTTATTGTCTGGTAGGTGAAGACAGGAGAATCCCTAGTGTTTACTGGTTAATTAGTCTTGCTTTCTACATGGTGAATTTTCAACCAATGAGTAATTGTGTCTCAGAAAAATAAATAAGGGCAACAGGTATGGTTGACTTCAGACCTTCACACACACATGCACACAACTGCTCACACATTCATACATACATTTGCATGTCCTCTAACATATACAGATTCCTAAGTCACATTGAGTTCCTTGTATTCCAGCCCTTTGATGACAGATAAAAATTCTATTTATGAAGTGATTTAATCTAATCTATAAAATATTGTGACATGTTCTTGAGAAGCTGTTTCAAAGAGATGTGTGTGGCAGTGCCTGGGGAAGAAGGAAATGGGAGAGAGGTGCCAAGGAAGGAGAAAAGAAGAAAGGGAGTTAGGGAGGGAGGGAATAAAAGAGAAAAGGACATATTTTAGAAGCTATGTCCACATTACTCTTATACTTAGTTTACCACAAATACCAGTGACTTCGTTTATTGCACAACTGATTCTTTTGGTTCATTCTTAATTAATATTTATATCTAAAGTCTAAAGATTGAATCTGTATTTTCTTTAAAACAAAACAAAATATTTAACTAGGGAAAACTTGCCACCACTGCAAAACATTCTTAATATTTTTCAGATTGTGGCAATTTCTTGAAGTAAAACTAGTAGTATACTTGGAAATGTCAGGCTTTCTAATGTGCATCCATCAAGTTGCTGCCATAGCTTTGATGCTTTCTCCATATTTGCCATACTTCTCACTGCAGACCCACAGGCCCATGCCAAGGATCACAGTGGCCCTAGGCATTCTCAGACCAACCTTCTCAGGAGAGCGGTAAACACTTGGCAAAACATTACCTCGGGAGCTATGAGAGCAGTTTTTTTTGTTTTTTTTTTTTTTTTTTTTTTGTGGAGCCTATGATAGGCTTTTATGTGACCTAAATTCCTCACCTGTTTCTATTTTGAAGTGAATCTTAACATCAGATTTGGAGAGAAACAAATCTATGTCTTGAAAGTCTGTAGATCCAGCCAGATCATTATTTTAGGTTAACCTTTATCCTTCTTAATTCTAAACACACTGGCAGCTGTAGAGACCCAGTTGACCCTCTCTGTTCTGTAAAGGCTTCTCTGGCATCCATATTCCTTATTATGCTGCTCCCTACTCACAGGGACACCCCCATGGACTTACGCACTACAGTTGAGAGAACAGTGTAATATAATAAACACAAAATAATGTTTATGAGAGATGTGGAAAGGGTTCAGCTGGAAAAGTGTCTACTTTAAAAACCTGAGTTAGATCCCCAATACTCCTGTAAAATATGCCTGGTCAAGATGCTGGCTATGGGTGCTAGATAAATAGTTCTCAGATTAACAACACATAGTGGCCTTGCAAAGGCTGAGAATTCAGTTCTCAGCACCCAGCTCACCATCACTAACATCTTCAGTTCCAAGAGCTTCCAGAACATTTGACTTCTGTGGAAACCTGTGTGTACACACATACTCACATTCAGAAACATACACATATAAGTAATTAAAAAGAAAGTATATTTAAATGAAAAAAATAGTGTTGTGTTTGATGAAAGACACTTGTCAACTTGGTTTTGAAGACCCAAAAACAGGTTCCTGGGGATGGCTGACAAGCTAGCCTAACCTACTTGATGAGTCATGTGAGTGATATGAAATACACATGCATGTACATGCACATACACACGTGCACATAAACAAAATGAAATGATAATAATTTTTTAAAAATAAGAAAATAAACTTAACTACAGATAGACCACAGCATTTATTATAAAATATTTGAATCCCAGTACATTCATTTACAGACTTGAACAAATTGTCAGCTCCTATGAATGTGAAGGTAGTTTAATGCACAGTATCTCACTGTATCTTCCACCATCATTGGTTCTCAGTGAATTATAACTCATGGGATAGAATCAAAATACATCTTAGCTCAGTTGCATGGGAACTCACCATGTAGTCCAAGCTGGCCTTAAACTCATAGAAATTCATCTGCATCTGCATACACAATTCTGAAATTAAGGTTAGAGTCACTAGATTTACTTTTTCTATTTGATGACATGTATGTGCCTGTATGTAGGTAGGTATGTGCACATAAGTACTGTGCCAACTGAAGCCAGGCACTGTGTCCTCTAGAGCTATAGTGTTAGACCATTATAAGTTTCCCCAATGTGAATGCTGGGAACTGAACTTGATTCCTTTACAAGAGCTAACTATTCCACTTTACATAATGTGTTAGTGTAGAGAAGTATCTGGAAGACTATCTGTACTGTTTGGAGACATTAATTTTTATCGTCAAAGTAGACTTGATAAAGAGAAATTGTGTAAATTTTGAGCACAGAAAGAAAAGTTGTTGATAAATAGGTGAGGGAATGTGTGCGTGTGTGCGTGCATGTGCGTGTGTGTGTGTGTGCATGCCCGTGCGCATGCCTGCCTTTCTCTATGGTATCTTAGTCTCTATTTTAAGTAGAGGCTCTGTGTTAGTTATTTTCTTTACTGCTATAATCAAATATAAAACTAAAAACAAACAAGCAAACAAACACACCTCAAAGATGTATATGATACAGTCCATCATGGTGGGGAAGGCATACCAAAAGGGAGGTTGAAGCTGGTCACATTTTATGCAGTTTAAAGAAGAAAGAAATTAAGATTAGTGTTTAGCCCCTCTCCTTTTTATTAAATCAGTTGGCCCGGTCCATGGGCATGGAGATTTCCACAGTTAGGGCAAATTTTTTTTTCTCACTTAAACCTTCCTAGAAACGCTCATGAATATATCCATAGATGTGTTTCCATGGTGATTCTAAATCCCATTAAGCTGACAATTTGGATTAACCACTACATGCAGTATCTTTAACTACAAGGTACCTGAGATGATAAAAAGATAATCAAATTTCCTAAATTCAAAATTGATTTGATTACAGCCTTCGAATTCTAATCTAAATACATATAAAACTAGCACACATGTCCTTCTGATGACATAAAAAATGAATACATAAGTTCATACAAAATAAACCCTGTATTTCTTGTTCTTCAATTTTGTTGTTCCTCTGCTATTTAACTTCCTTAGTCATGTGTGGCAGAGATTACCGTAGTGTCAGGTACACCAACAGTCCTTTTATATCCCCTGCCTGCCTGCCTGCCTTGCCCTTTCTGCAGCTCCACTTCTGACAGGTGAGTATCAGACAAAATGAAGAACCCAGAAGATGACAGGGATGCCATATGGACTCAAGGATGAGACAAATGTCTAACTGGCTTAAGTGGTTCCAAGAGCAGCTGGTACTTGGCATATGATTAAAGGTCACTTTTCAACTCAGGTATCAAGGAGGCGGTCTTGCTACACCTTGAGTTTTGTCAACAAAGTTTTCTCATTTCAACTTCAATGAAAGAAATATATTACTCTCTGATTCTGAATTTGGATAGAAGGTGATCTGCCACTGATGAAAAGCTAGTGTTGCAAGTCTTAAAGGGGTACAAATCTCTGCTATTGCACACACACACACACACACACACACACACACACACACACACACACAAACTCCACACTATAGAAGAGAAATTTAAGCAATACTACTCAGTATCCCCTAACATGCTGAGGTATTTCATATCACAGAAATATAGGTGTTTGGCTGCAGTAGAGCATGTGTAAGAGAAGGACAATGTCACCCACCACTCCACAGGCAATATGAACTTAGTATTAAAAGTCCACTGAACACATCTCCTCTGCTTTACTTACTCTAGGCACTTCACTTAGGCATTGATTCACTCAGTCCATTCAGTAAACTTCAGTGTAAATCTAGAGCACAAAGGAGCCCAGGTGAGAAAATCAAGAAAGCAAGACCTAGCAATGGATGAAGATAATGTTTCTGCTTGCTCTAGTAACAGAAGAACTAAAAGGGAAGCAATAGATGCCACTTCAGTGAACACAGAATAAGCAGTGAATACTCAGCTATCATTTACTGTACCACACAGGGCACTCAGCAGGTTACATATAACATTCCTTGTACCCCACTTCAGTACAGTGAGCATGACATCATTCAGGTCTGTGATGGAAAAACTAGTACTGGCATTAATCTTACTTATGCATTGGTGCAACATATGTGTACAGGTTAGTTTTAATTTTCAGCTTGCCAAAATTTAGAGTTATCTGAGAAGCAGGTCTAAGTGAAAGATCCTCTAAATTAAGCTAGCCTTTGAGAATGTCTGTGGGAATTTTCTTGATAATGTAATTGATGTAAGCAGACCCATCTACTCTGGGTATTAGGGAATCTCAAACTATAGAGTGTAGAGATGGGCTGAGCATAAATAGGCTCACGTGTATTCACATCTTTCTGTTCAGTAGATATGATAAGACTTGTTGTTTTAAATATCTACCTTGATGACTTCCACATAATAGTGGACTATGACTTAGAAATATGAGCAAAAATTATACCATTTCTCCTCTAAAGTGCATTTTAGAGTATTTTATAACAGTCACAAAAATTAATGCATTATACAAGGAAATTTCTTTGCAGCTGAAGACATTCCTTTTATCTTACACAGCTATCTCTTCTGGGTCAGGATATATGTTTTCATTTCACAATGTCATTTTTTTGTGTCTTACTTGACACCACTAAACAAGCAATCATAATAGATGTTTATGGTTGCCTGGAGCTATATTTATATTTATATTATTTATATTTATGTATTTATTTATTTGGATTTGAGTAGCAAATCAGGAAAAGGGATAACATGTACAATTCATGGCCAGCCTGAACATCTTCAACTTTATAATAAGTATATTGTGGTTCCTTCTTCAATAAGAACAACCACAAAAGGAAAGGTTAATCTGCTTACTGTACTCTCTGTAGACCTCAGCACAGATGGGATACAGTGCCCCATTTTTACTCCTTTCTCTATTTTTATTTGTCATGCTGTAGTCTTCCTTTTCTCTTGCTTGCCTTTTGGCTATGGAATCCTACAGAGCTCATCATTCATTGTGCAACTTTGCAGTAATCCATAACTAGACTTCACTGATACTTATTGGATGAAGAAGTGACTCAATGAATAAGTGAACTGCCTGGGGTGAGTGTACCAACGGATATGTGCTCAGTTGACCTTGAGCACAGGATTATATTTCCTATAGAGTGATGGATGATTGCATCCCTTTCTCTCTTGCAACCAGTATTTCTATGACATCTGCTCAGAATTTCCTTGGAGTGTTTAACGCATTGCTTAAATTTCTTCTCCACTATGTTAAGACCTTGCAAAGCAAGCAGCAGAGGCCTAACTTTGATTGAAAATCCAGACTCAAAATCTGTAACGTTGGCAATCACCCAATCCAGTTTTCATCCTCAGAGGAATTTCCTCTATGACAGTCCTACAAAGGTGTGCAATGTTGGCATGGGGTTGGTGCTACATCATCTAATATCTGCTATTGTTATGCAGCCTTTCTCTCAAGAACATGCTTTCATTGTTTTAAGCTGAATCCTCCCTACAAGAGCGTTTTCCACTCTAGTCTACTTTGAAACCTACACTTAAAAAGTAAATCAAATCTTTATTCAGTAGGACCTTCCCAAACAAGTTTCCATTACTATAAAAAATAAACATAACATAATTAACTTAAAAACCATGAATTTATTCTGACTCACATTTTAAGAGATTGATAGTTCATGGCTTATTGATCCCATCACTTCAGGTTCATGGATACCAGGAGCACATGCCACATAAAGAAAAGGGAGACAGAGGGTGACGGGTGTCCCAACATCCTCTTTATGGGCACATTCCAGTGTTTCAGTATCCTTCCTTCATATTCTGTCTTATATATTCTATCACCTCTTGATTGTATGAGGACAAAGATGAAGTCTTTAATGTATGAACAGGTCTCTGGTGATATTATCAGTCCAAAGAGCAGCACTGTGAGATGTAAACTGTAGGAACTACTTCACCTTTTCTTCCACCCTACACTTTGTAGCATTATCTCAATCTCACTGCAAATGGCGTCTTCTTATAGCAATCTCTTCTATCAAGTTCTCTAAATATCTTTCTAAAACGGTACAATTTTTCTTTTTAGATCAATGTTTGTGTGTATTACAAAGTCAAGTATCAAACTCCTCATTCTGATATGGCATTTGGAGATGAGATCTTGGAAAGTGATCCAGTTATCATGATTCGGTTAGTCCTATCATAATGCAGTGTCTATGGATATAACAGAATACTTGAGGCTAAGTAAATTCAGTAGAAAAGAAGTATATATTGACCATGTTTCTGTAGGCTTGAAAGTTCAAGATCAGGTACTCATACTTCCTTAACTCAAGTCAGAAAGTAGAAGATTAAGCTGGGCTATGTGAAATCGTCAAAGCCTGACGGTCAGGGTCTCACAGCCACTTGCCAGACACAGAGCCTACTAACTTTCACCACACTGTACTAATCTCCAAGGAGGTATCTCCCTTCCTGACTTAAGTATCTCCTACAAGGATCATGCACATGTTTCACTTTTCTGTAAGGTAATTGCATGATTGTCATCTCTGAGTAGAAGATACCTTGGCCCTGTAGCCATGAGAACTTACTGAAGGAAGCATACAGTGTTGTTCCATTTATGTTAATGGTGTATGATCCAAAGCTTAAAACCTTCCAGTTCCCAATCCTCACTTTAGCTTGGATTCAGAAAGGTAAGCATCAGGGCAATTCTCCTGCTGGGAATAGTAAGACCATGAAGAGGCAGCTTAGGCCTCTAAGAGACTCGGGTGATTTTACTAGGATCTATAATTTTGGATAAAAGATTTTGTTTTAATCACTAAGATTTTTCCCCGACATCCAATCTCCAGTTTCACATACAGCCCTCATAACTTTAGCCAAACCTTTCTCACAGTAGAGACTACTATGGATATTTCTAGAAGGAAGGCCATCACAAAAAATTAAGCTAAGAATGAAAAAGGAGACAAAGGGTGTGGTGTCAAGCTGGCTGCCTCTTCTCTGATGATTAAGAGAGACTACGTGAAACTACTAGATTTTCTGGTAGCTTTTGAGAGATGGAAGAGTAAGAACCACCCCTCCCTCTCTTAAACAAGGGCTCATGTAGCCTAGGCTCCTCTCAAAATCACTGTGTAACTGAGATTAGCCTTAAACTCCTGATCTTTCTGATTCTACCTTCTGAATGCTGGGATTAGACATTCAACACAATATCTGGTTAACATGGCAACAGAGATTGAGCTCAATGCTTTTTGCATGCTAGGCAAGGACTTAACCAGTTAATTCTGTCCCAGGAAAAGAATTTATTATTTTACTCTCAACACTCTCAGTGAAGACTGATCATAGATCAAACCCTGAAAAACCATAACTCAAGGCTTGGGGTCAGATGTTTGGTTTTATCCTGAGTCATGGTTCTATCATGTTGTTATCTAGGGAACAGATATCATAGAGGGACTGCAAGTCCGTGGAGGACACATTGTGCAAGTACTACAAAAATCTGTAGCAGGTTCTCAAGGAGGAGCCTCTGAATGCAGCCCAAACATCTCCTAAAGGCCATGCTATTCACCCTCACCCTGTGTGTGTGTGCGTGTGTGCATCTATGTGTATGCCTATGTATGTATATGCAATTCTATTTGTAGGAGTATGTATATATGTATGAATGTTTGTCAAGATTGTAGGCTACAGGGCCCATTGATTAGCACTCTGTGACTAGGCTAGGATAGCTGGTTATATATGCCTTGCCTAGCCAGTGCTAGTACTACAAGCATACCTTATTTTTCTTTATTTTATTTTTTATTGGATATTATACTTAGATTTCAGATTTTATCCCCTTACCCCATTTTCCCAACCACCCAGGAATCCCCTATCCTATCCCCCCTTCTCCTACTTCTATGAGGATGTGCCTCCACCTACCCTCCCACTCCTACCTCCCCACCCTCAAATCCCCACCCCCCCCCACTCAGTGTTCAGCCTTCATGGAACCAAGGATCTCCTCTCCCACCTATACCCAACAAGGTCATCCTCCCCTAGACACACAGATTGAGTCATGGGTCCCTCCCTATGTGCTCCCAGGCTGGTGGTTTAGACCCTGGGGAGCTCTGGTTGGTTGGCATTGTTCAAGTATACTTTATTACTTCCAGATTTTAAATGGATTATGAAGGTCAAACACATATCCTAATGCATGTATAATGATTTTATTTACTTAATAACTATTCCAGCTTGGGCTATGTTCTTTTTGTCTTTAAGGAAAGCTTGTGTTTTTAAAAAGCTTAGGAAACTGGCCTTGAGCACATGCATTCATTCATTGAGAGGTTATTCCAAGCCAGATAGAGGATTGTAGGCTTACAGAGAATGTGTATGACTATCTTATTGGTTCTTTACAATCATATGTTCACCTGTGGTTACTTGATAGCATCTATCACAGCTTGACTTCTGGCTCTGAACATGGACCACATGTCAAATGCATTTGCTGATATCCCAGGCCACATAGAACCTCAGTTTTAGGGAAGGTACTAAGCTCTGTCCATTCCAACGTAGCTCCTTTTCATCGCTGCAAGACTACTAGCCACAGGAGTCCATATAGTCCCTGGTGTAGATTGTTTTCCAGGATTTCATTTCAGTACAACCAAACTCAACATACAATACAGCAAAAGATACAGAGCTGGTAAAAAACAAAACAAAACAAAAGAAAACAAAACAAAAAAACAATTTGAAGAAAAGAATGTGTGCTAGAAAAGAAATATAATTTCATGTCTTCTTTTCCAGATCCATATGTGTATCCCTTTTAGTTTTCTAGTGCTGGTTATCTAGGACTAAGGTAAGCAGAAAAAAAGTTAATTATTTAATTCGCTACACTGGATAAAGACCAGGGAGGTCTGATGTCTGCCCCACCTCCAAGCCTATCTTCAGTGTTCTCATGTGACACTCTAGTCTAAATATAGACAAGAAGTATTTATTTTATGCTCATTTGACGTGTGTCCCATTCACTTGTCTTCAACATGGTAAACTATTCTTCCATTCTTATCAAGTAGAGCCACCCACCTTAGCTTTGTCTGAAGAAAGGCATGCATATATATATTAACAAGTACACTAATTCCTCACAATGGAGATTCTGTCTCAGTTACTTTGAGACATGATACAAAGCATCCCTGCCCTCAACAAGCTGATATAAAAAAAACCCACAAAGGAGTACCTCTATTCTAGAATGTTCTAAAAAAATAAATAAGAAGCAAACAAACAAACAGTGATCAGAAGAAAGAAGAAAAATACTTTGGTTGTTTGCAGAGGATAAGGTCAACCTAAAGTCTCTTTAAACCCAAATGGTATTTAGCCACTCAAAATC
Source organism: Rhabdomys pumilio (assembly GCA_030674055.1). Taxonomy (NCBI): domain Eukaryota; kingdom Metazoa; phylum Chordata; class Mammalia; order Rodentia; family Muridae; genus Rhabdomys; species Rhabdomys pumilio. The sequence continues at coordinate 17,398,246 of JANHMN010000009.1, forward strand.
CACCTCTGCTGCCTGTTATGTTTTTAGTGATTTTATTTTTTTCTGCCTTCTTTTATTGACTTCTCCTTTTTCTTCTTTCCACTAAACAGTGTAAAGGTTAACTCTGGTAAGTGAATGTAAACACTCTGACAGGAATGAAGATATTCTACAAGGACACTGGTGCCTCTCCATTTGTTTCAGAATATGAAACTATGAACTCCAAGAAATTCGAATTTCCTGCTTAGGCGAAAGTAAAATGGTGAAGTCTGGTGCCAACCAGAGTGGGATCTGTCTTTTGAAAAAAACATTTCACACACTTCTGACAACCTATCGTTTTACCCCAGACAGATAAGTTAATGTGGCTCAAGACCATGCCTTGGTGGGAACTGCTTACCTGGGAAGACTTCTTGTCTGTCTTCAGACCTGGACTTCACAACAGGACACTGAAGATAGACTTGGGGTGGGGCAATTATTAGACCTTCCAGCTACTTTTCCTAATATAGCAAATTAAATAAATCACCTTTTTCTGCTTTACACTATTAATGTATGCCTTTAATTGTAGACAGATGTCTGGCCCTGTCACCTTCTGTAATATGATATGCTAACTCTACTGGTGGGATCAAAACATTCTCTCATGGCATGAAGGGTAACTATCCACCACAGAATTATTTGTGAAAACAACACCATAGCCTCCCATTCTTGTTCACATCACTGGCCTACCATGATGGCCCTAGCTACATTAAAAGGAAGTTGTAAAAAGAAAATACTGCAGTGTGTGGCAGCAGAGTATGATAGGAGGTCTTTACTAAAGATGAATAAGACACCCAGGAAATCTAGTTTCTCTTAGTAACTGAGGCAAACTGTCAAGGTGCAGCAATACATACCCTCAACTGTATCAGCAGAAACATGTCTTCAATTTTTTTTTGAACTCAAAACACTTTATTTATCAGTATTTGTATATACATATATACTTATACATGTATACATATATACATACATATATGAACAATAATTAAATAATAAGATGTATTTGAAAAGTATGGGGGGTGTGGAAAGAGTGGGAGGAAGGAGAGAAAGGGGAAACTTAGGTAAATACAGTGCTCATATATGAAATTCTCAAACAGGAATCCAGTTTCTTAAAATGTTCAACAGACTAAGCTATTTTATGACCACACACACACACACACACACACACACACACACACAGTATTTCCCCCATTTTTAAAGCCAGAATAATGTTTTATTAGATACATAAATAAC
>JANHMN010000009.1:17406381-17432197 GCA_030674055.1 Rhabdomys pumilio
GGGGGGGTGCTATGTGACAAAACTTCCTGGAGAGATTCAACACATATCTATTCACTCCAGATAAAGAATAAAGTGATCAGTATCAGCCCAGGACCCCAAAGATCAAGTTCTCAGCACAAAGGAGTTTTATTTGCTCCAGAGGGACAGAGGACAGATAATAAGAAACACAGAGAGGATATAGAGGATGAAGAAGAAGAGGAAGAGAGTGACAGGGGAGAAGTGTGTGTGTCCCAGAGGACACACTGTAGGACTGTCTGTAGATAGAGAGGAGACAGATGTGCCCACAGGAATAATAGTTTATAAAGGTAAGGGGGAAACTGCATGTTAGAATGAGGTGTTAAATTTTAATAGGGCATGTTAATTAGGTGAGCCAAAAGGGCTTTTGATGAATGGATATCAATACTTTTGATAGCTGGACCATAGTAGTAAGTCTAAAAGAAGAAAGAGGCCAAATAAGGGAAGAGTCTTTGGGGGCTAGTTTTAGGAATGTAATTTAGAAAGAGGGAATGGGAAAGAATGGCAAGGCTTGTGAGAGTCATGTTTGTCATGACTGACTGGCTAGAGTCCTTTCAGAGAACCTACATCAGACCAAAGTGAGTTTTTTTGGAGTTACCTTCAAAATGTGGGTAAAAGGTTACTTACAGGAGCAGAACTGGCTCAAAGGTAGCTAGATCATCAATGTCTATGCCAGCATGGGTGACAGCTCATGGGTGAAAGTTGGAAAACCTGGAGAACACTGTAAAGTCTTTGGACAGGTCAACAGTTTGGACAGTGTCCTTTTCACATTCTTTATTTTGTCTAAACCTCTTTCAAGCAACATCGTTTCTGTTTCTTTCAGGCAGCTGGTCTGACAAAAGAGTTTTCTTTGCTGCCTGTCTCTGCTCTTCTGAGAGTGACTCTCAGCTGTTATTGTTTACTCTGGCAGGGAGTAGCCTAATGAATCTAGTTTCAGGGACTTCCTAAAGCTATTTTGAGGGTTGTTTGTTTGTTTTTTAACCTTCCTGCTTAAAGAGCTTCTTGCCAGATAGAATGCTTTAACACCTCCCCTCCCCCCATAGTACTCACCACCAAATATGATGCTCAGTAAAGAGTAAACTATGATCAACTAACGGACAGATCCTTTAACTAATCACAAATCTCCAACTAAGTACCTCACAGCCATCACATCAGCCACTAATTTCAGTCAAAATTACTGACAGCCTTCTGAAACATTTAAGACTTTTCTCTGTTCTTAAAATGACAAAACAGACACGCATCACTAACAAAAACAAAAAGCTAGAACTCAAAGGAGAGTTACATGTTTTTATTTTCCCTTTTTCACTCCTGAAATGTAATGTTTTATAATCCTTGTCAGTCATCAATAGCAGCCCAATTCCTTGCACATAATTTTTTCACTTCCATTATCTGAGAGTCTGATGGAAATCCTTTTTATCACGTTCCCCAGAAGAACAGTTGGGAACTTGGAGCTGGAGTGGGTTTATTCATGTCAGCTTAAACTCGTGTTTTGCATGTTAATTACTCTATGCCTTTCTAAATGTATCCTCTCAAAAAGGAGAAAATGCCTTTATCATTCGCTCTGAGTTTCCAGTATTTGCTTCCCTTAAGTTTGCCTGTTTGGAGAGACAAGCCTGTAGGCTTATATTTTTTTTTTCATTTTTTTTATTGGATATTTTATTTACATTTTAGATGCCATCCCCTTTCCCCATTTCCCCTCCTTGAAAACCCCTATCCCATGCCCCCTTTTCCTTTTTGCTTTTATACATTTTTAAAATGTTAATCAAAGGCTTTATAAATATGTTAATGCTCAATCAGAAGTGTAACACAATACCCAACCTAGATATATAAACTATCCTTGACTAGTGGAGACACGTGAACATCTGCCTCCATGCCCCCTCTCTCTTTCTCTCTCTCATTATCGAGTTTCTCCTCTACTTCATCTTCTCCTCTCCTTACTGCATCTCTTCCTCTCAGTGCTCCTTCCCCCTTAGCTCCTCCTACATATCACCCTTCCTGTTAAACTAAAAATTTTCTCTCAAAATACAATTAGAGCATAATTATTCCTATTTGTACCAGTGAGGTACAAGATAGTAGGCTTATATTTTTAAAAACTTATTTTAATAAGGGTTTTTAAATGCTTTAACCTCCCTTCTAACCCATCACCCACTTGATGTAGTGGAACGGAAAGTTTAATACGGCAATGGAGGACATGGACCTATTTAAAAATAGTTCTTTGGGACAATTTTAATCTTCATTGTCAAGACAGTAGCAGCTTAGTTCACAAAAATTAACAATGGTTGCTCAATCTACTCACAAACACCATTACCTTGATGCATTTTCATGCCACCATGACATGAAAACCAGCAAAGAATGGCAAAATGAATTGATACCACCCAGTGCTGCCCCCTGTCCGTTGGGTTATATTTATACCCTTTCCAGACATCATATGTTTTCCCAAGTGACTGCTCTAGCAAAGCATCCCATGACCTTTTCATGGCAGCTTTCAGAAAAACACCATGTGTATATTCTCAGCAAAGCATCCTACCCTGTTTTTGCTTCAGCAAGAATATCTTCTTATAAGACAGTTTCCAGAAAAACATCACATGATACAACTAAGTCTCCAAAAATCCAAAAATTTCCACTTTAGAAGCCTTTAGATGGCATTTTAAAAATGTTGATTTTCAAGTAACTTGCATGAGGCTTCAAGGACTCAATAAGTCTCTATTTTAGAATACAGAATATACTTTTATACAATGGTATTTTCACAAATATATCCTTTAGGAATTTTTCCCTGTCTGTCCCTGTCCTTGTCTCTGTCTCTATCCTCCATATTTCTTGGTTTCTCTGGCTCTCTATCTGTTTCTTTCTCTCTGTCTGTCTCTGTCTCTCTGTCCTCTCTCTCTCTCTCTCTCTCTCTCTCTCTCTCTCTCTCTCTCTCTCTCTTTCTCTCCCTGTGTGTGTGTTTCTGTATGTTTCTCTCTGTGTCACAAAATCTTTTTTCTTTATGTTCACTTTGACCATTAAAGTGGAATCAGGTCTGTACTGTTTGCTGTCACTGCACATGATCAGAAAGACTATCTTTAGAGTACTGAGACTGAGAAAGACAATCATGACTTAGTGAAACACATACCTCTGAGTAATAGTTGACAGCCTGTCGCTGGGATATAGTCAACACTCTAGGCAGCCTCAATTGTAACAGTTGTGCAATATGAGCACACTCACTGACACTGAATTATGTACTTTAAAAAGGCTTAAGTATTGGATTTTATTGTGGATATTAGATTCTGATATTTTTTAGAGCTTAGGTTTAGATCCCTTCTGTAGAAAAATAATAATTCTAAATTAATCACCAGGATATAAATCCTTTATCCTGTAAATAAAGGATGTGAGACATAATGCAAGTGAACCAAACAGTGCAATCTATGTGTGTGTTTGTAAAACATGTTCAGTCTGTACAATGTTACCTGTATGTATCCGATTTCTGGGTGACCATTTGATAGTGGATAATTAACTGAGAGGTACTTCCCAGCAGAAGACTACTTCTGCTCTCAGCACTCTTTAGTTGCCTGTAGTTCCTTGCCCAGGGTTAAAGCCTTGTGAACTTCTTTTTTTTTTCCACATTAACATGTCTAATGGCATTGCCCTTGTTTGAGTCTTGTTGAGGCAGCCATGTGGGTAAGACTTCCTGGTTGTAACTCCCCTGCCATTATTGGGAGTCTCAATCTCACAGAAAACTTTCTGTTCTTCTGGGTCTTGCAATCTCTTCTCCATCTCTTCCATATTGGTCCCCAAGGCTTAGGTTCTAGAAATGTGTTGCAGATGTATGTATCAGTCGGGACTAGGCATCTTATAGTTACTTGTTCTCTATGTTTTAATCAGTTGTGAGTTTCTGTGATGTCAGCTCTATTTCTAGGAAAATTTCCTTGATAAGGGGTGAGAACTTGATTTATCTGTGCATATAAGGGTAAATATTTAGACTGGATTTAGAGATTATGCTGCTTTAGTAAAGTGGTGGATTCATCTTCTCCAGAATCCCTGACCACACTAGTCTTGGGTAGTGGGAAAGGCAGTAAACATTCTTAACCATTGAACCAACTCTTCAGACTAAGTGCATTTTTTTTCAAATAAACATCAATCACAAATGAAGAGAAAAATGAACTATATATATATTTAGACTGTGATGATTCCTTCCTGTAAATCCTGAGGATTGCATAGAAAATAGAAACTACAAGAACAAGCATCGACAGTCTTAGAACTAAACTTCAGGCTAATTTCTAACTCCTGAATGACTGGATGATTTAAAGATTTATTTCCTTATGTTTTTCCTTCACTCAGGAGTTTTTGTTTGTTGTCTTTTGTTGATGTTTAATTTTTCATGTGATGGTGATGATCTTATGTGCTTAGTTAATAACTGGACTCAATTAATGTTGACAATTATTTTAGTAAAGCACCTTTCCTTCCAAGAGGGCATTGTTCAGTTATCTGATAGTTCACAGTGAGCATAGACATGTAGGGAACTGGAACTTCATGTTATTATTAACTTTTAAAATTTCAGGTGTCATACGTTGAAGCTTTCTTTCTTCATAAAATTTAGCTAGGTACTATGGTAGGGAGAGGAACATCCTAAAAAATAGTATTTGATACTTATGTAAGGCCTAGGTCAGGACTGTTACCACATTAGATTAATATCAGAGAAACTAGGTTCTTTGTTTTATTTTGCTGTTATTATTAACATTCCCTGAAAGCCTGAGTGGAGAAGCATGCATGCTTCTGTTGACATGGCTTGGTACTGTAGATCTCACTGAATTTCCTTCTATCTTCAGACATTTGTAGGAAACATGAATGCTGACAGTGTGGTTCACCACAAGCTGCTGCACCCTGTGAGAGCCCGCTTTGTTCGCTTTGTGCCCCTGGAGTGGAATCCAAATGGAAAGATTGGCATGAGAGTGGGAGTCTATGGCTGCTCCTACAGTAAGTACCAGCATGTACCAAGTCACACGGCATGAGATATCTATGAAATACCAGATTATTCATATTGAAAATTAAAATTTGTGTGTGTGTGTGTGTGTGTGTGTGTGTGTGTGTGTGTGTGTATGTACATGTGCATGGGTACAAAAAAACGAAGTAGACGGAAACCTCCAATGTTTCTGAATAACACAGTCCATAATTTGACCCAATATTTTTCCCTTGGTTAAGAATATCCAGATGAGCCTATGCTGGCTGACCAATAACCCATAAAGGTGCTGTCATCTTTGTTTCCTCACCGCTGGGATTACTACTGTGTACTATCATATCCAACTTGATTTGGGCTCTAGGAATAGAATTCAGGTCGTCATCCTTGCAAAATAAGCACTTTAGAATCATAGCTATTTCCCCAGCCTGTAATTATCTTAGTTTGTTCTACACACACACACACACACACACACACACACACACACACACATATATATATATATGAAAATGTGTGCCTCAGGAGAGAAGTAGAAATGTTCTTATACTCTATAGGGCTTTCTATAAGGATGAAGCAATAAGGCAATAAAGTTTCAACAAAAAGTTCAAAGCAAAGAGCCCATGGGGTTTGGATAACGATTTGCCACTTGCAATCAGAAATAGCAATGCTCAGCTTTTCTTTGGAAGTGCTCTGAGATATTGTAAAGATTATTCTCTACTCAAGAACCCTGAAATGAGGATTATTTCCTTCTTCAAATTCTAGAAAAAGAAAAAAATTCCACCCGGGAAATTCTCTTCTTCTAGAGTCAAGGTATCCACGTGATATCTTGAGAGTTACTAAGAGTAAATTTGAAGTAGCGATTCATGTTGAACAAAAAGAGGCTGTAGAATTGAAGCCATTTTAAAAACAATGATTCTCAACTCTCCTAATGCTGTATTTCTTTAATATTGTCCTTCATGTTGTAGTGACCTCCAACCATAAGGTTGTTTCGGTTGCTACTTCAAAACTGTAATTCTGCTACCACTATGTATCATAATGTAAATATCTCATATGCAGGATATCTAATATGTGACCTCTGTGAAAGGGTCATTTGAGCCCCAAAAGTGTCATATCCCACAGGTGAGGAACCATTATTATGGAAGAAAAGAATCATTTATAGATTGCTATTTTAATTCTCTCTTGAAGGCATAATGCTGAACGTGTAAACTGAGTCACTATGAACTGATTTCTTCTAATCAGTGGCATTCATCTGTTGGTTTATAACAATATCCATTGTCACCTAAGGAGTTAATATACTTAGTCAACACACTTCTTTTAAAACATAGTTATCTTAGTTGTTACCAATGACTGAGATAAAATACCTTGAAAACCATTTTAAGGGAGAAAGATGTTAATTATTTCAGCTCACAATCTCAGGTTACAATCCATCATGGCTGAACAATCAAAGTAGCAGAAAGTTGAGGAGGCTAGTCACATCACATCAACAATTAAGAACAGACAGAGATGAATGCACACCCACATGCTAGTGCTCAACTTGTTTCCTCACTCCTGTCAATCCAGGATATCATGCTCAGGCAGAGCTACAATAGTGTGGGTGCATCTTCACACTAATCAAGAAAATTCTCCCGTAGATATGGCCACAAGCCAAACAAATCTAGACAATCACTTACTGAGGCTCCCTTCATGGGTGATTCTGTGCATTCATGTTGGCCATTAAGATTATTACAGCAGTTCAGTAAATTAAGGTGTTGGGTCATGGAGGGAATGAACATGTGCCTAATTCTGTTCGTTAAAGCCAGAGCAAAATAACACTTGCCTCAGAAGCATTAGAAGTACTCTATAAAAATGCATTTGGTTCCCTGATGTCATATGCACTGAATTAAGATTTATGGACATAAAAACACAAAACTATGACATGTGGATGGCTCCTTGGGTAAACTATTGGTTAAGGTGGCTCTGGCAGAGAAATGAAGTGTTAAGGAAGAGAATTTGCTGGAGAAAAGACTGTCTTTATTATGAACAAGTAGTTGTAGAAAGAGAATGATCTACAGGGGGGGGGGACTTTTCCACCTGCAAGTCTCAGCCCTTTAATGCCACCAGTACCTCACCCCTCATTGAGGAACATTTTTCACTGCTGGGTGCCTTCATGGTTCCTGTTGTCCATTTTTGCTTACAAATTTGTCAAAAATATCCTTCATGATGGAAAACCACTGAAAACATATCTGTATGTTATTCATAAGGGCATCTCTTTGGGGCTAATAATTTCAACTACATTTTAGTGTCTCTCTCTCTCTCTCTCTCTCTCTCTCTCTCTCTCTCTCTGTGTGTGTGTGTGTGTGTGTGTGTGTGTGTGTGTGTGTGTTTTAGGAGTATGTTCTCTCATTTAATCATGTGGATCCTGAGGACTGAGCTTAAGTCATAACACTTGGCAGCAAACACATTTACCCATTGGGGAGCCATTTGATAGCCCTGGTAAACAGAAATTTTTAATCTTTCAAATGTCTTCATCCATTAGTTTTTCCCTAGAATGATATTTCTCAATACTTTTAAACACCTGTTGTTCACTTACCTTGTATGCCAATCCCATTATACATATACATGTTTGTGTGTGTGCTGGTTCATGTCTGTGTAAAATTGGCAGTATATATGTAGGCATGTGTGTAGAGTTCAGAGGCTGTCAACTTTCGCCATTCTGCCATAGGTACTGGCCACCTTGCTTTCATGAAAAAAGGCCTGTTGCTGGACTGTAGCCTGACACGTGAGCCACTCTGGCTGACCAGTGAACCCAGTCTGGCTGGCCAGTGAACTTGTCTCTCCCTCCACAGTGTTGGGCTCATAAAAACTTACCACTACCCTTAGTCTTCCCTCACAGGATCTGGAAAGCAAACTAATAATCTTGTGTTTTCAAAGCAAATACTTTCCCCTCAGAACTGTCTCCCAGCCTAAAAGCCATCATCAGGTTGAAAGGTAACTTTGAATAGCACTTGAGATTTATACAATGAAGAATTAGTTCATAATCTATGCCAACACATTACCTGCTCCATAGAAAATACATGCATTTTTTGTTAAGTAGAAATATTCCCACAGATCTGCTAAAGCCTAGTTCTGTTTCAATTCGGGATACTTCTGACTTTAACGGGAACTCGTGTTATCCTGCTCCATTGCAAACATTCCTATATTTTCTGAATTATTTAAGGGATATAATTGTTTCAGTAAAACTGGCCAGCAATGGGATTTAGTACCTTGGGAACGATTCAAGGCCAAATGAGTTTTCTAGCTGTTTATTTGTAGCTTGCATTGGTTTCCCATGATCTTATACATATGTCTTCCTATATAAAAACCCAACACATCACCATGGCTTCTTGCTGCAGTCTGTTGTAGTTTGTTACTCTATGCTATGCTAAAAAATGATCAAATCAAGTTGGGGTAGCAAAGGGATTATTTGGTTTGAAGGTTTACATCCTTGAGGATAGCCAAAGCAAGAGCTCATGATAGGAACATGGAAGCAGGGTCTGAAGCAGAATCTATGGAGGAATTATACATTCTGATTAACTTCCTGACTAATATTCACTTGTCTTTCTTAGATAGCCCTGACACACCAGCCCAAAGACAGCATTGTTCATAGTGTGTTCATAGTGGAAGGAGGCCTCTTTCATGAAAATGCCCCTTGAATGTGCTCATAGGCAGACTTCATGAAGGCCTCTCCTCTCTTCCATGGTTTTTTTTTTTTTTTTTTTTTTTTTGGTTTTTCGAGACAGGGTTTCTCTGTGTAGCCCTGGATGTCCTGGAACTCACTCTGTAGACCAGGCTGGCCTCGAACTCAGAAATCCGCCTGCCTCTGCCTCCCAAGTACTGGGATTAAAGGCATGCACCACCACAGCCTGGCTCCTCTCTTCCATGTTAAGTTGAAGACCAAGGTTAGTCATCACAGGCACAACATTCTACCATCTCTATATCCACTTTTACTAATAGACTGTTACCATTAATACAAAACCCTGTCCTATATGTCACCAACAACCCTAAAGATAGATCTTGTGGCCCTATTTAGTATTTCTCTCCCCTTCAATCTTTTCCATTCTATACAATGCTTTTTCTAAAGTCTCCCTTTAGTTACTGTCTCTGCCTACCTCTCTTTGCATAGGTACTCATCAAACTCTTTGCACATCTGAGTGTTAGCTGGAAGGCTTAATTCAGCAGAGCTGTTGTTCTAAGGTACACTACCATATGCTTATTCAAGTGTCACTGAGATGTTTAGGTTAGGTCTGTAATCAGTTGATTTTGCTTATTTGCATTGAATTTTAAATTTTAAATTTATGTGTATAGATGTTCTACCTCCAGATATGTATATACCTTGTAAATGCCATGCCCAAAGAAGCCAGAACAAGGCGTTTGATCAGTTATGAGCCACGGTGTGGGCAATAAAACCTAAGCCCTGATCCTATGGGAAAGCCACCAGTGTTCATTCCCTCTGCATCATCTCTCCAGCCCTGTAATCAGCTGATTTTTAAGTAAAGAAGATAATGTACAATAGTCTGGGAAGAATGATCCAAGAGCACAACTGAGGCTTCACGATGAAGAAGGCAGTCTACATTGGACAGCACTTCCAGTCCTTGGCAGTTTGAAACCCCATCAGTGGGTGGTCTGCTCTATGAAATGATAGTCTTAATTATCTTGATGTATGTCTAAGCAATCTGCTCTTTCTTTTGTGGTATTTTAACCTATGCAGAATGCTCCACAGAAACTATTCTCTTAAAGACTTGCCATTGGTCTCCACATAGCCAAATATCTTCCACAGCCATTATTTCAAACTACTATTTGACTTATTTTTAAAGAGCATATTTGAGAGATGTTTTAGTAAATAAAGTTATTTACTAAATAAATAGCTGGAGAGATGCCTTAGTAAATAAAGTTATTTTTTGGTGAGCATGGTGATCTAAAGTGATCCTCCTGAACAGTAGTTTAAAAAAAAAAAAAAAAAAAAGAGTTGAACCTGGCAGCATGTACCTGTTATGCCAGTGCTGAAGATGCAGATAGAGGAGAGTCTCTGACAGTTGATGCCCAAATAAGAAAGCTGCAGGTTTAGTGAGAGACCTTGCTTCAAAAAATAAAGAGAATAATTGTAGAAGATACCAAATATCTACTTTTTCTCTACTCTTTCAAAATTAGCCACATGCGTGTATGTGTATGAGAGTGCACACGTTCATGCATGTACCAAGGAAGAAGGAGAGAGGGAGAACACAGAAGAGAGGGAGAAAGAGAGAGAGTATTTGAGTCCAGTGTACCTATCTGTAATCTTAGAACCCACCAGATAAATAAACAGGGATACCATGAGTTTGAATTTTAAGGCAGTCTGGAGTGTTTAATGAGATTCTCAGAAACAAAATCAGAAGATAGCATTTAACAGCACCCTCTCAATCTTTTAGCCCTAAGAATCTTTTTGCCACATCCTCTAGGAAGTTACCTGAGCCTTGGAAGTATGGATGGCTTGCCATGTCCATATGTGTATCATTAATTGGACTCTATATGTTTATAAGAACAGGAAAGTAAGAAAAGTGATATGCTCAGGGGGGCAGGAGGAATTGAAGAGGAGATGATGAATCTATAAAATTTTCAAATAATAAACAATAATTTTTAGCCCTTTCTCTCAGAGTTTAGCTTCAGCTCTCTTAGCTTTTCTCTCTGTCACTCTGACCTATGGAAATACTAATACACAATAGCTTACATTTTGCTTCCACAAGAAAATGTCCAATTTAATATAGACAAAAATGTCTTTGCTACCCTGAGCCCCTGACTCTCCTCTTCCCCATTCCATCTGTCTCAGTCATTGGCTCCTACACCCTGCCTCTTGGTGTATGATACTGAAAAAGAGTTTAGCAACTTTCTTCCCTCTAATGTCTTTTCTAGTAATCCACCCTAAACTCAGTATAACTCCCCCAGCTCTTTTCTCTAGAAAACACCTGTACCTATATCCTCCACCTTGAGGGGAAGATTCTGTGCTCAGCTGTGGTATTTCAGTAGTTTTTACTCTTATCCTTATCAACCAATACTATAATTCATAAATACAAAAGTTATCCCTACAAATAAAAATCACATATTTCCCTGGCCACCTGACTCACTAACATAATTGAGACTCCACAACTAAAATTCCTAGCAAATGTTGCTGTTATAACTCCTTTTTTCTCTCCTCCTCTTCCCCTGCCTTTTCTCCTCATCCATCCTGTCCTGCTTCCTTTCATCCCCACCCATTTCTTCCTCTACCCATTTTGTCTCTCTTTTCCTGTGCTCTCTCATTCAACAGACAACTATATAAACCCTTGGACAAATAACATTTCTTTTAGCTATATATTAATATAATTCTCAGTTGACCTGTGACATTCTCAAAGGTGTATACTCCGAATATCCCATAATGCCTGCCTTATTCCCGTATATCTATTATTAATATATTATTCCTAGGTATGACTTCATTTACTATATTATTCCTAGGTATGACAACATTTACTATTTGGTGTCACAAACAATACGCATAGCAACAACTATTTGTTGATGCAAAGTTGATACCTCTTTGTATCTCCAGTTCCAAGCATATGCAGATAAGTTAAAGACCAAGATACAATGTATATTCACTAAGTGCCTGCTTTTCAAACTATTCTTTTTTTGTTAAGAGGTATACATATGTTTTGGGGCAGTCTCATTTCCTCAGCTTAGCCCAGCTAATTCTTATAGAATTAATAATACTAATAATATCAATCTTTTGTTAATAAAATCATTTCAGTATTTTAAGGGAGTTTCTGTGGGGCTGTAAATCTCAATACATATATATATATATATATATATATACCACTGTATATTGGTATATTGATAAAAATTGGTAGAAATTTATAAATTTAGGATATACTGAAGTTGGTAGTCTGCGTGCACAAATATGAGTTTGACTCCCAGCACCACTGCCTTAGCCTAGCATATTTTCTCATGCCTGTAAACCCACCTCAGTGTAGTTAATAAAAGAAGCTGAAAAGTTCTTGTTCACTCTCATTTCCCTAGCAAGTTTTTCTGTCCTGTCCAGAGAATGAACTACTAGCACCATACTTCGGGTTAGAATGAGTAAGCTTATTAAGTATATAGCAAAGTGAAAGAATAAATAGCAGATGGACAGACAGAGTGTAGTTAAATAAATACATATATAAATAGCAAAACATTACCAGATTGGGCATACATATATTTAGCAGAAATTGACTGTGGAATCCTTACTGGGGGTGAAGTTTTTAATAAAGAGTGTTTCTAGAAGAGCTGACTGATTCTCAGTAAAACAACAAATAACAACAGATGGAGATAACATCATCTGACTATCTTTCTGTCATCTGTTTTTCTATTATTTATCATATTTTATGTAATTGTTTATTATCTATTTCTTGTCATCTGTCAGTTTTAAATGACTGTTTAATAATGTATAGGCTCATTTCATTATAATTTACCTGTATAACCTATCAGTTTAAAAGCTTCATGCAGCCAAGAAACTTACATTCTTAGATCCCCAGTACTCTGCACAGAAAAGGCCAAGTTGACTCAAAAGTAATTGAACTTTTAAGGGATAGTGACAATAAATCTATAAGTGACTGAAGCTAGTGGGATCTGAACAAAGTTTGCTCTCTTCTTCCCTTGTGGCCTTACACATATATCTTATATTCCATGGTGTGACATAAAAACATTTCCTTGGAAGAAAAAGATCATAATCAATCTTCTGATGCTCAGTTTAGTTTTTCAATGCCAAAGTCAAAATGAACATCCTACAATTTTCAAACATATATTTAAGAGGCTCCAGGGACGAAGTTGAATTGTTGCCAGGAGCAACAGCTCCAACACACTCCACTCACTCCTGTGTCTCTCACCTGAACCTTTATACTTAATTTTGCATAAGAGTCACTTCTTTCCATTGGTTTCTAAATTAGTCCTTAGAGCACAGAATGTAGCTCTGCTAGCAGAATGCCTGCTGAGCACCCTCAAAGCCGAGATTCAGTCAAACTACCACATAAACCTGACTTAGTATGCCTGCCTGTAATCTAAGCATTTACTCAGGAGGTGGAGGCAGAATCATCACATGTTCAAGGTCAGCCTCAGGTACATAGCCAGTTCAAAGCTAGCATGAGCCAAAGCCCCTATCTCAAAAGAAAACATTATAAAACTTTGGCCACAAGTGAGTTTGTTTATTAGTAGTTGTGATAAAGAGCTAGAATTTAAGCCCATTGTCTCAAACTCCATTTCTTACGTAACTATAGTTTTATGTAGTCAATTCTTTCTTAGTTTGCACTATGTTTTTTTATAGGTGTCTGTAGATCTTTAGAATCTCCGAGAAGGACCTGTAAAATGACAGAGTGGATGAAGACTCTGCCATTGAAGCCTGGTACCCTGTGTTGGATGGATCCCTCAGACCCAAGAGATGGAAGGAGACATCTCACTCCCAATGTTGTCCCCTGGTACACATTCACTCTCCCATGTAGTAATGTTGAGAAATTAGGCTCAGCCTAGACATTCTAGGTCATATGTCCACCAATTGCCAGGAATGTACCTGCCTCTACCTCCTCTGTGTTAGGATTACAGATACCACCACATCTGTCCTTTTTCAAAGTATCTTAGAAGTGACTTCAGATCCACACACTTGTGTGGCAAAGATTTTACCAACTGAACTATCTTTAAAGCCTCCCTAAAAGCTTTCTAAAGTCATGTATGCCCAAATGCAACACATGAATTGGGCTTAACACACCGAAGATAGAAACTTGACTTTAACAAGAACTCCTCCAGTAACCCTGGGTAAACTTAAATCCTCTATAAAAATGGAAATAATAATTGTGGTTGTTTTAAGCCTGCAATTCCTTGAAATATTGTTTGGCATGTGATTACTCCTCAAATAATCTCTGTTCTTCAGATACATAGGTCACATGTTCCCCATTCTTTCTTCCTTTCTATTCAGGTACACATCTTGTTGGTACTTTAGAGAAAGCTGGTTGGGTTTTTACATTCCTGATCCTAAAGGATTTTGGTACCTTTCATCAAACCATCTGGAGATTTTAAGCTACATTAAATTTTCTCTGGGGCTTCTATTTGAATTTCTTTATGTATGGGAAGCTAATTAATTTTAAAAGCATTATAAATTCTGATAATGCATAATGATGTGCCAGGCTCCCCAGGCTCATTAAGAATTATAACCCTCTTTTTATACCCCAGTTTCCTCCCTCTACACAAGACCTTGCTCCTATCTGAGTAATTACTGCCAAGTGCTATCATCTAAAATTCATCACCTTCTGAGCCAAAGTCATGTCCTCTTTCCCCAAACAAATCCTTTATTATCATCATCTCTGCTTCAGCTGCCTTCTTTGCTATTGTTCTCATCATCTAGAGTCATTAGTCACAGCAGCAGAAGTTGCTAATTTTAAATTTTATCTTTGAGGTGCTAACATCAGTATAGTCTTACCATGGGAATACTGGGAGGCCTTGTGCATAGCCAGGTCAGCCTTGGAGGTGTAGAAGACAGAATGACAATGGTCAGATGTCAGACTTGGATCTCCAGATTTCACCTTGTAAATCTGGCACTTAGTAGCCAGAGCTGAACAGTCTCACAAGACCATTATGATTGCTTCACTCAGGAAATGAGAAGTATCCTGATATTAAGGAGATAAACATTGAGGAACAATGTCCAAGGTTATATCCTCTACTCTCTACACACACTGTGCACATATGTGCTCCTTCAAGCACCAAAAATGTACACACACACACACACACAGAAGATACACACATATACCACACACATTGACACACTCACAAATATACACATACATATGTAAGCAAACATACATTCACATATACACACATATACATATTTAAAAACTAAAACAAACACTGTTTATAACTGTGGAGTCTGAAGGAACCAAGACTATGTAGGTAAAACACAAGAAGGAGAGTATTATCCACAGTAGAAAGTCTATTGAATTAGTGCCTCATGGAGAGGCTGCCTTCAGGGCTATGAAGGCCTGCTTGCTTTATGCTAATCATGGAATTTAAAAGATAACCTGTCCTCATAGCTGAACTAGGGTCTCTGCAGCCAGTCTCTACACAGAAGCCAGAGCCTTGTCTGACTGTTTGTTTTACGTTTAGTACCTGTGGAAGTAGTCAGTTCAATGATCTATGTATTCACCTACTGGCTACACCACTAAGCAGCCAGGGACAGTAATGGAGAAGACAACAAAATCTATCCAAAACATGAAATCAAGGAAATGGGTTTTGTGTGTGTGTGTGTATGTGTGTGTTCTTATGTATATATGGTATACATACATATGAATACATGTGTGTGTGTGCATATGAAGCCCACAGGTAGACATTTTATTTTTATTGAAACAGGTCTCCAGGTCTCTCACTGAACCTGGCATCCACTGAACTTGGCATTCTCTTGGTACCAGGAAAACAAGTCCTCAGATACTGGATACTTCTGCCTTCACCTCTACAGCTGTGAGAATATGAGTTACATAGTCTCACCTAGCTTTCTATTTCTTGGCTCTCTGTGTGTGTATGTATGCACGTGCATGTGCGTGTGTGTGTGCATGTGCGTGTGCATGTATGTGATATAGTGCCACATAGTATATCTATGTGTTAGATGTGTGGGGGACTACATGTTCCCTTATGAGGATGGAAGACAGAGAAAAACATCAAGCATCTTGTTCCACCACTGTCTTGTTGTCCTGAGAAAAGGTCTCTTACTGAGTATGGCACTAGGCTAGCTTCCAATAACCAAACCTTCATGATCCTCCTATCTCTGACCTCCCCAGCACTGTAATAACAGACATGCCAATGGCTACACTCCCTCTTATTTACATAGTTTCTGGAGACTTAGAACATTTTGTTGGTGAAGTAAATACTCTTATTTATAGAGTTATCTCTAGCTTTGAACGTGCACTTTCAAATGGGAATGGGAGAACTGAACACAGGTCCTCATACTTTTGGAACAAGGACTGTACTGAGTCCACCATCTCTCCAAGCCCATGGCAAATGTTTATATAGAAAATCGTATCTACTGTCACAGAAGGAAAAACTAGCAGCCTTCTGCTTTAATCTTAAGACTTCTGTTTAAATATCAAGTGAGTGGCCTTTCTGGAGCATCTGAATATTCCATCTGAGAAGACTACAGAGAATGGTGTAAACCAGAGATACAGGTAAAAGCTGTATGATGCTGTTTTACAAGGGCTTGGTGATACAAATCTGGAGTCCCTACACTCAGGAACTGGAAACAAGACAATTAGAAGTTCAAGGATGTTCTAAGTTACACAGATTTTGAGGCCAAACTGGTCTCCTGGAGCCTTTTTTCAGAAATAAAGAAAAAAAAAACCAGACAGAAAGAAAGAAAAAGAAAGAAAGGAAGGAAGGAAGGAAGGAAGGAAGGAAGAAAGAAAGAAAGAAAGAAAGAACAAAAGAAAGAAAGAAAGAGAGAAAGGAAAAGAAAAGAGGTTTGACCAAAATGGAAATGGAAATACTGAGCTCAGGCCACAGATAATTTTATCAGCATTATCTGGGGGCATCAAAGGTCAACAGAGCAGCTTTTTTTTCTTTCTTTTTTTTCTTTCTTTCTTCTTCTTCTTCTTTTTTTTTTTTTTTTTTTTTTTTTTTTTTGGTTTTTCGAGGCAGGGTTTCTCTGTGTAGTCCTGGCTGTCCTGGAACTCACTCTGTAGACCAGGCTGGCCTTGAACTCAGAAATCCGCCTGCCTCTGCCTCCCAAGTGCTGGGATTAAAGGCCTGCGCCACCACTGCCCGGCCAGAGCAGCATTCTTTAAATTTATAATCTCACTATGCAAAGTTAACACTCCCAGAGAGGTGTTAGGGTTATGCCAAGTATCCTACAGGTGTCTTTAAACTTTTTTCTAATTATAATGACAATCATTGTGAATTTCAAAAGTAACACTATTCCAATGGTATTTGTCATGACACTTGGGTTGGCTCCTAACTCTTGAACCCTGAACCTCCTTCCGATAATTTGAATGTGTTATATAGCATCAGTTGTTGTTCCAGATATCTATATAAATCCTTTTGTATACTCAATACATTAGTAACATTTTTTTTCTAGATGGTTAACAAAAATAGATATCTTAAATCCTTGTGTCAACGCTATTGCATAAGCAGTGGTGCTAGCAATTAATGGAATTAAAGCTTTTATACCAGCAATAATCAAGCCTGCTACCCTCTTGCTTCTGCTTAAAGCCTAACTCACTTTTTCCAGCACTTTCAAGCTTTTTTCCGAGAATCGAGGTTTTGTAATACTCAGCACAGTGAGACCAAAGCTGGTTGAGAGACCTCTGTAACAGACATGCCATGTTTCAACAAACTAACATAATTGGAAATTATACAGTTAATGCAACTTACAATAAATACTGTAGGAGAAATAAAACCAATTTTAGCTTGACAATTAAAAGAGCCTTAAAACATGCACTAACCGTTGTTTGAAATCTAGATCCTGTCCCAACATTATCTCTTGCTATTCTAACATCATAGTGAGCTACAGCTAGCTTGCAAATATGTCTCTGACACAGTCCAGATCCAGTCTTCCAAAAGTAGACTGTTATTTCCCATGTTGGATTGATTTCTCGACCAGTACATGATTAAGTCCTAATAGCTGGTAACCTTTAAGAAGAATACAAGAGATTCTCTATCCCACAAGGTCTAAAATCTTGAGGCAAGGCAGCTTATCTTATCTGGGATATAGTCAAGCAAAGGTGGGTCAGGATCATATGTCCAATACAGCTACCTAGTTACCCTTGTCAGGGCACTCAACAAGCTCACAGGTCGGTATCATTTTTGATCTCAGCAACAGTATGTCTCATCAATTTTTTAAAAGTTCCATGGGCCTCTTCCACCTTGTCCTTGAAGACTATACAAAATTCCCATAATAAATTGTTGACAAAACCTCAACTGCTCAACTACAATTGTCAGACTGATTATCTGTTTTTTTTATTTTTATTGGATATTTTATTTATTTACCTTTAAAAGTTATCTTCTCTTCCATTTCCCCCCAAAACCCCTTATCACTCCTCCTCCTATTTCTATGAGGGTGTGTTCCCATCATCCTCCCTTCTCTCAAATTCCCCAACACTAGAAGATACAAACTTTCAGGAACCAAGGCCCTCCACTTCCACTGATACCTGACAAGGTCACCCTCAACTACCTATATAGGTGGAGCCATGAGTCCCTTCCTTTGTGTTCTCAGGCTGAAGGTTTAGACCTTGGGAGCTCTGGTTGAGTATTTTGATACTCCTCCTTTTAAGAAGGACTAAAGCACTCACACTTTGGTCTTCCTTCTTCTTCTTGAATTTCATGTGGTTTATGCATTGTATCTTAGGTATTGGGAACTTTTGGGCTAATATCAACTTATCAGTGAGTGCATACCATGTGTGTTCTTTTGTGATTGGGTTATCTCACTAGGGATGATATTTTCTAGTTTCATCCATTTACCTAAGAATTTCATGAACTCTGTTTTTAATAGCTGAGTAGTATTCTATTATGTAAATGTAACACATTTTCTATATCCATTCCTCTGTTGAAGGACATCTGAGTTTTTTTCAGCTTCTGGCTAGTATAAATAAGGCTGCTATGAACATAGTGGAGCATGTGTCCCTGTTGTATGTAGAAACATCTTTTTGGTATATGCCCAGGAGTGGTATATCTGGGTCCTCAGGTAACACTATGTTCAGTTTTCTGAGGTACAACCAGACTTCTTTCCACAGTGGTTGTACCAGCTTACAATCCCACCAACAATGAAGGAGTGTTCCTCTTTCTTCACATCCTCACCAACATCTGCTTTCACTTGTGTTTTTGATCTTAGCCATTCTGACTGGTGTAAGGTGGAATCTCAGGGTTGTTTTGCTTTGCATTTCCCTGATGACTAAGGATTTTAGTCATTTTAGTCACTTTTTTGGGTGCTTCTCAACCATTTGAGTTTCTTCAGTTGAGAGTTCTTTATTTAGCTCCGTTTAAACTCCATTTTTAAATAGGATTATTTGATTGTCTAGAGTCTAACTTCTTCAGTTCTTTGTATACCTTGGATATTAGCCCTCTATCAAATGTATGATTGGTAAAGATCTTTTCCCAATCTGTTGGTTGCCACTTTGCCCTATTGATGGTGTACTTTGCTTTACAGAAGCTTTGCAGTTTTATGAGGTCACATTTGTCAATTCTTGATCTTAGAGCATAAGCCATTGGTGTTCTGTTTAGGAACTTCTCCCCTGTGTCCATGTGTTTGAGGCGTTCCCTCATTTTCTCTTCTATTAGTTTCAGTGTAGATAGTTTTAAGTGGAGGTCGTTGAGCCACTTGGACTTGAGCTTATGGCATATATATCTTGATGAAGCTAGCTCTTCTTGTCTTGGGAATACTTTTATTCCTGTTCATCATGTTAAAGCTTATTTTTAACAACATCAACATGTTGGTAGCCAAAGTGCATGGCTTAAACCTGAAAATGTACCCCTAGACAGTTATTAAATTTACATGCTGGCAAGCCAAGGATGGGTAAGATTCTGCACAGAGCCTTACCAACCTAAGATAGAAGTGCATTGCCTTTGATAATGCATACTTCATGATGGGTAAGGAACGCATTCTTGTCAAAAAACAACCTAAGACAGACTCAGTCTTGGTAACAAAATGAAAAAGATGGAAAAGTGGAGAGCCTTTGAGGCTCCTTGGCAAGAAGCTGATATAGGCCAAGGACAAGGAAATGGGCTGATGACAGGAATATGACATTGACCAAGGACTAGGAAGTAGACTTCAAGCAAGAATGTGACATTAGTCTAGAACAAAGAAGTAACTCAGGTAGGAATCTAAATCCTAGGCTACAACAAAGAAGTAATCTCAGGCAGGAATCTAAATATTAGGCTAGAACAAAGAAATAATTTCAGAAAGGAATCTAAATTGTAGGGTAGAACAAGGAAGTAGGCTTCAGACATGAAAATGACCTTGGGCTAGGATAGGGAAATAGGCTCAGATATTTTGGTCATCCTGATAAGCCTTTAGAAACAGTGATCATGGGAGTGTTCAAGTAATCTGGTTTAATGTCTTGCTTTTTCTTTGACTATTTGTGTTTATTGTATTGCTTGTTCCTTGACTATTTGCATCTATTGTATTGTTAGACCCTTAATACATACATGTAATCAATGGTATAAAAGCATAAAGGAAGAAGGAGTATAAGATAGGAGGCTCCAGGGAAGGGAAATGGGGAAAGGGGATGACATCTGTATTGTAAATAAATAAAATATCCAATAAAAAAAAATAAAGAAAAGGCTAAATTCAAAGAAAAAAAAAACGAAGAGAGGCTGCTACATATTATCTTATACACAAGAGAAAAAATACAGCCACTATAAACTAACAGTAGCTGGGCATACTGGTACTGGGTCCACAAAAGTCAGACCCTCATAAAGTCACCTCTTCAAGGGGAAGGGATGCACATGGTTGTAGACACATTACTGTTGTGTTAGCAGCAGATTCTGGGAAAGGGAGAAGCATGATAGTCAATTCTGTACCTACCAGCCACTGATAGGTCCAAACTCTGAGTCACACAGACAGCTCTGATTAATCTCCGTTGGAAACTAAACAAAACCAAAACTGGTAAATAGATACAAGTAACTTACAGAGAAGAGAGCAGAGGCTGGAAGGAGAGGGGAAAATGGCAGAGGACTGAGGGTTGTGGACCCAACTATATAATATACATGCTTAAAAAGAACAAAATTTATTAATAAAGAAACAATATTTTAAATCTCAAAAAGAGAAAAGAAAGGAACAGAAAAACAAAAGAAAGAAATAGGAAAGAAGGGAGAGAATGAAGGAGAGAGGGAGGAAGGGACAGAAGGATGGAGGATCAATGGAAAGATAGGTGGGTAGGTTAGTAGATGAATGGATAGATAGATGGATGGATAAACAGGTGAATGGATGGCAATAAGAGCCTCAAAGCACATGTAGACTGGAATCTGAGTTTTGGCCTCTTCCTGTTTCTTTCACTTGTTCATCTAACAGAAGAATGTCTGAGATTTTGGTAGAACAGCTATCCTTAAGCTTTGGCAGTTTATTTAGGAAACTACTTTTGTGCTTGATGGATCATCTCTGGTAATGAGAGTTGCTGACAAAGCCACATAATGGGTGGGGGATTGGTGAAAATTTAAGCTGACTGTGGAAACATTTGTGGTTTGTGGATTACAAGCCAATGCTCCCAGGTCTTTGGCACAAGCACATGTTCTTAATATAATATTAATTTTCATGTAATGTATCATGAAAAAAGCTTCAAAATGTATTTGTACTGAAAATCTTCTTTTATTCTATTCTTTTTTTTGTTTTTACTCTGAGTAGCTAAAGGGTCCACGTGGGACTGATTGTCTCAGGATGGGTCAGTAGTTCTCCTGTCAGCCTTGACCTTCAGCTTTCTGATTCTGAGACACAAAATCCTCCGAGGAGTTGTGCTTCATCCCACTTGAGAATTCAAGATTGGGCTGTTTTAGTCAGAAAATCTGTTTCTTAGCTGGTTTGTTGACAGGCTTCCAAAACCCATCAAATATGCCAGAATTTGCCACAAGAACTTTGTCTTTCTCAGAAAATAAGCTTGAAAGTTGGATCAGCAATTAATGGGCCAGTAGGAACTCAGGCCTCATTGGCATTCTGGAGCTACTTAAAGAAGTAAGGTGGCTAGGCAGGATTTTCACTGACCTGGAAGGTGATCCTGGGGAGACGTACCACCTACCCTTACTGGGGGATTCTCAGGACCATGTTTTTAGCTTATCTATTATAGTCTGAAAAAAGCTGCCAATGTGTCATCATGGAAACAAACCTCAAATTGTATTAAATAGAGTTTACAATAATAAGGTACTAAAAATCAGTTCTGAGAAAGAAATATTATTCATTTCAGTATGTACCTAACAACTATGTTCCAGATCACTGGCATTGTAGTTACACTAGTGAACTCTCAGGAGTGTGCACATAACAAAAAAAAAAAGGGAAAAGGGACCCAAATGTTTCTTGGAATTCCACAAACATCAAAGTCTTCTATAGAAATCCTTAACATATCAGTGAACTCTGGGTTCAAGTGAGAAACTCTGCCTCAATAATTAAGGTGGGATCTATGAGGGAAAATGTTCAACATCAACTTCTAGTTCTCTTCTGCACATATTTCCATGTACATATGTGACCTCCCTTTCTATAAAATACAATACAACACACACCCACACACATACACATACACACCCCCACACATACTACACACACACCCCCACACACATACACACCCCCCACACACAGACAGACAGACAGACACCCACACCCACCATTCACATATCCAAGAACCAAAAAAAAAAAAAGGACCTGTATAGATCACAGATGCCTGAGAACAATGAGATTATACAAATCAACTAGAAGAAAGATACCTAATAAAAACCTAGTATGCATCAGGAGAATAAGACTGAAAGAAGGCCCTAAGACTGACCTATGGATGACTAGAACACCACTATACCCCCACAAGCAAATATTATAACGGATTGTGTACAGTATATTAGACTTTATGTGTTCTTTCTTCCTAGCATCTCCCTACTGGCAACACCCTTGACCTTCATAAATTCTTCTCCTTGAAGAAATTCAGAAGACTAGGAGCCAGGGAAGTAAAAATTAACTTGTAAAGAAAAGAATCTTATCCCTTAATATTATTATTTTAAAAAAAAATAGCATGTGTGTTTGTGTGTGTGAGTGTGTGTGTGTGTGTGTGTGTGTGTGTGTGTGTGTGTGTATTTGTGGGTATATACATACTATAGTGCATATGTGGAGGTGAAAGAACAATGTTGTTCAGTCTGTCTCTTCTACTTTCCTGTGAGGTTCAGAAATTAACCTCCACCATTAGGCTGGCTATGCAATCATTTACCTTGCTGAACCATCTTACCTACTCTCCTCTTTTCTTGATTTGGCATTCTTTCTTTTTTCTTGTTCTCTTTCTTTCCTCTTCTCCTCTTTCTTTTCTTTTCTCTTCTTTCTTTTTTTTAATTGAAAATAGATACTCTTTTAATACAATAGAGACCATAGCTTCCCCTCCCTCCATTCCTCCCACCTTCCTCCACCTCCTGTCTCCCCTGGATCCACTCCCTCTCTGTCTCCCTTCAGAAAAGAGCAGGTCTCCAAGAAACAACAACTAAACATTACAGAACAAAATTCAATAAGAAAAAGAAAAACCCTCATAATAAAGCTGGTCAAGGCAAATGAACAGGAGAAAAAAAGTCCCAAGAGCAGGCAGATGAGTCAAAGACACACCAACTTCCACTGTTCAGGGTTCCATGACATGGCCTTGGCAGACATTGGTGGGAGAGGAGGTCCTTGGTCCCGTGAAGCCTAGATGCCCCAGTGTGGGGGAATTCGAGGACAGGGATGGGGGAGAGGTAGATGAGTGGGAACATAGCCTCATAAAAGCAGTGGGAGGGGGGACAGAATAGGGAATTTCTGGGGAGAATGGGGGAAGGGGGTAACATCTGAACTGTAAATAAGTAGAATATCTAGTTTAAAAACAACAACAACAACAAAAAAGAGTTCCACCAATACACCAAGCTCACAGTCACAACATATATGCAGAGGAACTGGTTCAGACAGCAGGCCCCAAGAGGCAGCTTATATGAGCCCTGCTTGGTTGATTCAGTGGGCCACTTTCTCTTGGTTTTCTCCATCCTCTCTGACTCCCACAATCTTTCTGCACCCTCTTATATCTGGTTACCCAAGGTTGAGATGAGGAACCTGATGGAGAACTCCAATTTCTGCACAATGTATGACAAAGGTTATTTACCTCTCCTCCCATCTGCTGACAGAGGAAGCCTCTCTAATGATGACTGAGAAAAATGAATCTATGAAAATAGCAGATTATCAGGAATAATTTCATTGATTTTGTTTTTTATACAAGTTGTGTTTGGCATTACCCTGCATCTCTGGGCTATCTAGTCTCTGGTTCATGGCTCTCCAAGCAGTGTAGGGCATGGGCTTCCTTTCATGGAGTAGATCTCAAATTAAATCAAATATTGCTTGGCTAACTCCACAAGTTGTATACCATGACTGCTTTAGCCTATCTGGCAAGGAGGATATGTTTATTGTAGGTCATAAGCTTTGTGCTTGGGTGGGTGTCCATGGTTTTTGTTAAGTAGCCTACAGAGAACATTCTCACACAAAAGAGATTAGAATATAAGGGTGAATGTGCCCTGCGCAATCGTCTCGCCAGCAAGAACGCACACGGGCACCAGGATCCTTCTGCAGCAAGCGTTTATTGCGATGAAAGGAGGAAGAGAGAGAGCCCCAAGATGGCACTGCTTTATATACACCCTAGGGTGGCGTGGACATATCTGATTGGCTGCTTGCTCATAACCCCGTATGACGCCCCAGGCTGGGCAGTGACTTTGTGTGCTTTCACCACTTGCACATGCGCA
The DNA here is from genome assembly GCA_030674055.1 of Rhabdomys pumilio. Classification (NCBI taxonomy): domain Eukaryota; kingdom Metazoa; phylum Chordata; class Mammalia; order Rodentia; family Muridae; genus Rhabdomys; species Rhabdomys pumilio. Next base: position 17,430,785 of record JANHMN010000009.1, read on the forward strand.
ATTTACTTGTTTACCCACGGGAGCACCGGATGCCAGCACCATCTTGTAATGGCGAAAGCTGTTACCGCTCGCTGCGGCTCTCTACAGGTGAAAGCCTCATATAGGCACCAGCTTAATTTCTCAACCTTCAATGAGCTGTGCAGATACATTCCTCAGCAATGAGGGCTTGGTGTCAGTTTGAAGATAGCCAGTCTCTGTCTATGAGCACTAAATTATGGGTTTTTTTTTAGATCTCCGTAAGACCCTCTTGACCACAACTCAGCCAAATACATCCCAGTCCTGCCACTGGAATCCTTGCCTGATCACAAGAGAGGCCAGTTCAGACTCTCTGTCATTATTAGAAGTACTCACTAGAAACACCCTTACAGACTCCATGAATTTTCCACTGCAATAAGTCTCCATAGCTACCCATATGTTCTTTAATTCCATGTGTGTCTCCCTGTCTGCTCTCCCTCCATCACCCCAACCTAATCCCTGTTCTTTCCATTCCCACCTTCCAGCAGTTTATCTGAAAAATCTATTCCATTTTCCCTTCTCTGCGAGAGGCACACTTCACCTAGCCTATCTGAGTCTATTTATTGTAGTTCGTTTATCGTTTATGTAATAGCTAATATTCACTTTTTTTGCTCACTTGGACTTATACTGTGTATGTTTTCTTCAAACTAAACAAAGGTCTTTATGTCTCACAAAATTCTTGAAGCACCCCAATATTTAATGATGCAAAACTTGTTTTCAATGTCAAACAACTCATTACCTTGTACATACTTTTGAACAGGTGCATGATCATCTGAGTCTTGATTTTATCATTTTTTCAAAGGAAGAAAGTCTAGACAATGCATGACTGTCAACCCTATTAAATAAAGCAATTATATGTTAGCACATATAATTTGAATAAGAAGAATAATTTGTTTAACCCAGGGCACACACAACATCTCCATTAACCATTGAACATTGTGAGAGAATGTAGAAGGTATATTTAGTTGCTGGTTATTTTGGTGTCCTTAAAAAGTAGTAATCCTCTTAGTGATGAGGTAGTTCAGTGGGTTAAAGTGTTTGCTATCCAATCAAGATGGCTTGAATTTGAACCCATGTTAAAAAGCCAAAGGTAGGGGGCATAGATCTGTAATGCCAGCAAGCTTACAGAAAAGTTGGAAACAGGGAGCATAATTAAGTGTAAGCTCATGAGCCAGCTCACTTATAGTATATATAGTGGAGGTAGAAACAATAAAAAAAGAAGACACTTGAATAAAATAGAAGATGAAAGGAGAAAACTGAATCCTGAAAACTGTTTTCTGATCTCCTGAACCCAAAGCATATGCATACCAGTCAGTTCCACACATAGACACACACACACACACACACACACAGAGAGAGAGAGAGAGAGAGAGAGAGAGAGAGAGAGAGAGAGAGAGA
>JANHMN010000009.1:17439587-17499989 GCA_030674055.1 Rhabdomys pumilio
TATATATATATATATATATATATATATATATATATATATATATATATTCATATTACCACTTTGTTCAAATCATTACCATACTGGCTATTCTTTTCCACTAAACCCCCAGACTCTTCAGAATTCTCAAGACTGAATTCTGAATTCTAGAGTGAATTAATCACTGAGAGATTTCATAATAAAGGATAACTTTTTTTCAACCCCAGCCTGGAGCTTAGGATAAAGAGATCAAATGATCAAATGTCAGAATCAAATTAGAAAGAAGGATAAGTCATGAGAGGTTATTACAAACCAGGCACTGGTCCCAGAAATGCCTGATGCAGGTGCCTGTGGCATTGCTAACCTGTCTTTTTATGCATAGGCTGACACAACAGTTAGAACATGAGCCTGCACCTTTATGTCAGATCCCATAGTCCAATCAGGCCACAGTTTCCTGCAACTCTCACTGGGGCAGCATTTAAGAAGTAGGCTGTCTGACACCCCTAAATTATAAAATTTATAAATTTTATTATATATATTATAAAAGTTTATAAAGTAGCAGATATTATATTTGTTCCAAGGGACCAAGAATCCTCAGAGGTATTTCTTCACAGAAGCTGTAAAGCTGCTGTCTGAGGAGGTTCCTCTTGCCTGTCTCAGTATCCCTTGCATAGCAGCTATATATTTTTCTCATAATTCCTATATTCTCTTTATTCTTAATATTATGAAGCTCCTTTTCAGGCTTTAAAGCAAGCTTCTCCTGACTTCTAAGGCTCCATCATCTCCAGATCTCCAGATATTGTATTGTAAGAGTTGAAGAATTATTGAAAGAAGAACGCAGACTTGATAGGATGCAAAGACAAAGAACATTTATTCTGCAAAAAAAGCCAGTATTTGGGGATCAATCATTTCAAGCAAAATGGTGACCACAAAGGAAGCTCACAGGCCCCTTTTAAAGCCTGTTATGGCTTTCCTGGTTTTGGTTGGGTAACCTTCACCAGGATTTGCTGAGCTTATGTTATGTGATATTTGTACACTTCTGATTGGTTCATAACTCCAGGGAAGGAGAGAAGGTTACCTTATAAGAACTTTTTTTGTATCCATTGTAAGCTCCTGGCCAGATGTCATGGAAGTTGCTGGTTGGCTGCCCCTTTGATGTGTCTTTTCCAAGAAACTTTGGCTGTCCTTCTGAAAATTGAATCTAAGGTGTAACATGGCTGCCTGTTCTAATATGGAGTGAGTTAGGTCCTTTCATTAATTTTGTCTAATGCTATTCCACTTATGTCACAGCTCCCTTCCTGGACATGCTGCTGTTCTTGTTTTTTTTTTTTTTTTTTTTTTTTTTTTGTTCAGCAATCACTAACAGGCGTTTCTACTTCAGTCTGGTGTGTATGCACCTCCTACAAATGAATGACTTCTTGGATTCTATTTAGGTTGGTTCTATTCCATGTGCCTCTTTGTAAGAGAAATCTTACCGATTTCAGGAACATTTCTGTGAACTGGGCAGCATCAAAGATGAGAAGCAAAAATAGCTGCCACGAGAAAAAACTGATGTTTCTTTCTCTCCTCTCTCTGCTCTCAGGATCGGACGTAGCTGACTTTGATGGCCGGAGCTCACTTTTATACAGGTTCAATCAGAAGACGATGAGCACCCTCAAAGATGTGATCTCCCTGAAGTTCAAGACGATGCAAGGAGATGGAGTTCTGTTTCATGGAGAAGGACAACGTGGAGACCACATCACCCTGGAACTCCAGAAGGGCAGACTCGCGCTATACCTGAACCTAGGTAAGCTCATTCCTATGCATATGTTGTGTATGTGACTATTGAGGACAGAGGGGAAGCTAGGGTATCCTCCTCAATCACTACCCCCCTTTTTGTGGCACTCTCTCACTGAATTGTAGCTTACTGATTTGGCCAGGATGACTGACAAACAAACCCAAGGGATCTTCCTGTCCCTATCTCCCCTTCCTGCTCCCACTCCATGCTGGGATTTGAAGCACAGTTGCTGCAGCTGGCTTTTTACCTGAGTTCTGGGGCTAAACTCAAATCCTCATGCTTGTGCTGCCTTGTCACTTATCAGGTATCTGCTCTTGAAACAAGAAAATGTTGATTTGATGTAGGATAATCTTCATATTTAGGTTTTAGAAAACACTGTTGGGAATAAAAGCACAGGAATAAAGGTTTTAGATAACCCAACTTTGAATTATTTGTGGTTACATTTGGTTTCCTTCCTATACTTAGTTTCAGTTTGAAGGGAGATGTTTCCAAAATGATGGGTTGGTTTAGAGATTAGTTTACAGGGGAAATCAGTTCTAAACATCATGGCCTCTTTAACTCTGTGTGTGTGTGTGTGTGTGTGTGTGTGTGTGTGTGTGTGTGTGTGTTGTAAGAACATTAGTATACATAGATGTACATAGATATATGTGCACACACATATGGAGAACTGAGCAAGACAATAGTATCTTGCTATCTCTGTGTAATATTGCCTTGAGACAAAATCTCTTACTGACCCAGAAACTTGTATTTGGGTCTAGGCTGTGTTGTTAGCAAACCCTTAAGATCCATCTATTTCTGTACTGAGTGCTGGGGTTATGGACACTCATGGCCATGCAAGCATTTATTATTATTATTATTATTATTATTATTATTATTATTATTATTATTATTGATGTGTTTATAAAAAGATAAAGATACAGGGGATATGTTTTGGTGGATTGTGGTGAGGTACAGTATAAAATAGAATTTATTCAGGGCATGGGGAGGGGAGTTAAAGGATAGTAAAGGGAGAGAGAGAGAGAAAGAGAGAGATAGAGGGAGAGAGAGAAAGAAAGCAGGGGAGGAGAGAGCGAAGAGAAGAGAGAAGTAGAGGCCGGCTATGAGTACATGGAGAGAGAGGGGGTAAGGGACAAGAGGACAGAACAGGAACAGGAAGGCAAGAGCACAAGGAAGAGAGAGCAGAGGAGGCAAGCAGCTTCTTTTACAGTGAGTCAGGCATACCTGGCTATTGTCAGGTAACTGTGATATGGAGCGCAGACAAAATGCTAGCAATTACCATTATTAATTATTATTATCTTAATACATGAGTGGTAGGAATTCAAATACAGGACTGCAGGTGTTCAGACTCAGTGATTTTTATACAAGAACTCTGTAACACACTTGGGAGCATCTTCTCACACATCAAGTGGAGTCAGGAATACTAGCTAAATGATCTCTTTTATTTGTCTTTATGGAAGTAGAACAGCAATTAATTTCAAATATCTCACCTATGTGGTGGTACTTATTTTCATTTTTAATGGCAGAGATATCATTCTGTCATGCAAGACAATATTTCTCTCTACAGGAAGCTACAACATAACATTTTAATATTTTTTCATCTGTATACTTAAAATAAATTTTTTAGAACTCAACTCTAAAGTAATTTAAAAATGTTTTAATTTGCTCTTATTATGTAGAGCTTCTCATAAGGACTACTATGTACATAACAACACAAAACAAAAAACTGAACCAACCAAACAAACAAAAACACCTGAATGTCAGGAGAAAACTCTTGTTTTGATTTTCTTAGTGAGAGGTACTATGCACATTTGCTAATGGAAACTAAGTCCCTGGCCTATCCTTTGTTAGGAAGGCCTACCCCTGGAAGGGTGAGCCTGGGTCATGAATAGCAGCTGGCTTAGTAAAAAGAATCATCCTGCCTCTCTGCAGTAGGATGCTTTGGAACTCTGGGTGGACAATTCCCTGGCTTTGCCTCACTGCCAGTAGGTCCACATTCATTGTACCATGTCTTCTCTGAGAAGAAAGGAAAGGCAAGGCAGGTCCTAGGAAGTAGGTCCTGTGTTCCTTAGTACACAGAGAAAAACTAAATAAGCTTTCCTCTTGAAACAAGCAAACAGAAAAGATGTATATTGGAGCAAAAAAAGTGGCCTTTTGTATTTTCAAATTAATGTCATTCATTGATTTATTTGTATTGTGGTGTGTTATGGCACAAGTGTCATGGCACAAAGGTCAGAGGACAGCTTGTAGGGGTTGGGTCTCACTTTTTTGGTGTGGTTCCCTAGGATCCAACTCAGGTCATCAGACTCAATGGCACATGCCTTTACTCTGCTGAACCATCTTTCTGGGACCCAGAGGGGCTGCTTTGTGTGATACTCACTCCTTATTTCCCCTTTAATATGTATTAATATAAAGGAGAGGAGGCACATTGTCCTTAGTATTTATTATATAGTAGGCAAGAAAGAGGAGTATAGTTTAATACAGGGTACAAGCTCCAAGATACCTGGGGACATCAGAGCAAGCTATATTTTAGTCATTATGAAGCAAACATGAGAATCTTTATTGTACAACTTAGCTCCAGAAACAAACACTGTAGGGCTTTATTCTGGTCTTTTTTCAATGGCAGATCCATGTATCTGCTTAGTCTGCAAAGTAAAATTAAGGGGAAGAAGTAGGAAGAATCACCACATCTCCAAGTTTAATTCAAAAAATTGATGCCTAACACATAAGATAAATATAAACTGTATGCTGAGGAGATGACTCTGTTTCTAACTTTCCTGTAATACAACTCTAAGGATCTAAATTTAATCCACAGACACCACCTGCTCCCAAAGTCAGCTGTGGTACTTGCTTTTAATTCCAGTACTGTATAGGAGACACAAAGATCCCTGGGTCATCCTGCCTAGCCTATTTGGTGAGTTCTAAGCCACTAGGAATCCTTGTTTCAAACAAACAAACAAAAAAATCCAAAACAACAAGGTGAAGAATAATTAAAGAATACTAGAGATTAACTTCCTGTACATACACACACATACACACACACACACACACACACACACACACACACACATGCTATGTGCACAGAATAATAAGGAAGATGGATAAACTAGAGACATAGCATACTGCTCTTCAAGTGACAGTTTGTATTATCTAGTTATGTGTGCTGTGAATATTGGGCAGAATTGGTTCTGTGGTGAAATTTTACATGTCCTTCTTTCCAAGTGTAGAACACAGATTTTTTTTTTAGAATTACTAACTGGGCATGAGATTTTACTCTTCAATGCATGGGGTTAGAGTGCTCCCCCTGCCAATGTTCACAAGATTCTTTTTAATACCCATGACAATCTGCCCTCTGTAGAATTACAAAGGTAAGAACTACACAGGCACTTAAGGAATTAAAGGGCAGAAGAATTGTGTATCTGGTGAACTCTGTTTAAGTACTGAGCAACTCATCAATGGAGTATGTGAGTTACTCATCCTTAAAACAGTTCAGTGTTTTTGAACAGAACTGGAATGTTTGGTAATCCCAGCACAAACAAATCTAGAACAATGAGAATCCTGCCATAGATCAGTAGCAGTGCTATGTGTCCTTTGGGGGCCAGGTTCAGAGCTCAGAGGCTAAAGCCATAGACTGTATGACAACTTAACAACATAATGGCAACTTTCTTCAACTCGAAACGAACCGGTGACCATATATTTTATAGTTCCTTTGAGTATTATTAAGTCAACTAACTATATACGCAGAATAATTACAAAAGGCATTTTGTACTTTTCAAAAGTCTGCATTCAGTGACTTTTACATGCATATGTATATTTCATTTAAGGCATGTGACAATTCTAGGCAGTTTTTTCTTTTTGTTTTGTTTTACCAGGACACAGAGTCTCCCGCACCCCAAGCTGGCTTTAACTTTGCTGTATAGCTTAGAATAAACTGGAACTTCAAGTCCTCCTACCTCCACCTCTGGACTTCTGAGATTACAGGCACCACATACCATCCAATTTATGCAGTGCTGGGCATAAAACCCAGGATCTCCTGGATATTACACAAGTACTCTAACAGTTGAACCGCACCCCCAATCTCCATATATGTTATTTCTAATCACATTCCATGATGACTGTTAATTGTGTAAGATCTTATTACTGCCTACCTACAGAACATGGATCTGAAGATTCTTTGGATCTTACCTAGTTTCCTGACACTATAAGTCCTATCAAATTATGTGCTTATCAAACAGTAAAGTACCAAGTACCAGGTGGCCAACATTCAGGTGTTAAAGTGTGAAGGTGACTGTTCAACGTGATGTTAAATTATTTAGAACTGATTGTGAAGGAAGAAGACAGATATTTTAGACAATGTGAACAAGTTTGAAATGTTCTTTATAAATTCTGTAATTTATGAAATAAGTTTATGTTGAACTAAAAATTCATTACCTGTTGCTGTGCCAAAATATCTGACCAAAGCATATTAAGAATGGAAGGACTTTTTACACCTCTCTAGTCCATCATGGTAGACATGGCCAAGGATGTTTATGGCCACTATTCACATTACATCTGCAGTCAGGAAGCAGAGAGAGAGAGAGAGAGAGAGGAAATGCTCAGCTCACTTTCTCTTCCCTATACTCTCCTGGTCCCCAGCCCATTTATTCTTACTGCCTACACTGAAGTTGGGTCTTCCTATCTCAACCCTGTCTAGAAACTCTCTTACAGACATGTCCAAACATTTGACTCCTAGGTGATTCAAGATCCTGCAAAGCTGGCAGTAAAACGTAATTGTTGAGTTACCTGCAAGTGAGCAATAAGCTGAGCACTATTGGTCTAAAAGTTGTACTTTTCAGTTTCTGCTTCTAAAATATTTCTACTTACCTTCTAGCTTTGTAATATTAATTAAAATATAGCACCCATTCATCACTTAAACCATATCATGTAAACTCTCTATGAGAATACCTTTATATGGTAGGAAAGTCAGAGAAGTTGGAAACCAATAAGAAGCAAGGATGGAGCAATCCATGCTGGAATTCCAAAGACTAAGACTTGTGTTTCATTGCTTTAGTGATATCTAATGAGTTGGCCTGTCATTTTGAAAAGGCAGCTGGTACTGGGGTGGTACCAAGCCAGCTGGAATCACTTTCTTTGGTTTTTGTGTTTTCACTTGGGACCTTAGGATACCACTTGTGAGTCCTGCATGTAATAAAAACCTGTTACAGAGCCGAGTCTGTCTGGTCCTGGACAACCTATAGAGCTGTAATTTGCTTTGTCATTCTATATAAATCCTCTGCCTTTGAATCTCTCCATTTTCCTTCATGAAGATCTCTGTTCTCCAATTCATCGAGCTAGCTGTTTTGTAAGCTCTTCAAATCCTATTCAGAATTACTGCCCACAAGCCATCAGGTTGGCAGGGTTGTATGCTGGTAGTAAGAACACAGAGATGGGGGAGTATCATCCTTTTGCCAGCAGGAAGAATAGAGAGAATATTAGCTTTGGGGTCAAGTGGAGCTGAGTGATAACTGATTCTTTATGTCTTTGTGTATGTTACACAGCGTCTATGCAAATAACCTTTTTTTTTTTTCTGAGTTGTAATCAGGAATTATTAAACCAATGTATGGAAGTGTTTTCAGATATAGCCCAATGGTTAAGAGCACTTCCTTTTTCTTGGAGAGGACTGGACTTGGCCTAGAATTCATGTCAGAGCTCTCCCAGTTGCCTACAATTTTAATTCCAGAAGATCCAATGTCCTTTTATGAACTTCATGGATTTACACACATAAAATAAAATAAAATAAAATAAAATGATAAAATAAAATAAAAATCTTTAAAAATACAAAAGAAATATAAGGAGTATTTCTGTTACCTACATAAGAAAATAGATAAGGATGAAAACATGATTATTTGTTCAAGTGTTTGCTGCTCAGAATGAGAGTCTGAGTGTCTATCTGTTCATCTTCAGAATGCACAAAGTAAGGCCGGGTTTGGTAACAAAATTTTTAAACCTAGTAGTAGGAAGGCAGAATCAAGTAGAACCCTGGAATTCTCTGGCCAGCCAGTCCATGCTATCCTTCCAAGGAAAAGGGGAAGGAGGAGTGAGAATAAACATGAAACTAAAAGTGCAAATATTAGTTCTGGAGTGATGACTAAGTACCTTCAGAAGATGCCTTCAGAAGATTATGGGCTCTTGCACACAGGTGAACACAAACTCACAGATGTAAACACACACACACATACACACACAGAAACATGTGTGCAAACACGTGCACGTGCATACACACAGCACACAAATATTAAACATAAAAACGTAAGGGGTTGATGTAGAGATGTCTCAGCAGCTAAAAGCACCTTTGCTTTTACAGAGGGACTGAGTTCAATTCCTAGGACTCACGAGGCAGCACACAACCTTGGTTTATAATTCCAGTACCAAGGAACTCAGTGTCCTCTTCTAACCTCTAAAGGCACCAGACAGACATATGGTGTACAAATATATAGCTGAGCAAAACATTCTTGCACATAAAATGAATTGTAAAGAGCTAAAAGTAATCAATCTTTTAAAACTTCAACCTCCCCCCTTTCCCACATTCATTACAATAAGGCTAAGGAAGTACTTCTGTCATGTTCAAACTAAATGGTTAAAAAGTTTCATTTAATTAGAAATAAATTTCCCTTTTGTTTCTGTCCCCAAAGCCAGCTTCTTTCTTCCTATGTCATTTGTATTATTCTCAGCTGTTCATGGGGAGTTTTATCTTGTCTTAATAAATTGAAAATCTGTTAAAACAGGGTAATTGAACACCAGGAGCAACTGAGATAAAACTAGAAACAGGTGTCCCAAGATAAAAACTTCGGTAGTATGTTGAGAATTGTATTTTTATGGTTTCCATGACAACAGTCTAGATTTCTAGGGAAGGTTTCATTAGATGATTGTTGTTCTTTCTTCATCAATATAATTGTAAGCTTCTGATCCTCAAATAGTAGAATGTTGCTTTCTACATTTTTTTAGTCAAACCACTTCTCACTACCTTTCAGGTAAAATGATTGAGTTTTAGTAAAAAGTAACTAAAAAAAAAGGAATGAATAGAATGTATTTATATATTTCTCTTTTGGAGACAATTAGGAAATAAATATGTGGGCTGCTGTGATGACTTAGTAGGTAACGGTGTTTTGTGCTAAGACTTAAAACCTGAATTTAATGCCTAAGACACAGGAGGTGGAAAGAGAGAAGATGCATATTCCCACCATCTCACATAAATAAATGAATACTTGTAATACAATTTCAGTCTGTGAGTATGGACACAATTCAGTGTTAGATCACATTAAGAACTCACCCACCATTTTCAAGACATTGAATTTATCTGGAAGCCAACACTGAAACACATGAAACTTCCTGTAATTTAGATGGCATGCGATATTTCACATAGGATAAACATAATTTAATAGTGCTCTTTCTGGCTATTAAAATAGGTATTCTAACTCTAAACTGTAGAAGGAAAAAAACATTTATTTTGATTTTATGGTAAATTTTTGTGGTTTATGGGTTCATAGTATTTATTGGTGTTTTTGCATAGCTGTCTTTAGTATGCATTTGCCCTTTTCTATTCTACTTGTATAAACCCTAAATTAAGAATTGTAAATTGCTAGATATTTTATTTATTAGCTGCCACTTTTAATTTCATCAAAAAATATAATTTTCACTCATAAATATTTTAAAATATTACAAGAACTTCATAAACGCCACTTTAACATCTATCATATCTTTTGGTGATTTTACATGTAGTTTAATGTTTATCCAACTTACTGAACATTATGTCCATTTTTGAAATCATAAGCCCTTTTTTCAGCAGCTTTCTAATTTTAAATTCATTATTATATAATGCATTTCCAGAAAGGGTGATTGGGGCCAGGACTTAAAGATCCCTCTCCTGACTTGGACTTCGCCTTGTAGTTTGCTCTGTCTGCAGTTCAGTGAGCTTGCTTTCCTAAGATGTCTAATTGACATAGTCAACTAATAGGGATCAGACAGCACAAAATGCCTATCTTCCTGAATAAAGCAAGAAGGATCTGGATTTCTAAATGCAACATGAATTAATGCTAAAACAGGCTGTAGTATTTCCTCTGATCTCAAAGCAGGGATAAGCTGTTATGGAAAGAGAAATTATGGTGATTTCTTTTTCTTTTCTGTTTTTTTTTTTCATATGTACACATGTTAGACATGTGTGAGTGCAGAGTTTTTACTTTGTATGTATGTAGGCATGCATACGTGTGGGTAGATGTGCATCTGTATGTTCCTGCAAATGATGGTCCACCACTGATGTTGGAAGTCATCCTCCATTGCTCTTCTTCCTTATTTATCAAAAATGAGTCTCTCAGGCAATCCTGGAGGTCAGGGAAATGGGGAGAGCTGTGAAGCAGTTTGCACTGCAATGTTCAGCCTCCACGCTCCAGGGCTGGGATTAAAATGGGCCACCACACCCATCAGGCATTTACTAGGCTTTCTAGAGATCTGAAGTTTGATCCTGGAGTTTGCACAACAAGCACTTAAACTGCAAGACCACCTCTCTAGGCCTCAAATAATGAAGTTTCAACAGAAAAAATATCTTCACTATTAAGGTAAATATAACAGAAAAAGCAACATTCAAAAAGATATAGATCAGGAAGATATCCTCAAAGTTCATTCAGTAAATGTTTGACTAAATCCAAATTGTTGTCAAAACAAATGGTCAAAAGTCAGAGAATATGGCTTACAAAAATGTAATAAAAATGAAGAGATTGTTCAACTTTTCCCACACCAAGAGAACTACATAGTAAGTGGCATAAGGAGGTGACTAAATGGGTCAAAGTGTTTGCCGGCTAAGTGTGAGGATCTGAATTTGGATCTCCAGCACTTTCATAAAGCAAGACTATCTATAAATTTGTATAATTTTTACTGCAAGTTGAGAGACAGGGATAAGAAAAAATCTCCAGATCATCATAGGCTGGTTACTCCAGGGCAAACAAGATACTCTGTCTGAAGCAAAATGGAAGGTGAATACTGGTGTTCAATTCTGTCTCTGACCTCCAGACATTCATCATGGTACACACACACACACACACACACACACACACACACACACACACACATATACATACAAACACACACACACACACTCACAATTTATAAAAATTTAAAAAAAATATGTATCAGTAATGACAGCTTTTTTTTAATGTTGAGACAAAATATGTGTGGTAGTGGCAGCCATTACCTTTTTCGTTGAGGGATTCAATTCATACAGTAGGCACTCAACAGTTACAGCTGGAATGGTTATGATTTTTTCTGCTGCTGTGTTCACAACATACTCTGGCCATTGGCTTACTCCAAACTTAGGTCAAGATTTACTTTCTTCATTCATAATCCTCAAAAATTGCATGTGTGTGTGTGTGTGTGTGTGTGTGTGTGTGTGTGTGTCTCTATGTATGTTTACTTGTTTTTCTTAAATGTAGAAATTTTTCATTTCAATTTTATTCCTGTATCCAGTACTATAAAAAATTCTGTCACCATGCAATTGCTGGTGTCCTTGGACAAATTATATTTCCTGTCAGGAAGTGGGGTACAGAACTGGGTTCTGGAATCAAAGAAAAAGCCTGTGCATAACTCCTGGTAAATGCCCAGTAGTATGCAAGGTAGAGGGACAGCTTGAGCTGAGTTTGTTTGAGGAAACCTCAGGTAACCCAGTCAATCAGCAATCAGTGCTGCTGATGTGTAGGATTCAAAGCTGATGTAGCTAAGACTTCATTCCTTCTTCTTCCCTCTGCAGATGACAGCAAAGCTCGACTCGGCAGCACTGTACCCTTGGTCATCCTGGGTAGCCTTCTGGATGACCAGCATTGGCATTCAGTTCTTCTGGAGCGTGTGGGAAAGCAGGCAAACTTCACTGTGGACATGAATATGCAGCACTTCCGGACCAAGGGTGAGACAGATGCCCTGGACATCGACTATGAGGTAAGTCAATCCTCCCCACAGGTTCCCAGGAATGGGAGGAAGGTCTGTAAATACAGTGTTTAAGCACCTTCATCTGGGCTAGGACAAGAGGGAAGAGTCTCCCAGGAAGATCTACACTGAGGTCTAGAAATGCCTTGGTCACGCTTTGTTTCTCTGATAAAGTATCAACTGTATAACTTAAAAATCAATACTTTTTACTCTCTGTGGGCATGTGTGTGTGTGTGTGTGTGTGTGTGTGTGTGTGTGTGTATGCATATGTATGTATGTATGTATGTATGTATGTATGTATCCTAGTATAATTTCTGTTGCTCTGTCAAAAAAAGGTGGCAACAAGTGTTTATCTGGCTTTTATGATTCCTGATTAGAATCCATCATTTCAGAAAAGTCAAGATGAGAACTCAAATACTAGGCAGTCACATTGCATCAACAGTGATGATAAATAAAAAAAAATATGCATTTTCCCTTGTTTATTCTCTAGTAACTTTTTTCACATTTATGTAATCTAGGGTACAACCCATGTGATTGCACAGATCACATTCAGAGTAAATGTCCCCACCTCAATCAGCAATAAAACCAGTTTTCTACAAACCAGATAGAGCCCAGTCTAAAAAAGACTCAAGTGATTCTCTTGCCAGGTGATTCAAAATTGTAGCAAGTGGATATTTGAAGCTAACCATAAAAATGTCATGTATCTTTAAGTGTGTACATATGTGTGGTGTGTGTGTTTGTGATCATGTGTGCACACATGTGGATATATATATATATACTTATAACCTCCCAATGTTATTATTTCTTGCTTACATAAGACCTTGAACAAACAAATCTTCTTAGATAAACAATTTTAATTAGTTGAACTAATAAACAATACAGAAAATGTCAAGAAAAATCTCAGCATGAACTAGCAAGATGGTTCACCCAGTAAAGGGATATGCTGCCAAGCCTGATGACTTGAGTTCAGTACCCCTAAGTCACATACAAACATCTAATTTAAAAATTTCCAGGAGTCTTAAAATCTGTGTTCTCAGCAGGTTTCATTTGAAGTTTTAACTAAGAGGCTAGAACTTTTTTCTCTATTTCTGTGGTGTTAGAGACTGAACCCAGACCCCTGATGGAAGAGATCTGTAAAATGCATCAAACTACACTACAAAGAAGGGCACAGATCTTGTAGTTGAATAGTTGGTGTACCATAAAATAGGGTATCCAAGAGACAGTGGAAAGAAGGATGTGTCTCTTGGGATGGGGGCAGAAGGAGTCAGAACATCATTCATAGAAAGAGGTACAAGATTTCCAGCAGGAAACTTCACTAAACCTTGAAAGAAAGTTCCAGTTAGTCTTATCAGAAGCTGTCTTAGTTGAGGTTTTACTGCTGTGAACAGACGCGATGATCAAGGCAACTCTTATAAGGGCAACATTTAATTGGGGCTGGCTTACAGGTTCAGAGGTTCAGAATATTATCATCAAGGCAAGAGCATGGCAGCATCCAGGGAGGCATAGTGCAGGAGGATCTGAGAGTTCTACATCTTTATCTGAAGGCCACTAGGAGAAGATTGCCTTCCAGGCAGCTAGAGGAAGGTTGTAAAGCACATATTCACAAAGACACACTTCCAAGGCCACACATACTCCAACAAGGCCACATGTCTTAATAGTGCACTTACTGGGCCAAGGATATTTAAATCACCACAGAAGGTAAGATGTAGGATGTATTTACCAGTCCCCAAAGCAGAAATGGCAAGCAACAGAGTGGTCAGGGTATATGTACCAGTCCCCAAAGCAGAAATGGCAAGCAACAGAGTGGTCAGGGTGTATGTACCAGTCCCCAAAGCAGAAATGGCAAGCAACAGAGTGGGCAGGGTTTAAAACATTAAAAGTGCTATGTAGAGATCAGTTAAGTACAGGAGGACCAATGGTTAGATTTTCAGAAATGTTGAAAGCTGTTTAGTAGACATGTCCATTATTAAAACATAAACTGAACTGCATAGATGTGATTAAATAGATAGGACATTAAATTAAATGGAACATTTTTGAGGAAATAAATTTATTAATTTGTAATTATTTTGCTATGTAATTATCTCTCATTTATCTATTTACACACCAGAATTTTTATAACTGCTTTGTCAGGAAAAGGTCTTATACCAAAATAATGATAAATATTGCAAGTTCAAGTTTGACTTACTGTTTTATAGATGTCCCAGACCAGGAATTGGCTAACCTTATGTCTGATACGAAGCCCTGGTGGGATACGGGATTAAAATGAAGGAGAAAGAAATAATGGAAAAATTAGGAACAGACAGCTTTCCCTTTTGCAGTCATTATCATCATGAGCAGTAAGAAAGGTCTTTTTCTTTGATGCCAACTTCTGTTCAGTAGATAACATATGCCATTCAATAACTTCAAAAGACACATTGATATCCTTTGACTCAAAATGCAAGACACCAGGTAGGTATTTTTGAATTGCTGACTATGGAAAATCTTTGAGTATGCATAACATTCTTATGACAGCTTCTTTAATTGGTGGAAGAAACAAAGGCATCATAGTAAATTAGATTAATTTCAAAGCACAGAGATATCTTTAATGAACATGAAGGCAATATTAAGAAAAAAAACATAAAGTACTTATTCACTCTCACCATATTTTCCTAAATATTTTAATGGCCAAGGTCACTGTTCTAAAATCTATTCTATTACCTAATTTACTATTGATTTACAAGTCTGTTTACCATGTATGATCCCATTAGTATAGATAGTTTATGAGCTCACAGCTGTGTGACATTGAAGTGAATATTAAGGACTCAGATAGGTCCCTCAGTTTATGAAGTTGGAACTTTTTCCTTGCCTCCTGAAAAACAATTCTTAAGGCTGAAAACACTTGAAATGTTCCTCTCATGCAATGAGAACTTCAGGAGCCTCAAAAAAAATTTGCCTGATTTTGCAGACAGGTTGCTCTAGACATCATAAAAGAAACAGATTGAGGGTGGTGGCCAACAACAGCTGCACTGGATGAGAAGAATTATGTGTCAGAAGTATCTAGCCTTGATTACTTACCTCAAAGAGGTATAGATAAGCAAGAGCCTTTGGGGTGGAAAGAAATGTTCTATTCAGCTCTTTCCCATCCACAAGATGGTATGAACCAAAAACTCAAAATTTCAGTTACTCAGAGGAAAAACCATTGCAATTCTTAGAATGAGCTGAACACTGATGTCCATGTTGAGGACGGTTTCCATCACAGTACTTTTGCTTAAGTAGAAACCACCCTCTAGCCTCTGCCCAGAATTCTGTGTACAAATGAGATATCTCCTCCTATAGTTGGAAGGATGCTGATGTCATTTCACGAAACCCACTGTCAGACAATTCCAGGATATTTTTCAGACTTCCTCTATTATGTTTTTATTAGGGCTAATTATATTATGCAATTTAGTCTTTACTTACCAACTTTACCAAAAGGTAGAGCTACTGGTCTGAAAATATAGTAATTACTGAACTTTCTTTTATATCTTACAGTGGTTTCAATGAGAAGTGCTCATATTTTCATTCTTGGTCTCCAGTCAATGGAACTGATTGGGAAGGATTAGGAGATGTGGTTTTATTGAAGAAGGTGTGTCACTGAGGGTAGTGCTTTGAGATTTTAAAAGCCCTAAGCCACTTCTAACTAGCTTTTTCTCTCTGCCTAATGCTTACATATCAAAATATAAGTGCTCAGCTACTGCAATAGTTTAGTCCCTGCCTGCCTGCTGCTGTGCTCTATCCCAGAATGGCCATGGAGTCTAACCCAGGGAACCATGAATTCTAATAAACTCTTTTATTTTTTTCTATAATTTGCCTTGGTCATTGTATCTTATCACAGTAATATCAAGTTAACTAAGACAGCATTATGGATGTTGATCAAGAGACATTATGGCATTTTGTGAATCATCCAGAATGGCTTTTGTCATCCTAAGAAGTTTGTACCCATCTGCTTCCCAGATGCAACATGGATAAGGCCTTACAGAATGCTACCAAACAGGTGGAAGCAGAGAGAGGACATATGCATTTAAGAATGTTCTTCAAACAGACATCACTGAAGCCACGAACGGCTCCAAATGATAGAGTAATATGACAGCTTTTCTTTGTCCCTCCTGCCTGGAGCAAGAAGCAGTTTAGAAAGATGTTTTTAGGACATTTGTTGTCTAATGACCTAGTAGTTCAAGAAGTCCTTTGTATTCAAGAGGGCTCAGTGAACCTGTTTTATATCATTATCTAACAATATCCCAAGTCATAGGATCATTTTAAAAACACTTTCATATATCAGCCATTCCGTACACACAAGGAGAAAAATTCATCAAAATAAAATATTTTAATTAAGGGAAAAAAAAACCAAGAAAATTAACCACACAAAAGCCTAAAACTAGATTGAACTAAAAGCTCTGAACATTTAAGAATAAATGGGTAGAGGGCTCAAGAGATGGCTCATCCAGTAAAAGTGCGTAATGCTCTTGCAAAAAACCGAAGTTGAGTTTGCTGCATATGCAAGGGTGGCGTTCAACTCAATGCAACTCCTGCTCTAGAGGATCTGTTGCTGTCTTTGGAGCAACTGCACTCATGTATAAGCACATGCACACACACAAACTTATATCTATATATTTTTTAAAATCTCCAAAATTGCATGTGTGAGCTGGAGATAGCAGCACACACCTGTAATGTCAACACTTGACAGGTATAGGCAGGATGATAAGGTATTAATTTTAGGCTATGTAGAGCTCATTCCCAGTCTGGACTACCTGAGACCATTTCTAGAAAAATGAACAAATAATTTATACTGGCAAGCAGTGATGTACAGTGGACTGCAAACAAACAAGCAAGCAAACAAAAAGAAAGAAAAGAAAAGAAAATAGAAGGGAGCCTTGTTGGAAGAAGGAGGAAGGGGATATGAGATGATTATGGTAAAAAGTATGATTAAGATATATTTTACATATTACATATATAAATAATAAATTATAAATGGATTAGCAAAATGAAATAAATATTCCATGATATTGATACAAGTTTATGATTAAGT
Source organism: Rhabdomys pumilio (assembly GCA_030674055.1). Taxonomy (NCBI): domain Eukaryota; kingdom Metazoa; phylum Chordata; class Mammalia; order Rodentia; family Muridae; genus Rhabdomys; species Rhabdomys pumilio. The sequence goes on from JANHMN010000009.1 coordinate 17,456,330, forward strand.
TTATACAAATATCTGAGAAAATGAAATAATTGTTTGAATTTGAAAGTATAGAGTTCTTAATAAGTATGACAGGGATTCCAGAGGACAAGTAATAAAACAGCATAATTTTTATTTCCACAAAAATATTAAAAATACTTTCCATTCAAAAATTCATGTTTAATGGCATCATAACCCACCAAATAGCTAGAAACAATGTTTTAAAATATATAATTTCTAAAAAATTGACGAATATAGTTTTTGACAAATCAACTAACTCAGATATGGGAGAAAACAAAAGAACATAGACATAGTAAAATATAAATTATTTTTACATGTGCAAAAATAGAATCTATATAATTACCAAAACAGGAAATTCTAAATCATGCTCCAGTGAGGGTTCACTCAGACTTTCAAGACCACCATCTTGTGATAATGCATGTTCAAAGAATCCAAAAGTATAGTGCACTTCATTGTCGGTATATAATAAATATAATATTTAAGACATGATTATATCATTCAATGAGACATGGTTTCCCATACCCAAATTTATTTTCTCAAAATTTGTTCATAGCTATAAAAGTAAATGTACCTGGCTATATGCTTAGAATTACAAGAAAGAAAAAGCAAAAGGAAAAGCAGTGGGCTACTCTTCTCATAGTTAGTCCACTATTTCACTAGTGGGTACATCTTCCCAGGTAAGCTATTACTTTAGCTCACAAGATTAATGACTCTGTAAACCACTGATACCTCAGGTACTATGAAGTCTATCTGATAGGCAGTACCTTATTGTTCATATCCAACATAATTTTTGTCATCCAAAGATCAAAGTGTACATGCCCTCAGCAATAAATCTTACCATCAAATTCTGTTGGATGACCAAGAACCATAGTGAAAGCATATATCATTTTAGGGGACTCTGATGGGAAAATTGTTCATAGTACAAAAGTGTTGGTAATTAAAAAATTATGGTCAGTCCCACGTTAGAGTAGCGCACCAGAGTGTCACAATGACTTTGCATGTGTTCACACCAGAAAAAAGTTCGTTTAAGGCTCATCTGAACGATGACAGGCTGTTCATGGGTCATCTGGGATAAGAGATGATGGTGGCCAGTGAGACAGTTGCTCTCTCCCCTCAGATCTGTAATACTGAGGCTCTCAGAAGACAGTTTTTTATTTAGATTCTAATAGGGACTAGGTTTTCATAACCTTCCTCTCAGAGTTGACCTGTAACCATAAAGTCTAAGTATACTATACTTGTGGTCCCTCAAAAAAATTAATCTCTGTTCACCTGATGGGCTTCATCACATACATGCTTTGTAGTTTAAGTTTCTCATAGGGGTTGATATTTTTCTGCTTCTCTTTCATTTGTTTCTAAAATCTACAACTTGCTGATAATGCTGGGAATATTTCTTAACTATGCAAATTAGTTTTCTTTGTGTAAATTAGCATATCAATTTAACCCTAATCCTACTTCTCTGCTGGAAAGATTTTATTTTTTCTTTTCATTTTTTGAGGGACAGTCTCAGGTGGCCTAAGCTACTAGCACTGAACTAACAGTGTGATTAAAAATGTTCTTGACTTCCCAATCCTGCCTTTATCCCCCAAGCTCTGGGTTTGCAGATGTACAACCATACCCCATTTTTGCAACGACACAGATGGAATATAGGAGCTCATATGGGCTATAGAAGCTGAACGTCATCCCAGTCCCCCATAAGAAGTTGGTAAAAGGTTCCACATGTTAAGTGCCTGTCCTTGCTGCCATGGTTGCTATTGCTTGGCACTACCTACTTCCCTCACCTTGCATACATGATTAAAAGGCTGGCTGTACACTTAGAACTGTTTATCTGTGACTGAAATAACTACACATTCCATTGGTGTTTTTCTTCCTTGGAAACTAAGTTGCAAGCCTAGCCTAAAAGGACTACATAAGGAATACATAAACTATCATGAAAACAAAATAAAAAAATAGAAATGAGAAGATGGGGGGAGGGGCTCAAAGTATATAACATTTACACTCTTGTATTATTTTCTCTTCTATTGATGTACTGAAATACTCTGACCATAGTAACTTAGAGGAGAAAAGGTGTAATTTGGCTGATAGTTCCAGAGAGATACTGTTCATCATTTTGGACAAGGCACAGCAGCAAGAGCACAAGGCTAGCTGAATCTGCAATGTTGAAGTTGGGAGCAAATGACCCAGCCTATAAAAACCTCACAGTTAAGTACTCCCTCTAGGCTCCATCTCTTAAAGCTTCCACAACTTCTCTATGCAGCAGAATCACCTAGAAACATGTGTGCCTCTGATGATATTGGCATTCAAAACCTATAATTAACCTTTAAACAAGCCTTGTAAGAAATGTAATCCATGATGTATCATATAGGAAGCTCTAAGACCCAAGGAGAGGACAGCATGCTCATTCCTCTTTCTCTAGTAGTCAGTTACAGACACATGATGCCCAGAGATTTATGGGGGACATGGCTGCAGTCTTAGAGACAGGAGATGGATAGGTGGAGCTGGGTCTGAACACTTTCTGGGGAAGATTAGATTTTCTTAAGTCACTCCCTTTCATTTTAATTGTCCAGTGTAAAATTATGATTTTTGGTTCTGTTGGTTTTGTATTTCCTTGAATGTTATCACTATGAAATGGTATAAAACACTACCTCAGGGTCTTGTATGTATGAATATAATCCCAGGACTCGAAAGGCAGAGAACAAATGATCCCTGGGGCTTGCTGGAAAACCATTCTAGCTTAATCTATGGTCTCCAGGTTCAGTAACGCTATCACTAAAAACAAACAAAAATGCACTGAATGGCTGGTATCTCACCAGACTCAGCAGGTAAATGCACCTGCTTCCAAGCCTGATGATCTGCATTTACTCTCTGATTCCTACATGGTATATGGCAAAAGCCACCTCTCTCAGTCTTTACCCAGTTTCCATATGTGCTCCATGGCTGATGTACATCTTTCCCACCCTAACTAATTCTCTAATTAGTAAATAAATGTGTTAAAAATGAATAAATAAACTAGGAGGAGGACATCTAGTGTAGAGCTCTGGCTACCATATGGTTGTGCACACACATACATGAGTGTTGACATGCACACATGATTATGCCATGCAAAAGACACATCTTAGTTTCATTTGTTTGTTTGTTTGTTTGTTTTTCTTCACTTTGCATCTGGCTCACTGCCTTCCTCCTAGTGAGCCCCTCAGACAATACTTCCCCCATCACTCCCTCCCATTCTCCTCTGAGCTGGTGGGGACCCCTCTAGGTATGCCCCATCCTAGCACATCAAGTCTCTGTGAAGCTAGATGCATTCTCTCCTAGTGAGGCCAGACAGGCAGCCCAGCTAGAAGAATATATCGCACATAGAGGCAACAACTTTTGGGACAGGCCCTGTTCCAGTTGTTTAGGACAGACATGAAGACTGAGCTGCACATCTGCTACATATAAAAAGGATACATGTTAATATGTAGTATTAAAAAATGACATCAAACATGACAGAAAGTCTACTAATATTAGCTTTATACCAAGAAAGCCTATCCCTCCTCTCTTTTATTGTTCTTTTGGTGTTGGAGGTTGAATCAAGAGTCTCGTGCATGTTAGGCAAGTGTCCAAGCACTCAGCCTCTGCCCCAGATAAGATTGGTTTGGAGGACTTTTTGTGGCAGGGTTGCTTGTGATCTTCCTTCTCTCCCTAAAAAGCAGTTGAAGTCACAGCATAGCACAGCGCTGAGGCACCAAGCCTGAATTCATTGGTTTTTTTTTGTTGTTGTTGTTGTTTTGTTTTGTTTTTTTTGTTGTTGTTGTTTTGTTTTGTTTTTTTAATCAGCATTCACAGAAGCAACTGACAATATATTTTCCTGCTTTATTCAATTTTCTGCTAGAATGTTGATAGTATAGCTAAATTAGCCTTCCACTTCTAATAGAGGTGGCTAATCAGACATGTTGAATACTGGGTGAATTACTGCAGTCATCAGTAAAATAACAGAAAATTAGGCAGGCTCTCTCAGACATACACAGAGCCTGGGGCAAGAATACAAATGGAAAGCCACATGTCCTAATTTAAATATTTAAAGAGTTACAAATCAAGCAAAGGATTCATTCAATGAAATGTATTCAACTCTAGCAACATGATCAAATTACCTTCAAAGTCACATTGTACCACGTCTAGCTCTGTCCATTCTGTGTACATCTCCCTCTTATCCTCAGAAGAACAGACAGGAAGAGATTTTGATAGTGGTATCACGTTTATTAATTAAAACACTGGCATGTATCGGGAAGGTAAGGGTGGTAAACAGAAGTGACACAATTAGGATCTTTTCACCTGGCCCGTGAGCATTGTTTCTAGCAAGCAAGGTGTGGTCTCTGGATTCACAGATAAATGTCATGTCCACATCAGGGACCCCTGTCTTCTCAGCATATAAAAAACACTGAAACAAAGACTTTCATCCATTTCTTTTCTAGAGAAATAAAATATATACGATTTGACCAATTGGCTAGTGAACTTAGTGACTGATAGATTGCTACAACATCCAAACATTTGTGTTAGACAAATTTGTGGCTGGTTTGCTCCCTGTGTTCTCAGTCTGTGAAAGATTTACTCACTTAACAGGAGGAGCCCCAGACATTCTTCATGCTCTATCTTCAAGTGCAAGACCTGATCACACATGGGAAACAATGTGGTGGCCTGTGAAAAAACTGGAGTGGTCAACTTGTACTGCTAAGATCCCACTGGCAGCATCTGTTATTCTGTGCTTTGTCTTCTGGTTTTTCTCTGCAAGGGCCGTAGCAGGCTTTTGAAGAGCATGATCTGATCATTGTCTAGGTCTAGGGAATTGTGTCAAACAGTCAGGTCAGGCTGATGGGCTGATAGCATACATGGTCTATGGAACTTTGAGTTTTCTTAAAGATAGGACTGAACTGAGGAGATGGCTCAGCCAGTAAGTCATTCAAGTATGAGATTTGACATCAAAATACATAGTTAGAATGGTATATAGTTAGTTGGTACATAGAATCTCAGTGTTGTAGCAGCAGAGATAGGTGAATTTCTGGGGCTCAGTTGTCAACCAATCTTGCTGAATTGGTAAGTTCCAGGATAAAGGAGAGACACTGTATGTGTTGGTTACTTTCTCTTGCTGTGAAAATAAATACACCACTACCACACCACCAGGGCAACTATTTTTTATTATTATTATTTGGGTTTCACAGTACAAGTGTTAGAGTCCATGGTCACAGAGTGGAGGTTGCAGGCATTTGAAATCAATTCAAATCAATGCTTAAAAATATTTATTTCCTCAGAAATTTGAGATTGCTGACTGCATTTGTAATGACAGAAAGTTATCAAGTATGACTGTATTCCAGGCATGTAGCTTGGGCTTTCAAGTGACCTAGAGGATAGATGACTCAGTTAGAAAAACATTTGCCTTTTTAAAATGAGAATCTGCACCCCATTCTCAGGACATTCTACTACTTTGCATTCTCTGCTGTGATAAATACCATGACCAAAGAAAGCCCATCGAGGAGGAACGGGATTACTTTCTCTTATTCTTCTAGGCAGATGTCAATCACTGAAGGAAGCAAAATGAGGAACTCAAGCAGAGCCTATGGAAGAGTACTGCTTACTGCTTTGTTTCCCATGGCTTAATCTGCCTACCTTCTTCGTTAGCCCCAGACCACTTACCCATGAGTGACATTGCTCACAGTAGCCTAAACCATCACAAACAAATTATTAATTAAGAAAATGTCCCCAAGAACTTCATATAGGCCATTTGATGGAGGTATTTTCTCAGTTTAGTTTCCTTCTTTTTGGATGACTTTATTTGAAGTTGACAAAATAAAGAATATAAAGAAAATATTGATGTTCAAACAAAGCCTGTTGTGTTGGCAAGCATTTAAAACTCAGTCCTGGGGAAAAAATACAGATGAATTTGTCTCACTTGCCAGCCAGCTTCAAGTCCAGAGGAGAGACATTGTCTCAACGAATACAGTAGGTTGTATACTCTGGACTGATCTTTGACTCACATGTATCCATGTGTGTGCATGTGCATACTCACACATTTAGAAACAAATTGATGTGAAATATTTTATTACATTTTTAATCATTATTGTGTGTATAAGTCTGTGTGTATGTGCTTGTTATTGCTCACCTATGGAGGTCAGAGGTCAGCTTGCAAGAGTCCATGCTTTTCTTCCAGCATTTGAATTCTAAGAATCAATTTATACTGTCAGGCTTTTTGGCAAGTGTTTATATATATATATATGTACTTAGCTATCTCACTAGCTCTCAAATCAATATGTAAAAATGAAGAGAATTTGTCAGAAAATTAACAGCATTGATATTGTTGTATAGTGCTACAAATTCATAAACTTTTCTTCCCCTTTTGTTGGCCATGGAATTTCCATGTGGCTAGGAGAAACTGAGCTTGGTTACATTTCAGAGGAGACTAAAAAAGAAGTCAAGAGTCAAGAGCTCCCATCCATTGTTGGAGAATTTCCATTACCAAATTGACTACCAGAGCAAAGGCAAAACAAAATAGTAACATATTTAAGAAACCTTAAAATTGGAAACCTCAGAATCAGCATTTAAACCGAGCTACAGAAAAATTTAGTAAAAGAGTGAGGAGCCTGTTGTCATGGAAGTAGCATCAAAGATCAGAAAAAAAGGGGGGGGGGTAGCTATGAGAGAAAAGCAGGGTAATAACTTCAAAGGAAAAGAGAAGCAAATTGTACAGCTTCATGCTGTACACCAAAAAGGGTGTTTTCCTGCCATTCTTCTGGCTACAGCCTGTGACACCAGAAATCCTATCAGATTCCTGGAGAGAGGATATTGGCAAAGGCAAGCTGTGAGTAGAATACGCAGTCTCTCTGGTTTCATCTGAGCCTAAGATCAAAGAAGGGGAAAATGTGTAATTTGTCAGGACAAGCAAGTGACAAGGCAACAAAATTTTCTAAAAGCACAAGGCCAAAGCAGAGTGAGAAGGAAATTACTTATGATATATTTTGATCCAAGTCAACAAGTATTGTTTTGATCTATGATTGAATCACATACTCAGAATTGAGGGGGCTGTAGAGGTACCTCACTTGAAAAAGCATATGCTACACAAACGTATAGGCTTGACTTTCATTCCCCAACTCCACGAAAAAAGTGAACTGGGCACAATGGTTTGTGTTTCAACACTGGGGAGGTGGAAATGAAAACATCCTGGGAGCTCCTGGGCTACCCAATATTGTCAAATTAGTAAATGCTGGGTTCAGTGAGAGACCCTTTCTCAAGAAGTAAGGTAGAAGTTGGTTGAGGAAGATACTTAATGTTGAATCTTGGCTTCCACATACATGTATATGCTCATCTGTTAACACAAGTGCATACATACGAACACATACACAAATATGTGTGAATACATATTTTAAATAAGATATGGTTTTGAAGCAAATGTAGTTTTAAAATACTTTAAAGATGAAATCATTAAAGTGTATAGAAAACAGCAAAGGATAATTAGTACCTTGGAAAGTAAAAATAAAGATAAAGATATAAAGGTCATGGTTAGTCTCTCATTATGCTTTCTAATTTACTCTACATTTATTATAAAGACTATCATATAAAATATAAACAAAGACAACACTTAGGAGAAACGCTATCCACTGCCACTCTAAAACAACTACCTCACTCTGCCATGCTGTAAGCTGCTCTGTAGTATGCTTTTGGTGAAAGGCAGTGGAGGCAAGGTTAAGAAAATTTATCTAAGAAAAGTTGTACAACCAAGTGAATTATTCAAGGAACAGAGTCACCTCAAAGGAGGTTTTATTATTATTATGGTCCCAAATATGAGTGACCCTGACCTAAGAACCCTGATACACTCTGCCTCTAATAGTGTGTGCCAGCATAGAAATACAAAGAAATTCATATATCAAAGACATTTGAAGAGACAATCAAGTACAGGAAAGTGAGAAGTCCCTGATACAGGTCTTGAATGTTTTCTGATGACATTTTTTTTAAAAAAAAACTTTTGATTGGTGGAAGCTAGCTATCAAAAGGATGTTCATTCCGACACCGAAGAGGACACTGGATAGCTATAGAGAAGATTAAATAGAGTCCACATCTGTAAGACTCTCAGTCAGTACAATGGCAGAAGATGAAAGTCAGCCTTGTACAATGGTTGTCACAGCTATGACATATTCCTGAGAAGTGCAGGTCACAAAGTCAAGGAGAAAACCCAAATCGGGAACTTGAACATCTGTCACATTAAGGGAAAAAGTCAGGACCATTTTTAAGCAGTCAATGCCCACATTTGTAAACAATAGCGTCCATACTTCATCTATTGTGGATCATACACAAGACTGACTTGGCTAGAGAGCTAATTCAAAGTAAAAATCTTAACTTTTACTATCCAACATTTCATAAATCAGATAAAAATCAAATACAAATGACCTGAGCTCTTGATTACTAGTGAAGAATTCATTGTTTTCTGTGTGGTAGCATTTATGGTGTTGGGAAATATTTAGAGAAATTGACATGTATGAAGCAAAAATAGCAATCTATGAAACAGAGTTTTCCAGTTTGACTAGCTGATAACAAATTAAGTCTACAAATCACAATACAACTAAGTCACAAACTTACTGTGCTCAGGCCCTGCATACTGTGTGCCACCCATCCAGATGTTTTGCTCTGGAGCTATTCTGAATCTCAAGCCACTTCAAAAGTCATGAAGCATAATGGATACAAGAACCATGGCATAAATTCTTTCTTATCTACTTTACATATTGATGGGACAGAAAGTAACTTAAGGAAACAAGAGAATTGTTTGGCTCACACTTTGGTGACACAGTCCATTATGTCAGCAAAGGTATGTCAGCAGAAACTAAGAAAGTTAGTCATATTGCATCCACAGTCAAGAAACAGACTCAAATACTATGTACAACTTGCTTTTTTTGTTCTTATTCAGTGTATGACCCCACCTGCTGAATGGTCCTACCTTAATTACAGCACTTTTGAAACCATCTCACAAAAATGCACAGATATTTGGCCAATAGTGACTCTTCATTCTGTTCACTCAATATTAAGTATCCCTAGTGCTTTCTTCCACCTTAGATGCCCCAGAGAGGATCAGTGAGGAAGCTCCCATACTCTTCCCTGCTGTACTCCCAACCCCACCAAATCTCATTCCAAATTTCCCATACAATACAGGTTGTTCTCTCTCCATGCAACATGAGATTGCAGTTTTGTTTCATTTAGTATTCTCCATATTTTCCTTCAACAATATTTCTACCCTTAATCTTATGATTCAAATTTTGTTATTGAAAAGACAATGCTTTTTAATTTTTCTGTAGTCTTTTAAAGAACCATTCTATAGTCAATAATTACTATGTTTGAAGCAGAAATAAGTTATTTCTTTTAGAAGTTAAAGTAAGCTAATATAAAAGTTAAGAGAACAAATCTACCACTAGCTGTTCAAAATCATATAAACAGTTTTTTATTATAGTTTACATCGTCAATTTACTTCTTCTAAAAGTCACAAAATAAGAAACCTTTTAAAATAAAAAATTCTATAGGGGAAACTGTAAACAGAGATAACATTTGAAAGGTAAATAAATAAAATAGCCAATAAAAATACAAAATGCTCACATTAAAAATAATTGGATAATACATTGAGTGAAAATGACTTTGACTTTTTAAATAGTTATCAATAGTTTTGATAAGTATTTTTAAGCCTTTTCAAGATTTACAAACTGTAATAAATAAATGCCTTAGTTCCTATTAGAAAAATCTTGACTTGAACAAAGAAATTAAAACGTGAATTGATTTCCTACTTAAAATATGTATATGCCCATTTTAAGGCAAATAAAATATTAAGCAGTTCAAAAAGATTTTGCGATTTTATGACTCTATGCTGGAATTTAACTTACTGTCAGAATAAGCTTAACACTTCTTACATGCTATAATTTTTTTTTGAAAAAAGAAGGAATAATTACATTTCTTTGTTGTTTACTATATGTAAATAAAAAGAAAATAGATAACCAATATATACAACGAATGGAAAAGTATTTTTTTTACTTTTATTGGATATTATATTTACATTTCAGATTTTATCCCCTTACCACATTCCCCCCACCACCCAGGAACCCCCTATCCCATCCCTACTTCTCCTGCTTCTATGAAGATGTACCCCCACCTACTCCAGACTCCCACCTCCCCACCCTCAAATTTCCCCCCACTCGGTGTTCAGCTTTCATGGGACCAAGGATCTTCTCTCCCACCTATGCCCAAGAAGGCCATCCTCCCCTACATATACAGCTGGAGTCATAGGTCCCTCCCTATGTGCTCCCAGACTGGTGGTTTAGACCCTAGGGAGCTTTGTTTGGTTGGTATTGTTGCTCTCCTCATGGAGTCACAAACACTTTCAGCTCCTTCAGTCTTCTCTCTAAATTCTCCATTGGGAAGCCCTTGATCAGTTCAATGGTTAGCTGTGAGCATCTGCCTCTGAGTATGTCAGACTCTGGCAGACCTTTAAGGAGACAGCTATATCAAGCTCTTGTCAGCATGCACTTCCTGACATCCACATCAGTGTCTGTCTACCTTTGGTGACTACACATAGGATGAATACCCACGTGGAATGGTCTTCAGACAACCCCTCCTTCAGTTTCTGTTCCACATTTTGTCTTCATATTTGCTCCCTTGAGTATTTTGTTACTCCTTCTAAGCAGGACTGAGGCATCCACACTTGGTCTTCCTTCTTCATGAGCTTCACGTGGTCTGTGAGTTGAATCTTGGCTATTTCAACCTTTTGGGCTAATATCCACTTATCAGTGAGTAAATACCATGTGTGTTCTTTTGTGATTGGGTTAACTCACTCAGGATGACATTTTCTAGCTCCATTTATTTATGTAAGAATTTCTCAAATTCATTATTTTCAATAGCTGAGTAATACTCTATTGTATAAATGTACCATATTTTTTTATCCATTCCTCTGTTGAAGGACATCTGGGTTCTTTCAAGCTTCTGGCTATTATAAATAAGGCTGATTTGAACATAATGGAGCATGTGTCCTTGTTATACATTGGAGCATCTTCTGGGTATATGCCCAGGAGTGGTATAGCTGGTACTCAGGCAATGCTATGTCCAATTTTCTGAGGAACTGCCAGACTGATTTCCAGAGTGGTTATACCAGCTTGCAATTCCACCAACAATAGAGGAGTGTTCCTCTTTCTCAACATCCTCACCAACATCTACTATCATCTGACTTTTTGATCTTAGCCATTCTGACTGGTGTGAGGTCGTATCTCAGTGTTGTTTTGATTTGCATTTTCCTGATGACTAAGGATGTTGAGCATTTCTTAAGGTGCTTCTCGGCCATTCAAGTTTCCTCAGTTGAGAATTTTTTTGTTTAGCTCTGTACCCTATTTTTAATAGGTTTATTTGGTTGTCTGGAGTCTAATTTCTTGAGTTATTTGTATATATTGGATATTAGCCCTTTATTGGATGTAGGATTGGGAAAGATCTTTTCTCAATCTGTTGGTTGCCATTTTGTCTTATTGACAGTGTCCTTTGCCTTACAGAAGCTTTGCAATTTTATGAAGTTCCATTTGTCAATTCTTCATCTTAGAGCATAAACAACTGGTTTTCTGTTCAGAAACTTTTCCACTGTGCTGCTGCTCTGAGTTCAGTGGTTCCTCTAGGATGTCTTGGGATATGGTGTCTTCATGGGAGCAGACCAGCTAGGTGTCTACCCCAGCCAGAAGGGGAAAAGTATTTTCTTAGTGAGGAAGTCATAATCACTGTATAATAGGAAAATTGAAAGTTTATATTGTTGTGTCCATGCTTTATTTGTAGAGTTCTATATTATTATTGTTTAAAATTCTTTAAAATGTTTTGACTAGATCTTAGGAAACTTTGACCAGAAAAAAATAAACAACATAAAAGTATAGAAAATTAAGTTGAAAAATTAAATGTTTTGTGTACATCCTATGTTCTCCCTCCCTAAATTCAAAGAAGTTACCTAGAAAGCATACACGAATATTTGGTTAAACAAAAATAAATATTTCAAATTTAAAAATATATGAAAGCAGTATAATGCTTAGAATTCAAATCACAAGGTAAAGTAATAAACAGGATATAGCCCCAATATAGTAAGAAATATTTAAAACATTTTATAATTCATAAGAAAAAATCTATCTGCCTAATGAGAAGAGAGATAAAGAGACAATGTTATGGTTTGGGAGATTGTGTTGTCCTCTAACATTGTACATGCAAGAGAGAAGAGGTGAAGAGGGGGAGATGAGGAGACATAAAGGAGACAGTAAAGAACAGAGACAGAGAAAAAGGAGAAAGGCACATAAGGAAGAGAAAAAAGGAGGTGTATGTGGGGGGAGACTTAGACAGAGAGAGAGGTCAGAGAAGAACAAGAGGAAAGAGTTAGAGATCTAAGAGGGAAGAGAAGTCTAGGCAATGTGATATTTCCAAGCAATATGGAAAACTTGATTCCTCATCAATAAGGGTGAGGAAAGTGAGAGGATAGTTACTATCATCTTGTCTTGCAAAGCAGAAGCAGTATTCCCAACAGATACTTTCTTCTTTACTATATCCATGATACATTGTTTCTGTTACTTTACAGAAAATATACACAATAAAGAAAACTAAAATCCTGTAATCATCCGAGACATTTACCATTAAAATGTAACTTTGTTCCTAAACTTTGTAGGTGCGTGTGTGTGTGTGTGTGTGTGTGTGTGTGTGTGTGTGTGTGTGTGTTTATGTGTGTGTTTGTGCGACATGTCTGGACACACCATAGCATGCCTGTGGAGGTTAGAGCACAACTTTCAGTAGTTGTTTGCTTTACAACATGAAACAGGGTCTCTTCTGATTTAGTTGCTGCTATGTAACTCCAGAATAGCTGGCTGCTGAGTTTCTGGATGTTTTTCCTAGTCTGGACTACCATTTGTTCATAGTAGTGCAGGGAACACAGGTTTAGGCTAACTCATTTGGACTAGTTTTTTATTGCTGTTTTTGACTGTTGGTTTTAACAAGGGTTCTAGGAATCAAACTTTGGTTGCTTGTGATTTTACCTACTACCATTTCCTGGCCCTTGTGTGCACAACTTACTCATCACTGACTTTATCTATCACAATCAATTATAATTCTTGCACTTTATAATCATATTTTGTTCTTAATAATGGTTATGCTAACAGTTTCATTATGCTCATTCCTAATTGCTTCTCAAATCCATAGGGCATTTGGTATTATTCCAATCTTTTATCTTTATAGATAACAGTTGTGAAAACCATGTTGTGCATATAACCTCTTTGCTACTTTGGGTTTGACTGTGGGCGAATGAATCTGCTTCGTTTCTTACCTCTTTTATGTCTATATCTTCTCTGCTGCTGTACTTCAGATAAAAATAAGGATATTGATTATTCTTCTATTCTCTTTTTGTTTTGTAAATTACTATTTTATTTAGTATTAAAAGTTTTAATAAAGATATGAAAATGTTTTTTAAAGTGAGTCCTTAAGAGGCAAGCAATTATAGATCTTTTAAAATGGGCTAATAAATAACTTTTAAAGGAGTTATCAAGCAGCATCTGTAATTACTAAAGCAGCTTGGCTCACAAATACAAATCTAGAGAAATGTACTTACTTCTCTTACATTCCTCCTTGTAACCAATTGTTCATTTCTATTTCTTCTATTTAATAAAGTTCAGTTTTGGAGGAATTCCAGTACCAAGCAAACCTGGGACCTTTTTAAAGAAAAATTTTCATGGCTGTATTGAAAACCTTTACTACAATGGAGTGAACATAATTGACTTGGCTAAAAGACGCAAGCATCAGATCTACTCAGTGGTAAGTTTGACTCTGTTAATTGGTGGTTTGTGGACTTTGGTTAAGTCTTGCTTCTGGTACTCACATTGGGTTTATCTTATGCATTTAGAATTTTCACCATCAAAAGCTGGGTATGTAGTTAACTTGAAGAGTGCCTGCCTTTGCATGCATGAAATTCGGGATTCCATCCCCGCTACAACATAAAAACAGGTGTGTTAGTTAATTTTCTCACTGGCCAGACGAGAAGCAATTTAAAGTAGGTAGGCCATATTCCGGCTCATAGTATGAGAGAATATATTTCATTTGGGCAGAGAAGACATTGCAGAAATAGAAGTAGAAGCCTAGCTGGTTACAGTCCATTAGCACTTAAGAAGCAGAGTGAACAGAACTTGTGCCTAGGCATAAAAGTTCCAGGCCATCTGCTAGTGACCAACTTACAGTAAAGTCTTGCCTCCATATGGTTCCACAACCTTTACAAGTAGGAATTTCTCCTGAATACTAATCATTCATACATGTGAGCCTATGTGGAGTATTTCATATTCAACCTACAACTGGCACGGTGTGGCACACTTGTAATCTCACCACATGATAAAAGCAGGCAAATCATGATTTTAAATCATGCTCTATTATATGGCAAATCGGAGACAAAAGCCCTGTCTTAAAAATTAAAAATGAAAAAGCAATTTTCATTGTGCTACATGCTGACTCTGTCATGGAAAAGATCTAACTAAGAAGGAGCAACTGCTATCAAGTCATTGGTAAAGTCAAGTACAGACATTCAGAGAATGCTGCTTTATTGGCAGTGGAGAAGATTTGACATCTATGCAGACTAATATGGACTTTCTTCACAATTTCCAAGAAGTGCAATGAAAGCACAGGCCCTGGTGAATTCCATAGCTAGAACATTATATGTCTAATGATTGGTTATATTAAGTAGAACATTTTAAATGATATTTTACTGTTAGTGTCTTAGGGAACCCTTGTGGATCACTTATAATCACAGTGGATTAAAGAACTTTCTCTAATTTCCTAACATATATGTTCCCTAACACACCTTGAGTTATATGAGGAGTCTTAAACAAATTATCCTTCAATATTCCCTCCTCCCACAAATTGCTGGGGCCTCTCTCTATACTCCCTTTCAAATTTCTGGCCCCCTTTTTATAGTTATTATTAAACACACACACACACACACACACACACACACACACACACACACAAACTGAGTCCATTTATTGCAGTTTGTATGCATATCTTTTTAGGCTGATTGCTTGAGATTAGACAACCTATGCAGGGGCTTGTCCCTGGAGAAGACTCATGCTCTCTTTCTCAGGAGCCATTAATTTTCTCTAGCTCTTCATCTTTTCATATTTTCTCATCCACATTGGCATGTCAACTGCTGTTGTCACTATGCAGGCTTTGGTAAGGCAGCTGTATTGTGGAAATTGGTGGGTGCAGCTTCACTGGCAAATGCAGAAGACATAATCACTTATCAAATATATATGTGTATGTGTGTGTGTGTGTGTACATATACTACATATATGCATATATGTAATATATGTGTATATATGTATGAATATATGGTATATATGTAGTCTATAACAATATACATATATATACATATATATATATACACATACATATATACACACATACACACACACACATATATATATATATATATATATATATATATATATATAATATGTTGTATGGGGACTCAATAATAATATGGATGTTTCCAGATATAATTAAGCATTTGTATATTTCTTCCAATTCTCAGAGTGTTTGGTATGACCACATGTTGAGTTCTGTTTAGTACTATTTGTTCAAGGTATAGGGGCCTGTTTGGCGTGTAATAGCAGACTTTTTCTCTGGTGATAACCTTGCTCTAAAGTCTACTTTACCTGACAGTAATGTTGACATATGAGCCCTCTTTTTGTTTTATTTCATTATCCGTTTGTTTGTGTTGAGATACAAGTTCTCTATGAAGGTCTGGCTGTCCTGAAATGTGTTCTGCAGATCAGGCTTGTCTTAAACTCAGAGATCTGCTTCCTTAGTTTCTCAAGTGCTGAGATTAAAGGTGTGTGCCACCCGCTACAGACAAGCTCATCTCAGTTTCGGCATTCTATAGGGTTTATTACCATTGTTTTTTCTTTTAAATTGTCTGTATCATTGTTTTTGTTGACAACAAATAGCTGTATAATGAATTTTAATCCATTCAAAACTTTACTGAGAATACTTGGGTCATTTACATTTAATGCAATTATTGGTATGTAAGACCTTAAATATCTATCTATAGTTCTTGCTTTCTATTTCTTCTGTTGTTCTACTTCTTTGCTTTACTTTATAAAATAATATGTGTGTGGAGTGAATATTAGAAATTCATTTTGGTGTGTCCATGTATCTCTGCATATTTTTTGTGTGTGCTTTTTGAAGAGTTATAGTGTATGTATATATTCTCATAGCTTATTGTTTTTATTATTTTATCAATTTAATTGAAATATAAAAAGGTTACCTCTTTTTAAATTTGTCTACCCTTCTCTTGTGTTAGTTTAATTGTGTTATTATTCTTTTTCTTTGTGATTAGAACCTTATCAGTTGGTTTTGTCTTTGGGCTAAACTTCCAAAATAATTTGTAGTATTTAAAACAAAACGATTTATTTATGTATTTATGTATTTATTTATTTATTTATTTATTTATTATTAATTTGGCAGGAAAGCCAAGAGAGTGTAATATTAGGCACAAGGAAGGACATATGACTAATAAAAGAGGGATAAATATAATGCTCCCTGTCCAGATTTCAACTCTGCCCATAGTTTTATTTGGTCTGCTTTTTCCAGACATGGGTGTGAAAATTCAACTTTCTTTTTATTCAAGTAGCATAGCAAGAACCAGTGTTGCAAAACAATAAAATATGCTAGGCCATGAAGCCAGTGACCGAAGAGAAAGCTATACTTTCTCTTTGCTGACACTGATTACTAGCCAGGACTAGTCACTGAGCACATTTGTCACAAGGCCCATTCAGATTTGTTTTAACATTTGTTTTCATGCAAGGGTTTTTCTAACCTTACAATTGTACAATTACACTTTTTTCTTTTCTTTAAAGTCATATAAAATCATTCTAATACAGTTTAATACATGTTATATGTTATAAATATATTTATATAGCACTACTATACAACAAAATAAGTTTTATTTTAAAAATATATTGTATCTCTTTTTTTTCTTTATTCTCTTAGATCTCCATTTTATTTCCCTCTATTTGGATACTTCCTTTTAACTGCACTTTTTGGAGTACATATAAATATAGCACATTTTCTTATCCTTTTTTTCTTTTTAATACCTGGGAGTACTCTGATTGACTTCTTGATATAAAGTATGAGTGGTTGCTCTTTTTACTAAGCATATGGAAATGCTGACTTCCTTTCCTCTTCTCTCAGTGACAAGTGCATTGCACCAGGTTGATTTTTCTGTGTGTATTATGTTATATCACGTTTATCTTTGATATTAGAAGCTTGAGTGTAATGTGACATTATTTGGGCATTTTTGGCACTTTCTGTTGAATTTTTTCAGTTCCTTGAATGAACATTTTACTGTGTTTCAACAGCTCTGTGTCATTTTTTGTGGGAAGCTTATTGTCCTTATTTGTTTAGGTGCAAGTGTGTGTGTGTGTGTGTGTGTGTGTGTGTGTGTGTGTGTGTGTAACTTTTATTTGTGTGTATTCTCTGACAGAGTGGAGAACATGTCTTTAGGTAATCACTGAACTCCAAAGACAGCATGGGATCTCCAGGAGCCAGAGTTATAGGCACTTATATAATCTATTGCAAATAATATGGATGCTGGGAACTAATCTTGGGTTTTCTAAAAAAGCCATATACACTCAAGCATTGAGCCATCTCTGCAACCTCTATTTGGGCACTTTTATATCTAGAGCCTTTCATATCATAATTCTACCATCTTTTTATTACAGCTTGTCAAGCTACTTTAATTTATATGCTATTCAAACTAAATACTTCCAACCCTTAAAAATTTGATGTATTATTTGCAAATGCTGGTATAGGTTCATCAATATGTTGTTCTATTCTTCTTATTCTTATTATACGTGTGTTAGTTTTTAAAAATTTAATGGATCTCTCTCTTCCCCCTCTCTTTGTGTGTGTGTGTGTGTGTGAGAGCACATGTGTGAGTGGGCATGTGTAGTGTACTTACGTGATGCTGTTAAGAATTCAAGAAGAAAGAGTAAGCTTCTGTTTTCTGTTTATTATTTACTTTTTAGTCCTCCTGCAGTTGTTGAGCCTTCAGGAGTCCAGGGTTCAATGTGAAATTTACAGAAATAAGAAAGAAGGCAGAGAGTGTTAGTTAATGTATATCAATTACAAATTGTGACTCAAAGCTCAAGGAAATTCCGGCCTCTCACTGCCCTACAGAGCACAAGCCTTTCTTGTAAGCTTCATTCAGGCAGTATCCCCCTTGCAATCCATCATTCCTTTATTATGGGACCTGTCTACTCCCTGAAGATTTAACAGCTGTTCTATGGGGATAATTCAATTTAGTCTTTATAGCTCCATTTGACTACAGGACAATCTTCCACATCCCAGAATGCAGTAAAACTAACAGCTTAAAGTAGACATAAAAATACTTAGCTATTCTTCCCCAAATTCACAACCCTGTGCTAATACAGTTCCATATAATAAATAATCAGAAAGTAAATGGTCCACTGAAGTATGTATGTGTGGTAGCTGTAATGTGAATTATTATATACATAATATAGAGAGCATATTGCCCTGATTGCTTCCTGAGTATGATTAATTTAAGCCTTGCACTGTCTAAGGATGATGTTTTCTTATAACATTTTTTTTTATGTGGGTGTAAGATTCCTTTTTTTTGACACAAGGAGACAAACATGATTATTTGGTCATTGGCTGAAGTCCTACTCTCTTCATGTAGTGCTTCCAATTATTGTTTTTGAAATGAACTAAGAGGTCAGCTCTGAAGGCATAGTTAAGTCAATAAACTGGTTTGCAATCACAGGGAGCTGAGTCACATCTTTAGAACCCTCATAAGAAAGCAAAACAAACCAGACAAACAAACAAACAAACCACCCCAAAACAAAGAACAAACAGTTATAAAGGTGGCATGAAACTGCAATCCTAGTGCTAGGAATATAAACACAGGCAGATCCCAGGGCTCAGTGACCAACTAGAGTTTCATGAAATTTATAGGACCACACCCTGAAAAATGTTGACAGTGCCTTAGGAATGGCTGTCTAGTTGGCTTTCTGGTCTACACAGTTGTGTATACACATTATCACGCAAATGCAGACACAACATGAAGACCTCATGTTACTTCACTTGGTCTTTCATCAAAGAGGAGAAAAAGACAGCTAAAAACAACAGTGCAAGTTACAGAATTCTTAGTGTAGCCTATTAATAGAGTGAAATCACTTGTGTGTCGCTGTCTCCATGTAACTGAAGTAAAAACATTAGATGAATCCAGGACAATACTAAATACAATTTATGGCCATTTTTATGTATAGGGCTAACGTTAAAGAAGAATACAACACAATGTACCTTTCTGATTACCCTGGATGAGTCCTTTTGGTCTCCTCAACCAGAGTTCTCATAAATATTTTTTTTAACACTATGGTGGGAAGTGTGAGCAGAGAGGCTCCAAAAATTGCTCAGTTGTGCAGTCTTAGGAAAGGGACTACAGACTTGTGCCTTCTAGTGAAAGATGGGAGAATTACAGTATCTCCTTTCAAGTGACAATGTGCAGGTTAAATTCTTTAACATGGCTTGTTTAATTCAGAGTTGATAGTGATTACCTTGAGTACCCTGCAACCTAGGCTATTGAATAAAATATCTAGCAATCTATTCAGATGAAGTTGGCATGTAAGCCAGTATTAGCCTGACATAATTTACAGTGCAGCAATAGGGTTCTATATAGTTTCCATGCCTTTGACTGCATCTGAATTGTAGTTTATCCCTGAACTGTTTGATTCCCAAAGTGGTTTTAAATAGCCATATTATTACAATCTCAACAATATCTTTGACATGGAGAAATTTAATGATCACTCCAATCTTGACTTGATTGAATGATTGACTCCCTTAAAACAAAAAAATTTGGAATAGATATATAGAAGATATTTTCTGGTAGATTTGAGTTAACTAAGATATAAGTAAGCAGACTGGGTATTTGTGAAGTTTGTCGTTATTTGTCTGCACCTGTGTTGGCATAAAAATTACTAACATGTAGTTATTTACTTTTGATGACTCTTCAGCCAACAAAACAAAACAAAACTGTCACTAAGATGTAAATCTTCAAATGTATGGGAGATTGCAGGAATTTGTGTATGTACCCAAGCATAGAGACACATGTGATCATGTAAACACACACATATACTCACACACACAATCACACACACACACACACACACACACACACACACACACAGAGAGAGAGAGAGAGAGAGAGAGAGAGAGAGAGAGAGAGAGAGAGGGAGAGGGATACAGAGAGAGATAAACACAATGACACACAGTCAGACACAGATACATAGAGGCACACTCACACAACACACACATCTTAGGGACAGTAGCCATTGTCTTTCTGTCCTATGACTCAGACACTCATCAATGTTGCTCAGAGATAGCTCCCTTCTGTCTAGTGAAGGCTATAATCTCTTCAGCTTTTGCCAGGATTGTATTTCATCTGAGTGTGCTCTGTGATAAATGATACTTTCTCTTGATGATGGCTGTCTTTCTCTGCCATTTGACCCTTCTGATGCTCGCAATGCCTGCCTCTCAGCTATGTGCTTCTCAGACCCTGGGAAAAATGATTTCTAAGTTGGATACTTCCTGAGCCTCACTTACTTCCTTTGGCAAATTCAGATGAAATAGTTCAAGGTCAGATGAAGAATAATGTGACTGAAAGTTAAATAATAATAAAATAAGTGAGCAGTTGGATGGCCATTATATTAATTCATTTTGGCAGCTAGAATGAAATTTCATAAAGCAGGTGACCTATAAACAATTGCAATTTATTTTTGACAGTTGTGCAGGCTGGAAGCTGGAATTTCAGATTGCAGCATGTTGAATACTGAGATGGTTGGCTTGTGGGCTGATGATACTCTACTTCTAAGTATGTCTTCATAGGGTAGACAGTCTAATCAAGATCTAGTCACCTCCTAGAAGGCCTCCTTTTTTTTTTTACCATCTTTTTTTTAAAAAAAATTATTATTGGGTATTGTATTTACATTTCAGATTTTATTCCCTTACCCCACTTCCTCCTACCACCCAGAAACCTCCTATCCCATCCCCCCTCATGCTTCTATGAGGCTGTGCCCCCACCTACCCCTGCCCCCACCACCCTCTCCCCATCCTCATATTCCTCCCCCACACTCTGTGTTAGCTTTTCATGGGACCAAGAATCTCCTCTCCCACCAGCTGGAAGTTAGGCCCAGCTGTTCACCATGGTTCCTCATGGCATGTCCCCAACACACAAAGAAGTCCTTGGGTTTCCAACACTGGTTTACTGGCATGGCGGGTGGTGGATGGATCTGGATGTGCGTCCCACAAAACCCAAGGAGACCTGAGTTAAACAGGGAGGGGAAGAAGGAGGAGGGGCTGGGGAGAAATGCTTAATTGCCTCCACCTTTTGGCCTTCAGGTATCTCATTAGTATGTAAATCTCTCTAGGGTCTGGGGGCTGTTCATCAGGTGGTCCTCCCTCCACCTGTGTATTTATGAAGGTGGAATGGAGATTAGATCTCATGTTAGGCCCAACAGCCATCCTCCCCTGCATATACAGCTGGAGTCATGAGTCCCTCCCTATGTGCTCCCAGGCTAGTGTTTTAGACCCTGGGGAGCTCTGGTTGGTTGGTATTGTTGCTTTCCTCATAGGGTCACAAACACTTTCTGCTCCTTCAGTCTTCTCTCTAACTTCTCCATGGGGAAACCCTTGATCATATCAGTAGTTAGCTGTGAGCATCGTCCTCTGAATGTGTCAGTCTCTGATAAACCTCTAAGGCGACAGCTATATCATGTTCTTGACAGCATGCACTTCCAGCCATCCACGAAAGTGTCTAGCTTAGGTGACTGTACATGGGATGAATACCCAGGTGGAATGGTCTCCAGATGGCCCCTCCTTCAGTTTCTGTCCCATGTTTTATTTCCATATTTGCTCCCTTGAGTATTTTTGTTACTCGTTCTAAGTAGAACTGAGGCATCCCCACTTGGTCTTCCTTCTTCATGAGCTTCATGTGGTCTGTGAGTTGAGTCTTCACTATTCCAAGCTTTTGGGCTAGCATCTGCTTATCAGTGAGTAAATACCATGTGTGTTCTTTTGTAATTGTGTTAATTCACTCAAGATGATAATTTCTACTTCCATCCATTTACCTAAAAATTTCTCAAATTCATTATTTTTAACAGCTGAGTAATACTCCATTGTGTAAATGTACCACATTTTTTATCCATTCCTCTGTTGAGGAACATCTTGGTTCTTTCCAGCTTCTGGCTATTATAAATAAGGCTGCTATGAACATAGTGGAGCATATGTCCTTGTTATATGTTGGAGCATCTTCTGGGTACATGCCCAGGAGTGGTATAGCTGGATCCTCGGGTAATGCTATGTCATTTTCTGAGGAACCACCAGACTGATTGCCAGAGTGGTTGTACCAGCTTGCAATCCCACCAACAATGGAGGAGTGTTCCTCTTTCTCCTCATCCTCGCCAGCTTCTTAAACTCATCACTTCAGTGTTTCAAGATGCCTTAGGGTCAATGCTTTTGAACTCTGGTAGTCCTAATAAATCAACTTCAGGAATCTATTCTCAATAAGCCAATTGTGTTCAATAAACAATGTTTTTAAAAGTAATAAAAAATGCTGAGGAAGGAGAATTATTCAATGTTGTCACATTAGAAAGGGGAACAAAAAAGACCAGTTGTTCCTAAGTCCACAATATGGATACTGACATGGGGTTTAGAGATAATTAATGGGCAAGAGATGTGCAGAGCTATGTGGTCCTGAACAATGTGTGGTCCTGCCCATCACTGATCCATCATTATCTGTGCTCCAGCCTCTCCCACACAGGGGTCTGGTAATTTATCAACACTCTATGAGATCCCTTCCTAGGAGACAGATTCCCACTCTGACTATGGCTACATGTCTGTCTTTTCCTTATTGAATCTTAGGAAATTCTAATTTCTTAGGATCCATTTTAAATAGTCTGATGACCAAATGGAGGAACACAAAGTCTAAAGTCTTGTTTTTAAGGACAACTTTTTACTTACTATATTTTCAATAACATCAACATGTTCATTAAAAGTTTAAAATATATTTAAATATTACTTAAACATTACATTAGTTCATCTTTATTTCATTAAATATCAAGGGTTTAAAGTTTGAGTTGTTTATATTTCTACTGCCAAAAGAAAAGTTGAAAGAACTAACATGATTTAAAACATTTTTTTCTGAAACTTAAATAGTTGAATGAAAGTTAAAATTATTGGTCACAGATTTTTGTTGTTGTTTCTTTTAGTATTTTAAATAAAAATTTTGTTGTATAGCTCAACCGGCCTGAATTCTCCTTTTTGAACATTCTAAGGCTAGTATTAGACAAGCAGACATTAAAGATTTTACTAAATCTGTATGGTTTAAAGTCTGCATAAATTCTAGATCTAGCCCACAGAGGATAAAGAAGCCTATGCAACCTGCCACATGTACATTGTACAGTCTGGTCATTTGGGAATTTAGATTAAATTAAAGAAGTAGAGATAAGGCAGAAATTATAATGAGAAGTGGAGGCAAGGAGATCAAGAGGCCAAAGTGCCTTGGCTACACAGTGAGTAAGAAACCAACCTGAGCTTCATGGTTGCCTGTTGAAAATAAAGAGAAAATAGAGAGAGGAGGAAAAGAGACAGAGAAAGGGATATAAAGGAAAGAAAGTTAGGAGCAGAGATATATTAAGATTGGGATTAGCTCAGTTTCTGATATATTTTCTCCTAAATATCTGAGCACATTTCTTCTTCATTCCTCCCCCTGAAGGAATAGCAGACATGGCCTTTTCCTTTGGAGACATGTGTTACAGAGAGCTAGCTTAAAAACACAGAATGACAGGTTGGGACTACCACAGAGACAGGAAACTGAGAGACAGGAGACTGATGGACCCGGGGCCAGATTGGTGCCTTTGCCCCTGGTATATCTGTGAGAGGCAGGCTTAGAGCAGCCATTACTGTACACACTTTGTATGAAAGGGTAGATTATAGTCAGGGTTAGAGAATGCTAATAATGTGGAGCAGAAGACTCTTGTCATTCACAGCTTCTTTATTATCTTCTTAAAAGCATGATAGCATCAGGTTTTTTTTTTATTATTATTTTTATTACATATCATTTTTTCTTGAGGTCACAAATGACTTTAACATCCAAGTTTAGGGATAACAAAACATTCACCAATACATGTATGCAAGACTGGACAGATCTACAAATAACAGTGCTCAGGTGGATAGTAAGCTATGAAGATTTCAGAAATGGCCATTGTTGTTAGCTAATTACTTAAGAAATCTATCCAGGGCAGTTTTTGAGGGGAAAGAGCATGGAGCAGAATCTTTGCCTCTGGTAAAACTAAGGAAAGTCGTAGCAACATGTAGGATATTTAACTCCCTTGATTCCCCTAAAACACCTTCATCTTCTGATACATAGTTGCCAGACTCATCTCCCTGACTGAAGGTGAAGGCTGAGAATCCTGTCTTTGAGAACTAAGTGATGCTCAAGAAACACATCACACTCTTTCCCATAGTTGTTTTACTCTTCTTACGTGAGTTGAAGTTTCTGGCCTGGGCTCTAAGGAGCGAGTGTCTTCCAGACAATTCCAGGCAGAAAGAAAGGCTGTCTAAGCAGGGATATAGCATATACAACATTCCAAGACAGGAACAGAAGCAAGATGTTTAGGAGTAATGAAATGCTTGGTGAGTATAGGGCCTTGCTGCACAGGCTGGCATCCTGGGATTCATGCAGTGGAATGAGAACCAACACCTGAGTGTCTACTCTGACCTTCACATGTGTGCTTCCCATGGCAAATAAACAACTGTTTGATGATGCTGAAAAGCCTAGAAAGTCACTGGAAAAAAAACAATATAACCTTTGGGACATATGATAGTTTACAGAGAGTGAGACATCATGGCTGATGTAGCTTCTGTTGCCTGATCTCCAGACTCAAGTTCAGACTTCACTAAGAGCAGGTGGTTCGCAAGCAAACATACAGTACACAAGTGCAAACTACTAGTTTTCTGAGAAATCTGACTCTAGTAAACAGAAAGAGCTGTGACTAGAAGATAGTTTTGTTTGTAAATTCTTGACTTGCCAGCCTGGGGACATGAGTTTGATGTCCAGAGACATACAAAAGCTGGACATTATGGAATGTGTCTGTAACCTCAGTACACCTACAATGAAATGAGAGGCTGAGACAAGAGATTCATATAAAAGCTTAATGGCCAGCTATCCTGGTGTATATAGTACAACAGAAATAATAAAAGAGACCCTACCTCAAACAAACCAGGAAAGAATTGACTCTCAAAATTTGCCCTTTGACCTCCATATATGATCTGTAGCACATACATGACAGCCCTCACATACACACATGCATATCAGACATATACATGTATAAAGTATATTCATAGTTAATAGCAAGACATAGAGGAATGTTCTGACAACTTCAGTACTGAGGAGTAAAATGCAATCTGTTTTCATGGGCTAGCTGGCCATCATCAGTCTAGCCTAACTGGTAAAAGAAGCTGTCTTACACAACCAGTAAACAACAATTAAAGAATGTTGTGGTAGGTTGACCTCTGGCCTCTTCATGCATATGTGTATACACATGTGCATGTACACCAGCTTCTACACAGGTTAATTACACAAACACTAATATGAACACACACACACACACACACACACACACACACACACACACACACACCAAAGAAAGCACAAAAAGAATAGGAAGTTGTAAACTAAATATGCAGAGCCATTGGGCTTCCTACTGAGTAACAAAGAGGGAGGTAAGAAACTTTTCTTATTCTCAACAGTGGTCCATGTGACTCAAAAGTATCAAATTCTAATAATCAAGTGGCTGACCAAAGAAGAAAATTTAGGGTGTTGAACTACATTTTAAAAAGTTCAGCAAAGAAGGGAGACTTTGACACTGAAACTCAGAAAATAAGTGTCTTATCTCCTTTTATTTGAAATATTTATTTGAAATCATAAGATCTGGCTAATCATCGCTGAACTATTGATAAAACACCAATTCTGAGAGAACAGCAGGCACAGCATTATCTAGCTGCGTCCCTGCTGGTGAGCCCAATAGACTAGTGGATAAGTAAAAACACGTGGTCGTGTACATGATCTCAGCTAAGCTCTGGGAGATAAAAACTGAGACAGAAAGTCATGAATATAGAAAAGTATCAGGTCTGCCAGGGGTGTGAGGCAAGTAAGTGGAGGGGGTTACAAGAATATATTATCTACATGTATAAAATCACAAAGTCATTAATAAAAATTGATTAAAAACCTAGAAAAATGAATATCTCAAAGACAAAAGTATTAGAACAAAGGGAGGCATTATCTATTCATGATTTCACATGTTACCTGGACACAGTCTTTGAAAACATAGCATAATGTATAACAAACCAACCCTCAAATTCAGGTTTAAGATCATATGATTAGGAGTCCTGAGATCATCTAACTTTTTCAGAATAAATGTGCATTTAAGCAATGGGGGAACTATAGTTGTTTTCATTAAGGAGCCCCCATAATTTAGCACATTAAGAGAACTTCTTGGTGAAAATTTCCACACTCTCTGTAGGTGTGCTTGTTTAGGAAAAATCCATATGTCTCACTTCTTCAGATGCATTCTGAGTTTGACGTGCACACAAAAATCTCTTCACATTGCACCTAATGCTTTTTCTACGTGGCTTACCTTCCTTCTCCCTAAGCATGTTATTCCTGGACAGTTCTGTCCACATTTTCTCCATCATTCCTATAAGTCAGCTCAAAAACTATTATTAAAACAACAAACAACGCTAATTTAAACTTTAAAAGTAACTGATTGGGTCTGTGGAGATGTCTCAGAGGGAAAGTGCTTGTTGTACAAGATTGGGGACCAAAGTCAAATCACTAGAACCAATCTGTGTGAAGCTCGGTGGGTTACCATCCTTGTGTAGTCCCAGTGTTCCAGAAGAGTGATGGAAGGCAGAAATGGGAAAAGAGAGGGCTTGGGTCCCAGCTAGCCAGGCAAACACAGTAGTGAACAACAAAAGAGAACCTGTTACCAATGAGGTGAAAGGCCGTTCGTTCTCTGACATCCATACGCACCATGATATGCATATACCCACACTTTGACATTCATATACACATGTTCACACATTATAGGCACACATAACAAATACATACATTCTCTCTCCTCACCCTCTCTCTCTCTCTCTCTCTCTCTCTCTCTCTCTCTCTCTCTCTCTCTCTCTCTCTCTCTCTCTCTCACACACACACACACACACACACACACACACACACAATCCTGATATATTTTGGAAGTAGGACATTCTCTGAATCCCACTCTATATTGTCAATTACATGTGCCACACCATTTGTGCGTATAAATACAAGTTGTCTGCATTGAACAAGGAGTCATTCTTTGTTTTGAAATCTACTCTGCCTTATTCTTAGCAACCATCCCAGTGAGTGAAAGATCAGACAGTCCCAGAAGACACCTCTAGTTTTCTAGACAAATTTTGTTGAATAGTTCAAGTATTCTATAAAAAAAGAACAAAATAACACTCTAATCTGCAGCAACATAGAAGAGTTTTTTCACAGGTCCTCAACAAAGAAGAAAGCAAGAAACTTTGTCAGATTTTTAACAGTTTGTTGGCTCAGTTTGTTGGTTGCCAAAACACAGCAAGACTAAGAGACATACATTTAAGAACAAAACAAAACCACGTTTTTACCCACTGGTTATATGGTATTTGGCATTCTATTTTGTATGTTCAGAACTACTGGCTTGTGAGTTGATATCTTTATAGTCTTAATAGCTATGATAGGAAGGAGCTTTTTGCCATGGTTCCTAAACAGGTTAATATGCCATGGCTCACATTACTCAACAAAGTCTGAAAAGTCATAAAGAACTTCTCTGCCACCGTTCATTCAACAGTCAGAATTTTGGATTTTAATGTAAAACAGTGAGTTTTTATTAAAAGATTTATTTCATTTTATTTTGTGTAAATGGGTATTTTTACTGCATCTGTTTGTGCATCATCCCATTGAAGACAAAAGAGAGGTGATCAACCAGTGTTCTTAACCACAGAGCCATTGGTGGAGCAACTCAGTAAGCTTTGAAATTACTAATATTTATTTTCCACAAAATATTATTGCTTAGTCATTGTATAGAAAATCATTACTTGCATTTTCATCAAGTATACAATCAACCACACATGGCAGACATTGACTTTCCAATTTCCTCTTCAAATGTATGTTAGTATGTGTGTGATGTGTATGTGTACATGTCTTGGTACACATGAATGAGCGTGAATGTATATATGATGACCAAACGAGTGTCTTCCTTTATCAATCCCCACACTCCTAGGACCCTCCTGATTCTGCTAATCCAGTGTTGTGAAACACATAAACACTCTGCTTTAATGTCAATGTTGGGTATCTGAAATCAGATCTTCATTCTTGTCCATGAAGCACTTACCCACTAAACCATTTCCTCAGGTCATGAATTTTATTTATAGAAGACTATTTTTTAGTAGTTCCTTCTTTTTTCCTGTTAAATATGCAGTTAGGACATGTAAATATCTAGAAATTAGAATCTAGATTACCCAAGAGATTAGAAATTTAGATATTTAAAGATAATTTAGTACCTCTCAGTTTTTCTGTATATTTCAATATTGGAAATAATCCAATTAAATACGCAACTCTTTTAAATTTTGTTTTGCAGTTGAGAAAAATGATGCTATTCAATAAAGTAACTTGTCTAAAATATATACGTGTAGGAATGTACAACACAACCAAGTTTTTATCACTGGTCTCTCAATTCTATTACAATTTAGTTTACTTTGACTAACGTTGGAAGTGGAACCAGGGCCCCACAAGTGCTAGATGTGTCCTCTGTCACTGGGCTGTATCCCTGGTCATGTTCTTAGTCTTTCTGACTCCAGACCTGAGCTTAATATATGTGGAATGATTTATAAAAATTTTACATTCTGTTCTGATCAGTATTTTAAAAGTATGAATTAAATAAAACCATATTATATAATGGTGATTGGCAGGTGTTCAAATAACATTCTTTTGTAAAATGAGAAAGGAATACTATAACTTCCCAGGGAAGAAATAAGCCCACTTTAATTAGGTGTTGCACCATCCATACTTAGGCAAATTGATATTGCAATGATTACAGGAAGATATGCTTGCAGGATCTGAGTCATTTTGTAGAGAAATAGCTTCCTGTCTGACACTGGAACATCAAATGAACGGGATATCTTTATACAACAGTAAGAGATCCTTGGGACTGAAGAGACTGGAGAGATACATAGTTGTTTCAAGAGAGTGCCTGCTTTGAAAGAATGAAGAAGAGCTTGGCACCCATAATCTATATAAAAAGATGACTGTGGCAGTGTCCACTTGTAATCCTAGTGCTGGGAGCAGGGCTTATGACAGCAGGCAGGATCCCTGTGGTTAAGACCTGGCCAGAGAGACAAACCTGTTCTAAAGTCAAGGTGGGTGGCTTTTAAAGAATGACACAAAAGCTTATCCACTGGCATTCTTACATGAATGCTTACAAACACATGCACACACATATATGAACACACATATTCATGAACACACACACAAATACATGAACATGCTCACTAATACACATACAGACATGTAAGTACACAAGTATGAACACACACACATGAACACATACAAGTATACACATACATAGATAGATGCAAACAAAGACATATACAGATATGCAATACACAAATATACACACATATATGAACATACACAAGAATGTACATATATTATTTGCTTTCCTCAAATATCACTATTTCACATAGTAAAATAACCTATCACATGCATACACAAACATTTACTTAATTCTGTGATGTTAGATGTAGTTTTATTTTACTATAAATAATAATGTCAAGTTTATAAATTTTCATCAAATAAAAGATTATTCTTTTAGAACAAATTTCTAGAACTGAGAGGGTTGTGTCAAAAAAGTATTAATATTTTGAAATTCCTTAAAATATATTCTCAAATAACGTTATTCTTTTTGATAACACAAATTAAAAGGACAGAGAATTGAGAAGACAGACAGGTTTAACTTTATTTACATCTTATAGAATATGCTCATGTACAGAAGCATCATAAGGTAGGAGTCCTGTTTGTGTATGTGTTTTATAACACCAGCTAAATGCATTCAACATAAATTCACAAAGAACTATCCGAATAAAGTTGCTATTGTTAATTTTCAAATATAAAATAAAGTTTCTTTAAGCTTAACCATGCCCCCATTTTTAAATCTCTCCCACCACCTTCAAATCGCAAAATTTTGCCTTGAGTATATTGTCTTATAGTGAGGTCAAAATTACATGAAAATAGTAAATGCTTTCGTGGTAAGTTTGTTCTTTGTGCCCACAAAATAACACAAAATTTAGGCTATAATGAAAGATGTTCATAGTGAATATGGATGTTCATAGGAATCAGAATCCAAAGTCAGAGCTGTGGTAAAATTTTTGAAATAGCAAAAAGGTAGCATAAAAAAATGAGCCACAGGACTATGAACCTAGCTCAGGGTGTGATGTTCTTGCCACACACCCATGAAGACCTGAGGTCAGAACACAGTACCCATGTAAAAATCAGGGCACAGTAGCACAAGCCTGAAATTGCAGATGTTGGGGGCATAGAGACAAGAGGACACTGGGGCTTCTTAGCCAGGGATTCTCACTTAATTGCTAAGCGCAAGGTTCTTTGACAGACTTAATCTAAGAAAATTAGATTGAGTACTAGCAAGATGGTTTTGTGCATAAAGGAACTTCCCATCTGAGTTATTTTTTTAAAACTGAATATTTTCTTTATTTACGTTTCAAATGTTATCCCCTTTCCCGGACCCTCAAGAAATTCTTAGTTAAACGGATGGAACTAGAAAATATCCAGAGTGAGGTAACCCAATCACAAAAGAACACACATGGTATTCACTCACTGATAATTGAATATTAGTCCACAAGCTTGAAATACCCAAGATTCAAGGGTTTGTGGCCCCATGAGGAGAGCAACAATACCAACAAACCAGAGCTCCCACCAGCCTAAACCATCAGCCTGGGAGCACATGGAAGGGACCCATGGTTCCAGCTGTATATCTAGGGGAGTATGACATTGTTGAGCATAGGTGGGGGAGGAGATCCTTGGTCCCATGAAGGCTGGACGCCGAGGGTGGGGGAATTCGAGGGTAGGGGAATTTGAGGGTGGGGAAGTGAGAGTGAGTGGGTGGGTGGGGACACATCCTCATAGAAGCAGGAGGAGGTGGGATGGAATAGCAGGTTCATGGGCGAGGAACAGGAATGGGGTAAGGAGATAACATCTGAAATCTAAATAAAATATCCAATTAAAAAAAAAAAACGAATGGATAGATTTGCATTCTTCTACATGCTGACCTCCAGTTGAACCAGCATCATTTGTTGAAAATAATGTCTTTTTACCACTGGATGATTTTAGCTCCTTTGTCAAAGATCAAGTGACCATAGGTGTGTGGGTTCATTTCTTGGTCTTCAAATTTTATTCCATTAATCTTCCTGCCTGTCTTTGTACCAATGTCATAAAGTTTTTATCACCATTGTTCTGAAATATAGCTTGAGGTCAGGGATGATGATTCCCCCAGAAGTTCTTTTATTATTGATAAAAATCTTTGCTATCCTGTGGGGTTTTTTTTGTTTTGTTTTGTTTGTTTGTTTGTTTGTTGTTATTCCAAATGAACTTGAGAATTGTTCTTTCTAAATCTATGATGAATTGAGTTGGAATTTTGATAGGTATTGCATTGAATCTATAGATTGCTCTTGGCAAGATGGCCATTTTTACTATATTAATCCTGACAGTCCATGAGCATGGGAGATCTTTCCACCTTCTTTGATTTCTTTCTTCAGAGACTTGAAGTTCTAGTCATACAGATCTTTCACTTGCTTGTTTAGAGTCACAACAAGATATTTTATATTATTTGTGACTATTGTGAGGGGTGTCATTTCCCTAATTTCTTTCTCACTCTGTTTATCCTTTGAGTAAAGAAAGGCTACTGCTTTGTTTGAGTTGATTTTATATCCAGCCACTTTGTAGAAGTTGTTTATCAGGTTTAGGAGTTCTCTGGTGGAATTTTTAGGGTCACTTAAGTATACTATCATATCACCTGCAAATAGTGATATTTTGACTTTTTCCTTTCTAATTTGTATCTCTTTGACCTTCTTTTGTTGTCTAATTGCTCTAGCTAGAACTTCAAGTACTATATTGAATTGATGGGGGGAGAGTGGGCAGCCTTATCTAATTCCTGATTTTAGTGGGATTGCTTTAAGGTTCTCTTCATTTAGTTTGATGTTAGCTACTGGTTTGCTGTATATTGGTTTTACTATGTTTAGGTATGGGCCTTGAATTCCTAATCTTTTCAAGACTTTTAACATGAAGGGATGTTGAATTTTGTCAAATGCTTTTTCAGCATCTAATAAAATCATTATGTGTTTTATCTTTGAGTTTGTTTATGTAGTAGATTATGTTGATAGATTTTCATATATTGAACCATTCCTGTATTCTTGGGAAGAAACCAACTTGATCATGTTGAATGACCGTTTTAATGTGTTCTTGGATTCAGTTTGTAAAAA
Source organism: Rhabdomys pumilio (assembly GCA_030674055.1). NCBI lineage: Eukaryota > Metazoa > Chordata > Mammalia > Rodentia > Muridae > Rhabdomys > Rhabdomys pumilio. Next base: position 17,489,009 of record JANHMN010000009.1, read on the forward strand.
TTTTATTGAGTAGTTTTACATTGATGTTCATAAGGGAAATTGGTATGAAGTTCTTTTTTTGGTCGGGTCTTTGTGTGATTTTGGTATCAGCATAACTATTCCTTCATAGAATAAATTCAGTAGTATTCCTTCTGTTTCTATTTTGTGAAAGTTTGAAGAGTACTAGTATTTGGTCTTCTTCAAAGGTCTGATACAATTCTGCACTAAACACATCTGGATCTGGGCTTTTTGCTTGTTTGTTTGTTTGTTTGTTTGTGAGACTTTTAATGACTGCTTATATTTCTTTATGATTTCTGGAACTGTTTAAATGGCTTTTCTCATCCTGCTTTAAATTGTGTTATCTGGAATTTCTCTAGGATATTGTCCATTTCATCCAGACTTGTCAGTTTTATTGAGTATAGGCTTTTGTACTAAGATCTGTTAATTTCTTGAATTTTCTTGATTTCTATTGATATGTCTCCCTTTTTATTTCTGATTTTATTAATTTGAATATTGTCTTCGTGCCCTCTGGTTAGTCTGGCTAAGGGTTTATCTATCTTGTTGATTTTTTTCAAAGAGCCAGTTCCTGGTTTTGTTGCTTCTTTGTATAGTTCTTTTTGTTCTTACTTGGTTGATCTCAACCCTGAGTTTGATTATTTTCTGCATTCTACTCCTCTTGGGTGTATTTGCTTCTTTTTGTTCTAGACTGTTCAGGTGTGCTGTCAAGCTGATAGTGTATGCTCTCTCTAGTTTCTGTTTATGGACACTTAGAGCTATGAGTTTTCCTCTTAGCACTGCTTTCATTGTGTCCCATAAGTCTGGGTGTGTTGTGCCTTCATTTTCATTAAATTCTTAAAAGTCTTTAATTTTTATCTTTATTTCTTCCTTGACCAAGTCATCATTGAGTAGAGCACTGTTCAGCTTCCATTTAAATGTGTCATTTTCATTGTTTTTGAAGACCAGCCTTAGTCTGTGTTGATAAAATGCATGGGATTATTTCAGTATTCTTGTCTCTGCTGAGACCTGTTTTGTGATGAATTATATGGTCTATTTTGGAGAAGGTACCATGAGGTGCTGAGAAGAAGGTATAATCTTCTGTTTTAGAATAAAATGTTCTATAGATATCTTTTAAATCCATTTGATTCATAACTTCTGTTAATCTCACTGTGTCTCTGTTTACTTGCTATTTCCATAATCTGTCCACTGCTGAGATTGGGGTGTTGAAGTCTGCCACTATTATTGTGTGAATTGCAATATGTACTTTGAACTTTAATAAAGTTCTTGGAACATTTTTTTTTTGAGAAATATGAAGTGTCCTTCCTTATTTTTTTGATAACTTTTCATTGAAAGTCGGTTTTATTAGATATTAGAATGGGTACTTCAGGTTGTTTCTTGGGACCGTTTGCTTGGAAAAAATTTTCAAGCATTTTACTTTGAGGCAGTGTCTGTCTTTTTCATTGAGGTGCATTTCGTTTATGCAGCAAAATGCTGGATAATGTTTAAGTATTCAGTCTGTTAGTTTATGTCTTTTTATTGGGGAAATTGAGTCCCTTGATGATAAGAGATATTAAGGAAAAGTGATAGTTTTCTTCTGTTATTTTTGGTATTACTGCTGGAATTATCCTTATGTGGCTATCTTCTTTTGGGTTTGTTGGAACAAGATTACTTTCTTTTTCTAGGGTATAGTTTTTCTCCTTGTATTGTAGTTTTCCATCTATTATCCTTTATAGGGCTAGATTTGTGGAAAGATATTGTGTAAATTTCTTTTTTTTTTTTCATAGAATATCATGGTTTCTCCATCTATGGTAATTGAGGATTTTGCTGAGTATAATAACCTGTGCTGGCATTTGTGTTCTCTTATGGTTTTTATGCCATCTGCCCAGGATTTTCTGGCTTTTATAGTCTCAGGTAAGAAGTCTGGTGTATTTCTGATAGGTCTGCCTATGTATGTTACTTGTCCTTTTCTTTTTTTTTTTACTGATTTTAATAATTTTTCTTTGTTCTGTGCATTTGATGTTTGATTATTATGTGATGGAAAGAATTTCTTTATGAATCCAGTTTATTTGGAGTTCTGTAGGTTTCTTGTATTTTCATGGGCATCTCTTTCTTTAGGTTAGGAAAGTTTTCTTCTATAATTTTGCTGAAGATATTTTCTAGCTCTTTAACTTTGGAATCTTCTCACTCTTCTATACCTATTATCCTTAGGTTTGGTCTTCACAATGTGTCCTGGATTTTCTGTATGTTTTGTGTTAAGAGATATTTGACTTTTTATTTTTGTTGACTGTATTGTCAATGTTTTTCTGCACCTTCTATTCTCTCTTCTATCTCTTGTTTTCTGTTGGTGATGCTTGCATCTATGAATCCTGATCTCTTTCCTGTGTTTTCTATCTTCAGGGTTGTCTCCCTTTGTGATTTCTTTATTGTTTCTATTTCCATTTTTAGTTACTAGATGGTGTTGTTTAATACCTTCTCCTGTTTGGTTTTGTTTTATCATAATTCTTTAAGAGATTTTTTTTCATGTGTGTGCGTGTTTCCTCTTTAAGTGCTTCTATGTATTTACTTTTATTCTTCTATATTTTTTAAAGGAAGTTATTTATGTACTTCTTAGTGTCCTCTCTCATCATCATGAGAAGGAATTTTTAATTTGAATCTTGCTTTCCTAGTGTGGTGGTGTATCCAGGACTTGCTATGGTGGGAGAAATGGGTTCTGGTGATGCCAAGTAATGTTGGTTTCTGCTGCTTATGTTCTTCTTCTTGCCTCTCACCATCTGGTTCTCTCTAGTGCTACCTGCCTTCGCTGTGTCTGACTGGAGCCTGTCTCTGACTGGAGCTTTTTTTCCTGTGATCCTAGTTGTTTAAGAACTCCTCAGACTCTAACTGTCTCTGTGATCCTGTGATTCTGTTATCCTGTGATCTGAGGTCCTGGGTGTGTCAGAGCTTTTGGGATTCAAGCTGCCTTTCAGATCCTGAAATCCTGGTGTGACCAAGTTCCTGAGATACTATGATCCTATGATCCTGGGTGTGTTAGAGCGCCTGGGAGTCTAGCTTCTTCTGGGTGTTATGGAACTGGGTGTGGAACTGGTGCCCCAGGTCTGCTCAGGGTACCAGCTCAGACCAGAAGAAATCATATCTGAGTTCTATTCTCATATCTTACTTAGTAGAAGGAAGTAACACTTCCTATGAACAAGTTGTCTTATGAAATAAATGTGTGATTTATGGCATGCACATACATGCACACATAGATACACACACACACACACATACACACACACACACACAAACACACACACACACACACGAACACACGCTCACCCCACACCCCACCCCACACGAATCTAAGACCAAAGGCAATATGTGATTTCTGTGCATTTCTGTTTGCTATGTTTGTAGATTATAGGGTTGACATGTCAGAGGAACAGGCTAAAAGTAAATGGTCTTTGTCCCCTTATGCACATTGCCTATTGATATGTATAAAAAATTATTTCCCTCTTGATTTCCCTTAACTTAATCTCCAAAGATCCTTTCTTTTATGCTCAAATGTCTCCTTTGAATGAAATAAAGCATTGACATTCCATTGTATCATGATACCAAATATCCAGTTTTTTTATTTTATTTTTTGTCAAATTATAATGGGTAGCTTTCTGGTTTATGTTTCATTTTAATTTCTTCATGCAAATCCTGCTCCAAACTCAACTCCTTCCTAGTTGTCTCCAAAGCTCAAATAAAGGAAACTTTCTGAAACCCTATTTTGTTCTACCACAGGAAGATACATGCCACACTCATGACTCAGGGTCCTAGTGGTGATTGAACAATCTCTGAGCCTCATCCTGCTGTCATGCAAACTTTAGGTCGATGATTTCCTCCAGATTTCTGTTCTTAGCCAGAGCACCAAGCCTAATGTGGCATTAGCTGAGTATAGATAAACTATCTGTTGAATAAACAAACAAATCAATGAAGAAGCCTATTATTGTCCCAAACATGAAAAGGGGCCTTAAATTGAATTGTTGCTTTCCCAGAATTTTACATCAAGAAGCACAGAAGCAGTCATTACCTCAATTTGCTGGTGGCATGTCAGTCAGTCTTATTAGTTTTCAGATAAATCGAATTAGAATGTTTTATAGTCGTTTGTGGAGAAAAATAAAGGACCGACAGTGAAATCATTCCACACAAATTAGATTGAATCAAGATCATTTTTTCTTCAGATTACAAGTACTTGATTGGCTTTGATTGATGTCTAGTGATTGAAAGTCAGCTTTGCACTGCTGGGTTTATTTTTTTTACCCAGCAACATTTTGTAGTGTTGGATAATAGTAAGAAACACAATAAGCACATTGAGCATTCTTTGTAAATAAGAGCCAAACACAATGATAGAATTCTGCAAACAGTCCTGCTAACCTAATCTAAAATCACTCAAATTAAGAGATGCTTCAAACTTGGTCTATTACATTTTCTTCAGGGGGAGGGGCTCCAGAAATTACTTTCAAAGGCTGAGAGATGGCTCAGTAGTTAAGAGTTTATACTATTCTTGCTGAGGACATAGTTTTATTTCCCAGCACTGACAGCAGGTGGTTCACAAAAGAATGTAATTCTAGCTCCAGGTCATCCACTGCCAAGTACTCATGGGCTCCATCATTTGTGTGCAAAGACACACATTCACAATTTTTTTTTTAAAAAAAGAAATTTTAACAAAAGTATGGCAGCTGCTCTTGACTTATTACCTCCAATCAGAGACAAAATGAGTGTAGGGATGTCACCGCACTTCTTCATGACTAGATGTCAAGAGTTTCAAGGACGGAGAACTATAAATCTGCCCTCTTTGAGTTTGGCCAGTCCATGAAACTTCTACCTTAGTAACTAGTCAACTTAAATTTAACCCCAGTTCATTCTGATTTTGACCTTGAGTCTTTTAAAAATAGAGATAAGATTCATCATTCCTTCTGTATTGTTGCTAGTTGACTCAAGTCCAGCCCAGGAGTATATTGTTAAGGAAACAATAAGTGGTTTAGTAGTGAAGTTGTTTTAGACATATTTTTCAGTTCTAGTGTACCAGACAAAATTTGGAGGCACTTATGTCCCATGCAAGAGTATTAGATCAGTGATACATGATTAGAAATACAATTGAAAACACTTTATTAATAAAGAGGAATGGGCTGGTGAACTAAGCCCCGAAGCATGGGGTCACAAGGCCACAAGATTAATGATACATTATAAAATATTTATGTAATTTCACCTATAGCATGTTTACACATCCTAGGTTTGTTCTGAGAGTAATATGCATAGAATGGTTTCTTGTCTGTCTCTCTGCCAATTGTCTTATTTTATATCCCATTTTTAATGGTTCCACCTCTAGGTTTTATACTGTTGCCATGAAGTAAAGCTCCCAAGACAGAGGTTAGTTCAGGAGGGGTCTGAATATACAGTCTAATTGAGAATGACTGAAGATTATTGATGCCCATTTCTTTAGCTAGTATTCATAGTTTATGTTCAAGACATCATCTAAAGCAAGGAATATGATAGATTGCCTTTTTTATTTTAAAATATTTATTTATATATGATATATATGTATTATCATGGATAATTATGTATATGTGAGAGTGATTATGCATTTATGTTTGCAGATTTATACCTTGTGCAAAGACCAGACAAAGCTTATCTGGTATCTGCTTCTTCCAATCTTCTCCTATTCTTTTGAATAAGTTTCTATATAAATCTGGAGCCTGTACTTTCTCACCTCAGCTGAGAGTTAGAAAACCCAAGTCCTGCTTCTGTCCATCCCAGATGTGAGGTTAGAAGCTTGTGCCAGACATCTACCTTGTTACAAGGATGCTGAGATACAAACACTGTTTCTCACGATTGTTTAGTAAACACTCTTAACCACTGGACATTTCTCAACCTCAACATCATAATTTTCCAGAGTCTGTCATGGGGTTTTTATATGACTTGAATAAGTAGTAAATTCATTTTGAAGAAGAAAGATGTTCAAGAAAAAATGCCCTTACAAATCCAAAACGGGGGGCCAAAATCTGGTTAGTAAAAATCAACTGTCCATACTTGGGAATTATAAATGAGCTCTGTTAAAGATATCTTGTTTCAGCCCTGTCTCATGGTTTACGAAACCAACACAAGATTGACAAATAAGGAAGACCTTAAAAGAGGGTAGAATTCCAGAATAAAGATAAGCCAAATAGCCATACTTATGGAAACTTCAGTCAGCTATCTTTCGTTGGTAGATTTAAAGTAGTATTATAGATGAATAAATTCAAGTAAACTCAAAGTGCTAGCAGGGTAAGAAATGTCTATTCTGTGCAGCCTCCAAAAAACAAACCTGGGGACAGAGACTGATGGAGTTTGTTTGTTTGTTTGTTTGTTTGTTTGTTTTTAATATTGGATATTTTATTTATTTACATTTCAGATGTTATCCCCTTTCCCCATTCCTCCCCCCACAGAAACCCCTCATTCCATCCTCCGTTCTGTTATTTCTATGAGGGTGTGTCACCACCCATCAACCCACTATCCTCTCCCTGCCCTTAAATTCCCCCACACTGGGGCATTCAACCTTCACAGGTCCAAGGACCTCCTCTTCCACCAATGCCTGACAAGGCATTCCTCCACTACATAGACAGCTGGGGCCATGGGTCCCTCCAAGAGTGTTCCCAGGCTGGCAGTTTAGACCTGGGAGCTCTGGTTGGTTAGTATTGTCGATCTTCCAATGGGGCCTCAAGACTTTTCAGCATGGTATGCACTCACTGATAAGTGGATATCAGCCCAAGAGTTCACAATACCTAAGATACAACTCACAGACCATATGAAGCTCAAGAAGAAGGAACACCAAAGTGTGGGTGCTTCGGTTTTTCACAGAAGGAGTAGCAAAATACTCATGGGGGCAAATATGGAGACAAAGTTTGGAGCAAAGACTGGAGGAGAGGACTTCTGGAAATTGCCCTACCTGAGGATCCACCCCATGTTCAGTCACTAAACGCATGCATTGTTGTGGTTGGCAGAAATTGCATGCTGACCAGAACCTGATATACCTGTTTCCTGAGAGGCTCTGCCAGAGACAGATCCTCACAGCTAACCATTGAACTTATCATGGGGTCCCCAGTGGAGGAGGTAGAGAGTTGGAGATGGTTTTAATTCATGTCTAGACTCTACCATTGTAGACCTTATGGAAGAGCAGTCCCCATTCTCAAATGGGCAATTCTGTCAGAATGTAGAAAAAGATTAGTGGAAGTTTTCTGAGCCTGGAAATGTTCTTTCTTTTAGCATAGATTTTTTTGGGGGGGAGTCACTGAGTAGAGAATTGCTCCGTATGTTTCTTTTAAATTTTCCTACAGGCTTGACTTGTTAACACACTATTTTAATTAGCATAAAACATTGTAAATATTTTATGCATAAAATATTTTAGTCAATAAAACACATGTAGCTCATCTTATAAAATTAATTTTGTTTTTTATAATGTTAACTACTTAGATAATAATTCTGACTAGTCTCTTCCCCATTCTTTTATTTCCCTTCCAACTTGTTGAGCCCAGTTTCTTCTCTACCTTGCTCTTGTTGAGATTCATGATTTTCAGTTGTGTTTTTGAAACTCATTTAGTTATTAGTCTAGACTATCTCTGTGACCATTGGCTTGGAAATAACACTTGGAGCAAGGTAGGATCATCAGTGGGTATATAATTTCAGAAGGTGCCTCCTCCCTCTCTGAATCTACTGGTAGCATGTAGTTCCACTGTAAGAGGTAGGTTCTGACATGCTTATAAAAAGAGAAAGAGGATATATGCTTTGGTGGATGTGTTGAAGTGTGGGGAAGATGGTGCTTCGATGGGCCCATGCTTAGGCATCCCTTTCTCCTGAGGGACCAGCCACACAATGGTATAGTATAGAATAGAGTTTATTCAGGGGATGGGGAGTGGAGTTGAGAGGGTATTAGAGGCAGAGAAAGGGAGAGAGAGAGAGAGAGAGAGAGAGAGAGAGAGAGAGAGAGAGAGAGAGAGAGAGAGAGAGAGAGAGAATATAAAAGTAGAGAGGCCAGTCATGAGCACTTGAGCACATGAAGAGGGGGGCAGGGAAAAGGGAGAGAACTGGAGCAGGAATGCAAGAAAAAGAAACATAGAGCAGAGGTGGCAAGCAACCCATTTGATAGTCAGTCAGGCATACCTGGCTGATACCAGGTAAATGTGGGGTGGAGCTTAGACAAAATAGTAACAGATTCTAGAGCCCATCCTCTGTCTATACCTGGCTGCATTCTTGTGTAAGTTCCAGGTAGTCATCTGTAGATGCTGTGAGTTCAGAAATTGCAATGTCTGAGTTGTGCACACACACACACAAAAAAAACCTTTCACAACCCATCTGCCTAATTTCTGGCTCTTATATTCTTTTCCACTCTCCTGTTCTGTACTTCTTTTCTGAGGCATAGAGGAGACAGTAAAAAATACCTTGTTTATGGCTGAGCAATTATCCTTATTCTCACAATCTAGTATACTCATGGATCTGTTCAATCACCATTATTCACTGTAAAGAGAGGTTTCCCTGATCAAGGTTAAAAGTACCATTTGTTTAAGGATGAAAATGCACATAATTTAGAAGACAGTGTGGTGAAATGTCAATTTAGCTTAATAACAATATTCTGCTTTTCTCAAAGCCGGTGAACCCCATGATCATGGTTTTCTGATCAGGTTCACAGTGTCAGGAATGAATTCCACGCTGCTGCATATACCTCAAATCTAATCAGAGAGGGGTTACCGCTGTAAAAGTAGTGCGATTGGTGCACAGGTGGGCACATATTACCTGGCTGATTGGTCTCATATTTCATGGAGTTTACAGCTGTGTAAAACTGCTGATGACATTTTTCCCCAGCAGCATGCCTACCACCTTCTGGAACACTGAAGTTTCCAACTTGTTTCTAGCTTGATTTCTTTATTTCATGTAAATACACTAGGTGTAAATACACTAACTTTGCTTGTTAAAAATTATGATGGGCAAAGACAGGAGGAAATATTATGGAATGTTTCTCCCTTGTTATTTAGCATGGGGTGTTACAGAGAACTGGGCAGCAAGAGGAAGGTGGTATTGGCAGAGATTTGCTTGTCAGACATATATTCCAGAGTTCAAAACTTTAGTTCCTTCTGGTGAATTATAGCTCTTACTTTTTTTATTTACTCTTTTCTCTCTGAAGATTTCAATAGAATATTTCAATCTATTCTGTTCGAAATTTGTAGTATTTAATTGTAAAGATATGAAGTTGTTCCATAGTAATCTATTCTTTACAAATGTCTTTCAGAATTTGCAGTTATACCAGATCCTTAGCCCAGCTTAATAAGTTATGATATTTCTTGCATATACTGTAATCTGTCTAAAGTGACTGTTAAGCAATAAACCTGTGCTGTATGCTGAGTGAGGGTGTTCTGGAAATGTCAGTAACAGGAGTGAAACCATACCTCTATACCATCACTAGTAGAGGGTAGGAGACCTCCATTTAGATCAGTCCCAGGTTCACGGCCTCATTGAGAAGATAATTCCAGCAAGAGCCAATATGAGTCATAGTTGGAGACTTATTAAAACTAGAAAGACTGGCTTTCTGGAAAACACACTAATATCATAGGCATGGGTTTCGCAAAACCAAGTCATTTGTAGGTATTTTTATATGTCCATAGAGAAGATTTTGGTAGCTCTCAAGTTACATTTGTCAGATGATATAATTTGTAGTAAAGTTTAAAAATTAAAAAAAAAAACTTTGCTTTTGTAAACAAATTTGTAAAGTAGATTTATGAAGGGCATTGTTTGGATTTATGATGCAGATGTAAGTAAAAGAAAAAAATACCCTCAAGGTCTTAGGTCATTTTAGTAGTAAGAAATTGGTTTCTTTATTGTTTTTGACATTTCCAGTTGAGAGATCTGTAGGAAAATAAGCTTGCCTCAGTGGGCAATTTGGGCTTTACCAATAGTATCAGGAGTTTCCTGACTCTGTCTTCAGAAAAGATAAATCAGACTTCTTTTCTTAACCTGGGTTGTAAACACATAAGATCATGTCAATTTTATAGTGTCTCTGAGCAGCAACATCTTCAGACTGATGCTTGTGTGGGAAGAACAGGGCCCATGTACTTGATTTATTCTGAAGTGTCCTATCACATAGAGTTAAATGGTAACCACTCATCCCTGTCAGAATTTCTTGAACAAGCGTTGCTGTCATGATATCTTACCCATCTATCATGAGGAAATCACTATAATTATGTTATTACTACAAGATCTCTGTTTTGATGAGCTCCTCTGCCATGGTTGAAAGCTTTTAGTTGGGTGGATTTTATTGGATTTCAGTCAGGATTTGACATACTTCAGATGTGACGGCAGAATGACCTGAATATATTTGGAATGAGAAGGCTGCTCAGAACCCATACACACCCTCATTGGTTTTCTCTACTTTTCATTGTGTAGGCTCTGGTCCAGTACCCTGCTAAGCTGCTGCATATAATTCTCTCACTCCATCATCTTCAGTGAAGCTAGCCATCCTAATTCTCAATAAAGTTCAGCATCAACCAAGCATTTTCCCAAGAAAACATTTTAGTGTGGAGAGGAAGAAAAGAAAAAATAGCCAGGCAGTTGGTTTTCACTCCCCGCTGAGGGAACTTAATATAATGTTTCTTAACTTTTATATGCTACCCTCTATTAATCGTCATGTAGCACTGGACTGGGAGATAGCTTCATAACGTGTGCCTCCTATGCAATCATAGGAATCTGCATTCTAAACTGGGTACTCTCATAAAAAGCTGTGTATGATATCATGTATACTGTTAGTGCTAAGAAGTGACAATAGGCGGATGTCTGGGGGCTAATTGGCCAGAAAGTGTAGCCAGTGGCACTGAGCTACTCTGCCTCAAAAATAAGGGTTATCACTCTCAAGCTGATACTTCACAGGGACATGCAAACACACACACACACACACACACACACACACACACAGAGAGAGAGAGAGAGAGAGAGAGAGAGAGAGAGAGAGAGAGAGAGA
>JANHMN010000009.1:17508011-17520821 GCA_030674055.1 Rhabdomys pumilio
CTCTCTCTCTCTCTCTCTCTCTCTCTCTCTCTCTCTCTCTCTCTCTCTCTTTCTGTCTCATGTAGCCCAAGATAGTGGTCTCAAAGTCATTAAGTACCCAAGAGTGACTCTAACCTTCTCCTGCCTCTCCTGAAGGTTGAGAACAGACATGTAATGCCATGCCTAATTTATATGTTGCTGGAGATTTATTAAGGGTTTTGTGTATTCTAGGCAAGCTCCCAACCACCTGAGCGACATCCCCAACTCATGTAAGACACTCTTAATATTCTTCAAGGTTCAGATTTTTTCTGCACTTCTCTCTCTCTCTGTTTCTCTCTGTATCTCTGTCTCTGTCTCTCTGTCTCTCTCTGTCTCTCTCTGTGTCTCTGTCTCTGTCTCTCTCTCTCTCTCTCTCACACACACACACACACGCATACACACACACACACACACACACACACACACACACACACACAGACACACACACAATTCTTCAGGAGCCAGGCTCAATCTCTCTTTAACACATTCAGTGCTGTAACAGTATTTTCCTATGCATATTGCTTTTAATGATATTTCAGAGTTTGGAACAGAGTTGACTCACCATATGGCTTTCCTCAGGAAGTTAATGTAATTATTTTTACATCTTTGGTTCCCTAGAATATGTTGACTTTTTCTTGTCCCTCTTCCTAGAATCTCAGACAGCCTTTAAAGATAGCATTGGGATCTTAAAACCTGAACAGAAAAAGTTGATCTGAGCAATGCTGACATATAAAGATTGTGAAGCTGAATGTGGAATAATTCTGAAATTAAGGTCAGCGCTGGGTGGTTGTTTATACAAACTAACATATTGCAAAATAAAAAATGGCTTTTATATGTTTGCTTTTTATTGTTTTTCAGGGCAATGTCACTTTTTCCTGCTCAGAACCACAAATTGTTCCCATCACATTTGTCAACTCCAGGAGCAGTTATTTGCTACTGCCTGGCACCCCCCAAATTGATGGTCTGTCAGTGAGTTTCCAGTTTCGAACATGGAATGAGGATGGTCTGCTTCTGTCCACAGAGCTGTCTGAAGGCTCAGGGACCCTGCTGCTCATCCTGGAGGGTGGGACTCTGAGGCTCCTCATCAAGAAAGTGGCAGGACATGGAACGGAAATCCTCACAGGTACAAACTCTGCTGTCTTCTTTGTAATAACCTCTCCTCTCTCCGCTCCCCTCCCCTCCCCTCCCCTCTCCTCCCCTTCTTTTTCTTCCTCTTTCCTGTCTGCCTTATTGTCTCCTTACTCTCTTCCTGCTGAACTCCCAAGCCTTCCTTTCCCCCCTTCCTTTATTTATAATAGATTCTTCCTTTAAGTCAACCAAGGTTGAGATTCTGCTTAGAACATACCAAGTCATACACAGGGATGAAGGGTGGATGAGTGATGGAAAATATACTATAAATGTGAAGAAGCTTGCCCTCCCTCACATGCAGTGATCAGACAACAGAAACAGTTAAGTCTGAATTAACCATGTGTATTTCAACACGTCTCTCATTGCTTCACTGTAGGATAATCATAAAAGTGGGAGTTAGATTTGTATCCAGGAGTATTTTCCACATTCTAGTCCATCTGTAGAGTGGCCTGATTACTTCTACATAGAAATCTCTCACATCATGTGTCATTTTTACCTTGGTTGTCCCAGGAAAATGCTGTTTTTTAAACTTTCCACATTAGGAAATGAAGGGTTACAGAAATGTCTACACAATCACAAGTTCCAAAATGAGAGAGGTGAAAATTCACTAAGAATTTTTCTGGCTTACATTTCGCATTTCTACCATATTACAGAATTTTATAGTCCCTATGTTCTATTTCATTAATTGGTGAGCTTTAATAATTATATTTCTTAAGTACATTTTAAAGATACTAAGGATATACTGTTATATGTGGCTTTGGGATATAATACAACTTTTCTAAATTGTCCTAAGTTGACTGAAGTCTGGGAAACAGTCGTGTGTGTGTGTGTGTGTGTGTGTGTGTGTGTGTATCTGTATGTCTGTATCTCTGTGTGTATGTGTGGTATATGGTGTCTGTATTTCATTTCTGTGGGTATATGCACACTGAAGCCAGAAAGAACATTTTAGGTAGAATTACAGGTAGTTGTGAGCTATATACCACATGAGTGCTAGGAACTGAATTTTGAGTCCTCTGGAAAAAAAAAAAAGCAAGTTTTCCACATCACTGTGCTGTCTGTGGAGACTCCATGGTGGATTTCTTAAATTCGGAACAGTAGAACTGTTTCCCACTTTCTCCATTGTCTCCACTGGCTATCTTGTGGATATCTCCTGTTTATCAAGTAACATTATGTTTTCTTAGATGACAAGTACTGAATGTAGTTGGGCAATATTTCTGAGCTTGGGGTGAGGTATGTAGATCAGTCAACAAACCCTATGAGAAATCTGAAGATATATAATCCAAGTCAAATCTTTTATTGCAATGCAGTGAACACACACACACACACACACACACACATATATATATATGTGTGTGTGTGTGTGTGTGTGTGTGTGTGTGTGTGTGTGTATGTGTATGTATGTATGTATATATGAGCAGCAGCATGGCTGGAGGTAATTTCATGTCTCATTCTGTCACTCTCCATGTTGTTACTTTGAGACAGGCCCTCTCACTGGAACTTCCTTGAAGAATTTATTTCAGCTCACAGGTTGAGGGCACAGTACAGTTGACAAGAGCTGGTTAGTCATGTCTCATATGCAGTCCAGAAACATAGAAAGATGAATGTTTTGCTCAGTTTTGCCATTTACTGAATTCAGAAATTCAGCCCGTGGAATGGTGCTACCCACACTGAGGTTCCGTCTTCTGATCTCAGTTAACCCACGGTGGAAACTCTCTCACAGACATGACCTGAGTTAATTCTAATCCTGTCAAACTTTTAGCCAGTAATAACTGTGACAATACTCAAAATATTAACCATAGACTTTTTGTAACCTAATCTTGCCCATGGCAACCTATTACTTCTGCCATATTCTGTTCATTAGATGCCAAGAAACAAGACTCATTCATGCTTATTAATTTGACAATATTTTCTCAATAAAGAGGTGTAAGTCACTGGAGATCAGCTGAGAGTCTATTACAAGAACAACAGAGAAAAATATTATTTTCCAAGCTTTAGAGACAGATTAGTCAGAAAAGTGTTTCTATTTAAAACACAGAGATTTGAGTTTGATCTCAAGACACTATAAAAAGCTGGCTACAGTTTCATACACTTAAGCCCAGCCTGGAGAGGTTGGGGGCAGGTGGATCCTTGAAGCTTGCTAGCCAGTTAGGCTAGCGTAATCAGTACATGGTAGGCCAGTGAGAGATCTTGTCTCAGAGGAGGCAGACTGTGTTACTTTAGTATAACACCTAAGGCTGTCTTCTGGTTTCCATGTGTGTGTTCAAATGGGCATGTGTACCCTTCTCTCACACAGACACACATATTAACAACTATAAAATTTGTTTCTAAATTTATGACAGCCATTAATAAGAAAAAAAAATATCTTAAGCACTTAGCATAGTGTTCAGAAGCTGATTGATAAGTGCCCATTCCCCCCATACTGAGTCAGGACCTCTAGCTAGAAGGACCTCATTCCAGAGGGTTGTAAAAGCTGTGCACAGATTGGTGCAGTCAGCAAAGATTTCTGCTAATAGAGGTGAGTTAATCACCTTGAGTGATAATATTTTTCATGTTCACAGTTATAAAATTTAAATCATGATGCTCCTTATTTGAAGACTATAAATGTGAGCTGTCTCTCACTAATTGGTAAGATGTTTAAGCACAGAAATTTGTGGGCTTGGGCCACAAATGCAGTTTTACTATGATACAGGCCCTGGCAGTACTAAGCTCTAAAGAACCTAGGAACTGCTTCTCATATTAAGAGTATGCCAGTCTATTAACACACACTTTCGATTGAGATAGGCTGGTAAGGAGTGCCAGGTAACCCAGTTATAAGGGAAAAATTATGTAATTTCAACCTATCTTTTAAATTATGTACCAAGTGGAGAGAAGCTAAGTGATAGGCTGCCTGGTGATGCTGTACCAGAAGGCCAGCCTTTTTCAAGAGGAAAAGATTTTCCTACATTTCAGAAAACATGAATGTCTTAATGCATATCTCAAATGGACAAAATATCTCTTTTTTTCTCACATTTTCTATCCAGAAAGTGTGAGTGAGCTAAAAACACCAAAACAAACACTAGAGATTTTTCTTGCTATAAATGGCTGAACATTTAATCGAGGTATTATTAATTATGTATGAATAATTATATATAAATAAATTAGTATTTATACACAAATAAATGGCAATTGTCCCAGTAACCTGTGTACATGTGTACATGTAAGAAGTATATGTGCATGCCTATATATTCCATGTTTACATGTGTCTTTACATATACACTGAGGTCAAAGAGGAATGTAGGACACCTGCTTTATCATTTTCTGCTTTATTTCTTCAAGAGAGGATCTTTCAGTAAAGCTGGAACTAAGCTGGAATCCACAAATACTTAGGATCTTCTTGGCTCCACCTTTCATATAGTTGAGGTTACAGATCCCCATGTGCCCATGTATGTATGGCCGTTGATGTACTCCAGAATACATATCAGGTCCTCATGCTTACCCAGCTTTCTTATCTAGTAACTCATCTCTTCAGAAAGCTTTAAGAGCCAGCAAGTCTCCTCATAACACATGTTGTGTCTTGTGAAGCAGAGTATAACATTGTTTATTGATTGCTCAGAGTATCCAGAGAGAGATACTTCAGAGAGAGCTTCCAGTGTCTTTTATTCCCATATGTTTTTCTCAGTGGGTCAATATCAAGTTAGGTGGACCTCACATAAAATGGCATGAGAATCTACTATGTTTTTATACACATCTAATTTACATTCACTGAGTTTACGTATCACAATATATGCATATTAATATAACAATATATATTCAGTGAGAATTTCATACATGACATGTGTTGTACTAGCATCATATATGTATGTGGAATGCAAGGGTGGGAGTTAAGTATCTTCTGTTGCTATTCACCTTCATGTTTGTTTTTTTTGAGGAAGGATATCTAATTGAACATTGAGCTCACTGATTAGGCTATACTGGCCAATGAACTCCAGAATCTACATGTCTCTGGTGCTGGTTTTATAGACCTAGACTGCCAAGCTCAGATTTTACATGTTTACAGAGTTTTGGAACTCTGAACTCAAGACTTCATGTGACCACAGCAAGTACTTTGCCAACTGATCCATCAACAAGCCCTCATAGATTTTGGTGTTTTTTTTTTAAATCCCTAATTATCCTTCAGTGAGATTATTATCAATGATGAGGACTAAAGTGACAGGAGATCTATCTCAGGCAGGGTAAACCCTCTTTCAGAAACTTGGTCCCTTACTACACATCCCTTTTCATTGCTAACACTTATACCCGTGACTACATTCAGAAACTAAGAAACAACATAAATACCAAGAACACATTCAAACCATCACAGTACAGAGTGAACTTGATTGAGTCCATTTAGGAACTGGAAAGTCCACGCAGGCTAAGCTCATATGAGTAAAAAATACTTGGTCTTCTTATTTTACATATTTCTGATTCACTGCCTTTTACTAAGACCAACAGACTGACAGGCACTATAGAAGCACTGAGATCTCAGCACATCTTTCAGGAACACATGTTATTGCCTTTATTTCTTTTTTTCCTCTCCCCCATTTTTTCCTTCTCTCCTCTACCTTCTACTCTTCTATTCTTGCTTTCTTTCTCCCCCATCTTTTCTTCCTTCCATTCTCCTACCTCCACCTCTCTGCATTTCTTCTTTCTTCCCCCCTTTCTTTTGTTCTTCCTCTATTCCCTCCTCTTCCCTCTCCTTTATTCCTTCCCTCTGTTTCTCTCTCTCTCTTTCCCTCTCTCTCTCTCTTTCTTTATTCTTTCTTTGTTTCTTAATATCATTCTGTTTTTCAAGATGGTATTTTGCTATAAAGCTCAGCTAGACTTGAATTATGAATTTTCTTGCATCATTTCTCCTTGTGTATGTGAATCCGTAATTATGGTCTCTGTGTAGTCATGTGTGATACTGCAGGCGTGTGTGTACTAAAGTATATGTGTGGAAGTCATAGGACTATTGAGTTTTAGTGCTTGTTTCTGCCATGTTTGAGACAGGATCTTCTTGTCATCTGTTGTGAAACCAAGTCTAGTTTTCACACAAGCTTCCAAAAAAAATCTTCTCATTACTGCCACCCAATTTGTTATTAGAGTGCTAGGGTTACTGACAGTGTTGCTACATCTAGATTCATGAAGGCTCTGGGGATGTGAAATTAGGACCTGATACATGTATGGCATTTACTCCATTGGGCCATCTCTATAGACCCATATTCTATTAAGGATGTAGTAAAATCTCTCAAATTGGTGCTTAGAATGGAAACTAATATTGTCCAAGTCTTTCTGAGTACTAAGGAAATACAATATTTTACAAATGTAAGAGAAAGCTCTTTATTTATTGTATAAACAAGACTTTGAATGCCATATAAAACATTAAGTAATAGAAAAGAAAAAATAGCTCTGCTATGCTTTCCTTCAAAATCATGGGCAATTCATATGATTTTTGTTTTTTTTATATGAAAACTCGAGGTAGTAAGAAGAGGAAGTATGAAAAAGGAAGTTCAAAAAGGAAGTATGAGACCCTAGTTTTCAAAAAAAAATCTTTTACTGTAGTGCTTTACCCTCTCCACTGAAGACAGTGTTAAAAGATAGAGATCAATTTTGACCAGAAAACTGTTGCACAGAGCTCTGCTTCTCTGAAAGGCCAGAAAATTCCAGTTCTGAAGACACCTCTGTCCTTTGTCACCAAAAGAAAAGTGTGTCCTAGATTTACAGGTACTTTGGCTAATCCTATCTACAAGACCTCAAAAAGAGCTTGTAGGTCAGCATTGCCCCTTGGTGTTTTGAAGAAGTTCAGAAAAGCAAGCATTGTCTTTCTAAGATGGGTAATTTGACTTTTTGAGGAATAAGCAGTGCCAAATCTCTTATAATAAATATGAAAGCTAATATCTACTTATGAGTGAGTACATACCATGTGTGTTCTTAAATCAATTTCAGTCAGCTGAGCTTCAGGCTTTATGACTGTTTTTCCTGATCAATACAAAAATAAATAAATGAATAAATAAATAAATATAAAATCACTCATCTATAAGCAAGGTTGTATCATCTTCAAAGGCCTTGATTATTTTCTGTTTATATGAGATAGCATTACCCCCTTCAGGTCTTTTTATTATCACATTTCAAATATTCTCCATATTCTAGAAGTCTGCTACCAATATTAAGTATGCTCACACATTCAGGGACACACAATATTCTGGTGTAATTTACAAAAATTTGGATCTTCACTATATTTTATAGTGCTTTGTTGATGGTTTGGTGCCCACTGAGAGTGTTATCAAAAGAAAATAGAACCTGGAAGAGCTAGGATTCCGTGGTTCTCAAATCTAAAATTTTAATACAATGAGTAGAATGAGAAATTGGAACCTTGTACATTTGATAACACAGTTTTGTAGCAGAGATATTTTTATGTATCAACAAATGCATATATTTATATTTTGGTCATCTATAGAGAATTAGGAGTCAAGTATTTAAATATGAATATGTTTCTGATAATCTTCTCTTAATTAGCTTTAGGTAGTCATAACAAAATGCCTGTGATAAACAACTTAAAAGATTGAAATTCTCTTTGGCTCATGCCACCCAAAATTTCAGTTTATAGTCAACATACAATAAACACATTCAGATATAAATTTTAAAAGGAAAAAAGAGCTAGTAGTAATTAAATAAATAATTGTATTATAGCAATTATATGTTTTACAATATGTCAAACCTAAGAAGGATTTGTACTTAGTGGAAGTATTAATTAATTCTAGCTACTGCAACTAAGAGGTGGGGAGATGTCTGTGATACAAGGATGGAAGTGTTCACCCTGATTAATACTAGTGGCCAGATGTTTATAGTATACAGCCTTATAATTGATAGTGACTACACTAATATTACCCTCTTTTGTATAAGCTAATGTAACTAGCCTCCATCTGTACATCAAGTAAGCAGGATGAGTCTAGAAACCCCATCCCACACTTCAAATAAATTATAATTAATGTCTTGGTGTTTTAGCTAAAATCATATTGATGAGAAAGTTCCATTAGCAAGGGCAAATAAACACAGAACCAAGCAGCTTGACTGTCACAGTAATCTGTTTGATTGATCACAGAGTTCAAGATTCAGTAGACAACTGTTTAGAGACATTCCAGGTAATGAAAGGTTGAGAAATGCAGTTCCTAGACTTTGAAGGATTCTAGTCTTAAACTTGTGGATGTAATAAAACACTTGGTCCAAAGGCAATGTATAGGGAGTATGAGGTTTATTTCATTTTATAAGTCATAGTCCATCTTTGAGGGAAATTGAGGCAAGAAATCAATCAGGAACCTGAAGGAGAAACCATGAAAGGATGCTCCATATGTGTTCATTCTCAGGATCATGTTAAGCACCATCTGTCCAGGGAATGGAATCCCTCACAGTAAACTGGATCAACCTGTGTCAATCAACAAACAAGATATTCCCTGATCACAAGAATCTATCAACTGAGACTCCCTTCTTAGATGATTCTAGACTGTGCCTATTTGACAGTTAAAGCCAAAAATGTGGATTCAGTGTAGCAAGCGCAAGTTGGAAATATTTACCAGCCTACTGGTTGCTGGTATATTTGTAGCTTTCTTGAGCTTGGTATATAGAAATGATGAAACTGAATTTCCTAATTTACTTGTTTCTCTATGTTTACTCCAGCATGGATCTCAGAAAGTTATATTATTATAATTATTATTAAAGCAGAATAATCTAGTGACCACACATGCCTTTACTTCCTTTCCTGTTTCTGAGCTTCTACTTGTCTAGTTGCTTAGTATAATTCAGTTTGATTCTCCTTAATTTAGGCTTTTGTAGCCTGTATTATGCACAGGTGTCTAGATAAAAAATGAATGAACATTAAATTCTCCAGTAGATCCTAAATATTGTTTGAAGGTGAGATTCAGAGCTACAAGTTATAGGGAAGGCACAGGAAAGATAGATGATGTGAGAAGGAAGGAAGTCTTCCTGTTTCCTCTTTACAATGAATAGATTTGACTAAGGAACAGATGAAAAGGGCATTCCCATCAGAAAAAAGACTTAAGATGAAAAAATAGCCATGTAAGATTCCATGAGTTTAGGATACGAGAAAAGTAAATGACAGAATTGTCAGGGATGAACACACCTTCTGGGATATAAATAGTCTTAGACTTGAATATAATTTTATTCTGTAGCAGTTAGAACTGGACATTTAGGTCTGCATTAGAAAATTAGCACTGTCAAATTCAACCTCAGTTTTTCTGTCAGACACTAATGATGGCAACACCAAATAGTCACCAGATAGTTACCAAAGGCTTCCAGCTCTGTGGTTTCTTGAATCATTAACCAGTTTGAGCAACTCTGAAAGCTTGAGTCTGTCATTTGTGAGCAATACAGTGAGAGGGTTTGTTGCTGACATTTGCCAAAGGAATTTCAGCTTCTTGCTCCATCAATCAAAGACCATTTGGAGAGGGCAGAACATGGTCTTGTGGATGCCAAAGGAGACACAGAAACATGACTCACATTCTGACCTGCAGCCACTTTTCATTTCACCGGGGACAGGAGGCTTACACAGACAAATTGTTAATTAAGACCACAAGGCCATAAATAACATGACCAAAATAAATGGATCAGACTATAGATACTAGAGACATTTAAACAAAATTGTTGATGATCAGTATATTTCAAGATGAAACCCTTTGTTTGCCTTATTTGTTTGCTTCTATGATTGTTTAATTATTTGTTGGTCTGTAATGATATGCCACATTATAACATTTTCATACATTTAAGTAGATTTTTTTTATGTGTATCCCATTGTCCTCTTTTGTTCTTCGTAGTCCTGCTGCTCTTATATTTCTTCCTAAATGGTCCTACCCCATGTCTTCTTTTAAAGTGGACCAATAAGTTTAATGCGAATTACTTACAGAAACATGTGTAAATGGTTATTAACAGAAGCATGGGTAACTTACCAGTGACTTCACCATTGAAAAAAACTGTGTCTTCCCTTCTCCTACCACTGTTAGCTGCCTAGAAGCTTCTTGCAGCTCTATGATAGAATATTGGTGGTGTCAGTCGTGCATGGGTCTTGTTTAGTTTGATATGATTGTTTTGCTATTCATCTCCCAGCATCCATGATCACCTATACATTTTTTATTTATTAAAGCTACAAAATCATTCATTCATCAGCTTTAATCTTCCTTGTGTTATTTATGTGGCTACAGTCTAAAATCAAGAGGTCCCTGCCCCCTGTTTAAACAGTTTATAAAAGGATCATGCAGAAGAAATTGACTTGAAAAATGAGGGATAGATGTGGACAATGGAGGAACCAAAGAGGTAGAGTAAAAATGCGTCAGAGAAAAGATGTGAACTATTTTTCAGTTCAGTGTTCTGTATGAAAATCTGAATGTACTAATGTAAATTCATAGAGATCTCATGTAGAAATGGATATTGTGAAATAAGAAACAAAGTTCAGTTGCCTCACAAAGGAAAGGATGTGTAAGACAAGAAAGACGCTTCATTCACCTTAGGGAAATGGGCACTGGAGTCATCACACATGCCCTTTTTAGCTGAGTTTGACAACATACATCTGTACTATCAGGACTAAGAGGCAGAAGTAGGAAGATTTTGAGATTGAGGCTGGCCTGGGCAACAGTTCAACGTTGTCTAAAAACCAAGGGCTGGAGTAGTGCTTAGTGTTGCTAGACTAGACTTACTTTGTAGGTACAAGGTCTCAGATTTGCTGCTCAGCCTCACACATAAGTTGCCTAAAAATAGGAAGTAGGGAAAAGACAGTGATGATCATGGATCCCAGCTCTGGTGATAAAAAGAAAACACATCAGTGGTTCTAGGATGTGTTTCTCAGGTAAAGAAAGAAACTGCTAGTTTGAGGTATGGACTTTGACACATAGCTCCTAGTCATAGATGTCAGGTGAACCATCACAGCTATTCCACAGTGATATGGAAGGAAAGAAGGCAGAGTCAGAAAGAGGGGGAGGGAGAAGGAGGGGGAGGGGGGAAAGAAGGGGAGGGGGAATAGGGAGAAGGAGGGAGAGGGAGAGGGAGTGGGGGAGGGGCAGGGGGAGGGAGCAGGTTCATCCAAGTTTACAATGGAAGACTTAGGGTGTGTGTTCCAAGATGGACTGTGTTCCTCCTGCCTCTGTATATGACTTGTCTAGAAACAGCTCATGCTGGTATGTCAACACAAATGACTATTTTTTCTTCTTCATAGCATGATAAGGACTAGACAGATGGTCTATCCAATAAAACATAAGACCACCTTTAAAAAGTAGGTATAACTGTGTGTACTGGTAATCTAGGGCTAGAGAAGCAAAGACAGGTTGATCCTTGGTACTCTATGGCTAGCTAGCCTAGCCAACTTAAAAAGTCTAAGGCAATGAAAAACTTTATCTTAAAATATAAAGAGAAAGGTCTGGAGATATGGAAGCTCCTCAGTTAAGAGCTACTAACTGCTAGATACTATCTACTGTCATAGATGACCCAGTTTCAAATGCCAGCACCCACATGATGGTCCACAACCATCTGTAATTCCAGTTCCAGAGGATCCGATGCCCTCTTCTCTGGTTCCATGGCATGCATGTGGTGGACAGACATACACACAAGCAAGATACTTATGCATATAAAATAAAATTCATATATTCATATATATATAATATATATATATATATCACATATTTAAAACTTAAGTCCTCTACGTGTGTACCCACACATGTGCATGTTCACCAATGACATACACTAAGAACATATACACATGTACACACAAACACAAACACAAACACAAACACAAACACACACACCCCACAACCAAAATATGAAATCAGTACTCTTAAATTCAAGTGGCCTAGTGAGAGTGTGAACTAGTAAATCCACTTGAGACAACTAATTGAGAAATTGGGCTGTGGTTTCCCACAGGGAGTCATGTAGAGTTACAATGTAACACAGAAAAGTCACAACCAATGTATACATAAGAGAATGGAGAATAAACTCTCAGACTAATGTATATTCACAAATATATGTAGTATGATTATTCACACTAATTCAAACTGAAAGCAAAACAAATATTAAGGTTCAAAGAATGAATAAACACAATATGACACATCTATATGATGGAATATAATTGAGCCACAAACATATATGTTTTGCTTTCCATATTGGTTAACCTTATACTCTTTAAACCAAGTAACATATATTATATGATATATTTGTGAAAGTTCAAAAAAGTCAAATTCTTAGAGGAAGGTGACAAATACATGAATAAAATTTGAGTTATAGGTCTGCAGATTTTAAAACTGATTATTTTATTGGTTTCAGGAATCCGAACAGGTTAAGAAGCTGTTGAATTGTGAACTCTAAGTTTATGAAATACATGATGTATGCATTATATTTCTATAAAACTCTTACAAAATGTTGTCCAGGAATAGCGGTATTTGCCTCTGGTTGAGGCACTGCCACTGGGGAGGCTGAGGCAAGATGATTGTGAGACCACCCCACCCAAGTGAAAAGGAAAAGAAGAAATAGAGTGCACTGGGTAGAGCCTCTGGCTTCCTGTGTCCATATATGACAGGAGAACAGTGAATGACCATTGTAAGCATTAGAAAGTCTCCATGTGACATCTCTCTCTCTCTCTCTCTCTCTCTCTCTCTCTCTCTCTCTCTCTCT
>JANHMN010000009.1:17520831-17548224 GCA_030674055.1 Rhabdomys pumilio
TCTCTCTCTCTCTCTCTCTCTCTCTCTCTCTCTCTCTCTCTCTCTCTCTGTGTGTGTGTGTGTGTGTGTGTGTGTTCTCTGCCTCCATCCTCCCACCCTCCCCACCACCTTCTTTTTCTTCACATAGTAACCTTGGAAAACAAAGCCAGGTTCATGCCCTTTGTCTGTCTCTGTCTCCAACACTGCCTCACCCCCCACCACGATATCACTGCCAAACTGAATTCTAGGCCACAGAGAAAGCAGAGATGGTGAAAACTGAAAAACCAATATCTTCTGTTTCAACTGAATTTGTTTGTTGCTTCTTTCATTGTCAGTGACTTTTTAAAAACATATTCTACTTTATATTTAGAAACTGAACGTTTCATTCCTTTGTAGGAGAAAAGGAAAGGATAATGTGTAATTTTGTCATTCCATATGCTTCACTTTTGATATTGTGAATATTTTTATTTTGGGGGGGAGCACTGTTTGTGCATATGAGTGTAACATTAGGTTCCTTAGAAATAGAATTGCCTGTGGTTATTAACCTCCTTATGCAGTCCTGGGAGCTGAACTCAGGTGCTCTAGAAGAGTAGCAAGTGCTCACATCTGCTGAGCCAAGTCTCCAGCCTACACTTCAGTAGATATCTTGGGAAACTCTGGTATTCCACTCTCTGGGATATAGGGAGTGGGTTTTTTTGGTATGATGTTTTTTCCCCCCTAAAGTATACTGTAATTCCAAACTTGAATCTATCATATACAATTCAACTAATTCAGTGTTATCAGAAATACTAGTCATTTTGAGCTTTTACTATTTACTATTTATAATGGTATTAATACCTCAGACCTGGGCTGCAGGCCTCATTATTTTAAAATTAGTTCTTTAGACTGTATCCATTGAAAATGAAATAAT
This sequence comes from Rhabdomys pumilio, assembly GCA_030674055.1. Classification (NCBI taxonomy): domain Eukaryota; kingdom Metazoa; phylum Chordata; class Mammalia; order Rodentia; family Muridae; genus Rhabdomys; species Rhabdomys pumilio. The sequence continues at coordinate 17,521,721 of JANHMN010000009.1, forward strand.
AAATCTGTAATATTTGGTAATATAAGTATATCATACAGAAATAATGCACAAATTTGTTTTTACAGATCAGGACATAATTGTTTGTTTCTCTCTAGATCATTGATTATCAATGCTGTGACCTTTAAATAAAGGTCTTCATGATCCATTGAACCCCCACCATAAGATTATTTTTATTGCTACTTCATAACTGTAATTTTGTACTATTATGAATTGTAATACAAAGATCTGATATGCAGGATACTTGATACGGGGCCCTTGTGGAAGACTCATTGAACTGCAAATTCTCAACCTGCAAATTAAGAAACACTGCTCTATTAACTGTGTTCTTTGTCTTACAGAAGATTTTCAGTTTTATGAGGTCTTATTTATTAATTGTAGCTTTTAGTCATGAGCTATTCTTGTTCTGTTCAGGAAATTGTTTCTTGTACAAATGTCTTCAAGGTTGTTTTCCACTTTCTTTTCTTTAGATTTAGTATACCAGTATATACACCGAGGTCCTTGATCCATTGAACTTGAGTTTTGTGCAGGGTGATTGACATGAATCTATTTGTATTCTTCTACAAACAGATATCTAGGTAGAACAGCACCATTTGTTGAAGATGCTTTCTTTTTTCTATTATATGGTTTTGGCTTCTTTGTCTAAATTATGAGTCCATAAGTCTAAGGGCTTATTTCTGGTACTTCAGTTCAATTTCAATGACCAACCTATCTGTTTCTACACCAATAGCATGAAGATTTTTATTACTAGTGTACTGTAATACAGCTTGAAATCTGGGATGGTAATACCTCCAGAAGTTCTTTTAATGTATAGGATTGTTTTAGCTATCCTATTTTGTTTTGTTTTGTTTTGATTTGATTTTTGTTTATCCATGTGAAACTGAGAATTGTTCTTTCAAGGTCTCTAAAAGATTGTGTTGAAATTTTTATGGGAATTGTATTGAATCATTTATAGATTCAATGATAAGAATCATTTGGTAAGATGGCCATTTCTACTATGTTAATCATATTGATCCATGAGCATGGAAGATCTATCCATCTTCTCTTATCTTCATTTTCTTTCTTCAGAGACTTTAAGTTCTTGCCATACAGGTCTTTTATTTACTCAGTTAGCATTACACTAAGATATTTTATATTATTTGTGGCTATTGTGAAGGATGGTGTTTACCTGATTTCTTTCTCAGTTTGTTTATCATTTGTACAAAGGAGGGCTACTGATTTTTTCAGTTAATTTTGTAACCAGTCACTTGGCTAAGGGTGTGTATCAACTGTGTGAGTTCGCTGGTAGAATTTTTGGCGAAACTTATTTACACTATTGTAATTATCTATGAATACTGATTCTTTGACTTCTTCTTTTCCAATTTGTATTCCTTTGATCTCCTTTAGTTGTCTTATTGACCTAACTAGAACCTTTCATACTATATTGAATAGATATGGGGAGAGTGGAGAGCCTTGCCTTGTCCTTGATTTTAAAGGAATTGCTTTATATTTCTCTCCATTTAATTTGAAGTTGATTGTTAGCTACCTGTATCTTGCTTTTATTGTGTTTATATGTGTGTTTATATGTTATATGTGCCTTGAATCCCAGGTCTCTCCAATATTCTTACCATGAAGGGGTACTGGATTTTGTCAAAGTTTCTTTTTCATCTAATTAGATATTGGAATGGACAACAAATAACTGCCCTAATTTCAGACACATAGCATGGCAAGTATCAATCCGTGACACAATTAATGATGTTCTGATATGCTTGCAGACAGGCATTATGTAGCACAACTGTCTACTGAAAGTCTCTATCCAGTAGCTGACTGAAACAGATATACAGACACACAGACAGACTTTATTTAGAACACATGTAGTTTTGTGGAAGAATTGAGATAAAGTTTGAGGGACCCAGAAGGAATATGGACTTTACAGAAAGACCAAAAGAGTCAACTCACTTGGACCCTTGGTGTGTATTAGAAACTGAACCACCGTTTAACGAGCATATATGGGCTGGACCTAGGCCTCTCCACAAATGCAGCAGACATATACCTTGTTTTTCATGCAGGTTACCCAACAACTGGAATTGAGGCTGTCCCTGACTCTGTTGTCTGACTGTGGATTCTATTCCCCTAACTTCCCCTAACTGGGCTACCTGTCTGGCTTCAGTGGGAGAAGATGTGCTTAGTCCTGGAACTTGATGTTCCAGGGTGGATTTTTATCCAGTGTGAGCCTCTCCCTTCTCGGAAGGGAAGTGGTGGGAGGGGGTGGTTGTAGGCGGGGCTACTAAGAGAAGAGGGGAGTTGTGATTGGGGTGTAAAGTGAATGAATAAAGGGATAAATAAAGAGAGAGAGAAAGAGAGAGAGAGAGAGAGAGAGAGAGAACACGAACCCCTGCCCTACATCCTCTAACACTCAGTAGGGGCAAAAGCAAATGGTCCATTCCCAGCAATCACCAGTCATGAGGTCCAAGACCGACTTTTATGTGAAGAAAATAGATACATAGGAGAAGTATGTTGAATGCACTGGATCAAGTTCTAAGCTTTCAGAAATGAAGATGTACAAGACCACTGAAAACTGTCTGTTTTAGACTTAAGTTTAATAAAGGAAGGACAGTCAACTACTAATGTGTGATAAAGATGTCTTAGCCAAGGTTCTCTAAAGGTTCTCTAAAGGAGTATAACAAATAAAATGTATATAGCAAAGGACATTTATTAGATTGGCTTATAAAGTATTGAATGAGTAATATCACAATGGTTTTCATATAATAAGATGCATACAATGCAATTAAAAAAGGTAAAGAAGCCAGTACCTGATCAGTTCATAAGACTGATGATGAACAGTTCCACTCTGGGGATGAAGGCCTAGAGGATTCTTGGAGAGCTGCTGTTCTTTAGTCTTTGTTAGAAGGCTAAACGAACTAGAATCAGTTGCCAACAAAGGATGGAAACATTAACAACTGTGTAGACATCTTCACCAGCAGGCTGCTTAGATGGACAGGCAAAACAATACCACTTTTTCCTGGGATCTCTCTGTATCTGAGCTGCCTGCCACTGAAAAATATTATTCAACATGGGACCATCTTTTCCTTTCAGTGAGACCTCCCAGGAAATGCCCTGACAGACCCACATAGAGACAACTCCCTTAGGTAATTCCACATTCGATTATTGTGACAACCAACATTAAAGATCATAATGTTTTATTAGATTGAGGGAAGAGATTCAATGAGGCCTGTTTACTGTCTACTCATAGTTTCTCTGTGAACCTTCCCTTCTTCCTCAGTGTATAAAGGTCCCATTTGCAATGAAGGCTCTCAAGGAACAGGAGAGTTTCCTAGCTAGGTACTGTAATTTATCATTTTGGGGAGAATGAGTCCCAATTTCTGTCATTCCTTGGTAAACAGAAATTTCTGATTCTATGACTTTGATTTTTGTGACCAAAACATAGGAATGGATAAGGAAGGAGGATAGACCAAAGCAGGTTGATTCTGAGATCAGGCACTCAATATCAAGATACTCTGCTTTTAAAGACAGTCATACGAACCTTGGTTCATGTAAAAAGTTGCTATACTTTGAGCCATCACATTAAAACTGGAGACATTTGCCACCATCAAGGAACCCTTCCAGAACTGAGGATCTTTTAATCCTCAGTTCCTAAATAATATACTCTAGTCCCTGAAGTGATGAATGAAGGTTGCCCCAGTAAGATGCTCAGACCCCATCCTTGAAAGATGGATCTGGGCATTACCCAGACCCTGTGTAGTGAATCATACTTTCCTTTCTAGGTCAATTCATAACTTATTTTTAAATACAACTTCATGTGTTATTAAGACATATTTAAATAACATGCAAATAAAAGAAAAACAGGCCTACAGTTGTCTTGCACCTGAAATGCTATAGTAAAATATCAAAAGTTCACCCTTAGGGATCACTTGACAAAAGCTTTACCTCATTACCACAGACTGCATGATCAAGACCCAAATCTTAGCTTTTCTAGAACAGTTGCCTGTGACAGAAGATAGGACCACTGGAAGGAGAAGCCTCTGCGTCTTCACTTTATGGGAAGCAGATATTGAGGGAACTGTTTGTCAACATGGTGGGTCTCAGCCACCAGAGCATTTGAGTAGATGGAGCACAGCTGCCAGGATGGGAGCAGAGTTGAGCTCTTGGTTTAGTACTTGGTAATGAAACTGCTCTGTGAAAATTCTGTGCACAGAGGCTCAGAGATGCTTCCTCTACCCTGGCCACTGAGAGCCAAGCAAGCCTCTTTTTGTCTTCTTTTGAAAGGACTTTTCATTGAAGGCTTCAGGTGACCCTGTCAGGTCCTATTTAGTGTTCCTTTTTCTGGTTCACTCAGCTCTGTTTTGTTTTTTTTTCCTGCTGCTATTTTGCCTATTATTCTGTTAGGCTGTCCCTTGGGTGATCTCTACAAGTGGACAGGCATCAGAGGCACTGCCTCTAACCTCACTCATATAACCCTTTGAGAATATGAACCTCTGTCCTGGTTATTCCCAAGGTGAAGATCCTTCACTGGTCCCTATGCTTTATAGAAGTGATTGTATCTCTGCTCTTCATTAGAATTATCCAAATACATTGTGTATGTGTGTGTGTGTGTGTGTGTGTGTGTTAGGGGCACAAAGAATGCAAAGCAGGGAGAGGTAAGTACACGTGTTCCTGTGTAAAATATGGCAGCACATTTTTAGGGATATTGAGGCACGAGAATATGTGTGTAAAGTCAGTAGACAACCTTTGGTTATTGGTCTTTACTTTTCTACCTTCTCATGAGATAAGATTAGAGACTTGCCATGTAAGCAGGGTTAGCTGACCTTCGAGCTTTTGTAGATTCTCCTGTCTCTACCACCCACCCTTCACAGTCATACTGGGAATATAAATGCTTGTGTAGGCGATTTTGACTTTTAGCTTGGTTCTCTGGCTTGTCAAGGATGAACTGCAAGGGATTCTGCCCCATGAACCATCTTAGCCCCATCCAAATCATGGATTTTATTTTTGTCTTGTTATTGCTGTTTGTTTCTTTGTTTGTTTTACTGAAAATGCCCAAATTCCCTCCAAAGAGATTTTTGGGAAATTGATTAGAGTAAAATATTCTCCAGAACCCTGTTTCAAAGCTCTTGCTGGATACACTTCCTAGCCTGGCACAAAAGGCCTTGATAACTGGTTTCTCTTCCAACCTGCTTTGTTATCCTTGGTCTGTCTCTCTATGTATTATCTTCTCCTATTTTCTATGAACTATTTGTTTATTATCTGGGATGATGGCTGTCTCCTAGAATTTTTAGTCAATGGACTACGAAGTCAGTCTCTTACTCTCTGAAACATGTCTAGGCTTACCATAGTAATATCTCTTTCTTCTCTGCCTTTCATCACTGTCTCATCAAGACCTGTAAGTTTGCAACTGTTTGCTATTTTGTTTACTTTGTCTTTGATTTTGTACTTGCATGTACTAATTATATGCAGTTAGTTCACTATAACATTTTCACACATGTGTATAATGTATTTTAATCATATTTATCCCCATTAATTTCTTACTCTCTCTCTTCCCTTCTCCCCCCACACTTCTATTGATTCATTCGTCTTATTCCAAACTAGTTCCCTTTCTACTTTCTTTGTCTTTGCTTTTAATAACCCAATGGGTTCCATTAGTATTGTTTATAAGAGCATGAATAGACATGCAACTCTCTAATCAAAGAATAGTGTTTGAGTCTTGTTTGTAATTGTCTCTGCATTTTAATTATGTTTGATTCAAAACACAATGGCATGCACAGTTAATATCTGCACTTGCTTATCTGGTACTTGCTGTTCTGTTCATCGGTGTTAGTTCATATGAGCACCGGGGCACTTGTGCTGGAGTTTCTGCACATACAACTATAGTAGTAGTTATAATCCTTAGAGTTGTCATGAGTACAGTCAGTCCTCCCCTGTGGCAGGTGAGAAAACCGAGGCAAAAAGAAGGAAGGCAGCTCATCATACAGCCAGGCACACCGAAAGTCAACTGAATGATGAACACGTGCCACTTCTGTGTTACTGTGGCCTGAGCAGTCAATATGACTGTTATATTTCCCAGGGTTCAGTGAGTGATACATAACCAAGAGCCTCCATAGATGACAATTTTTTTAAAGGAAGTTACTGGCCTTTCATGAAAAATTCCTAATGGAGTTTCCTCATTAAGCTAGGTCAGTGCTGCCATGCAGCTGAAAGGGATCTGAGCCGAAGAATAGGACAGGTTGCTGTTTATCAAAAACATCTTTACCCTCCAAATACCTGTGAATTGTCTTCTGATCTGGTTTGATTAACAATGATGCCAAATAGTTATGATCATCTTTTTAGGTGATATGTCAGTGGTCAGGGAAGGCAAGTGTCTCAGACAACGTTTTATGAGTAAGTTAGAAAAAAAAAAAAAAACCCAAACAACATGAAATTCAGAATGACAGTTGAGCCAGTGAAGGTGCTCACCATTAATCCTGACCACATAAGCTAGATTCCTGGGATCCAAGTAATGTATGGAGAGATTCAACTCACAAAAATTTGCCTTTGACCTCCACATGTGTACTCATCCCACACACAGAGAAAGTTGCTATTCAATTGGTCTGTATCTTGATTTTAGTAGGAAACCCTATCTGCCTTGCTATGGGAGGCTTTGTAAACTTCAGGAAATGAACATGAAAGTAAAGCAATCCTGTCTGGACAATTTGGTGATGTGAGGCATGGGGAAGGCTCATAGGATATGGAGGTGGATATGGTCAAAGCATTTTATATTCTTCCCTGTCTTTGAGTAGGTGTGATGATTAATGCTAATTGTTACCTTAATGGGGTCTATATTCCCCCATAAGCAAGCCTCCAAGAACATCAGGAGGGGTTAGTTACAGAAGTTAAGGTTAGACTGCGAATATCTGAGAGGGACTTCCTTGAGTATGGGAGTTGATGTGGGCAGATCCATCCTTGTAACTGTCAGCACCACTCCCTTAACTGAAGATCTGATTCTAGGTGGCACACAGTAGGGAAACCAAGCTCAGCAGCAGCGTGTATTCATCCTTCTGTTTCCTAATTGTGGACTCGACAAAATCATTTGCTTCAAGGTCCTGCTACCCTGACTCCCTGGCCACCATGTCACTACTGTATCCTCGAACTCTGAAATGAAATAAAGCCTTTATCCTGTGAGTTAATTTTGTTAGAGTATTTTATCACAGCAACAGGGAAAGAAACTAAGAAAGTAACCTTGTATAATTAAATAAAAATTTTCTCAGAGCCAGTGAAACTCAGTGGTAGATGGCTACATAGGATATGTGAAGTACTGGTTTTGATTCTTGGAGCCATTTGTTCAAACAAATACTTGCAAAAAATTTTACTGGAGGAGTTAAAGAAAGACTGAAGGGGTTGAAAGGACTTGTGACCCCATGGGAAGAGCAACAATACCAACCAACCACAGCTCCCAGGGTCTAAACCACCAGCCTGGGAGCACATAGGGAAGAACCTATGTGCTATATATGTAGGTGAGGATGGCCTTGTTGGGCATAGGTGGGAGAGGAGATTTTTGCCCAGTGAAGGCTGGATGGCTAGTGTGTGGGAATTTGAGGGTAGGGATATGGGAGTGGGTGGGTGGGGGCACATCCTCAAAGAAGCAGAAGGGGTGAATGGGATAGGGGGTTCCTGGTCGCGGGGGGAGAAATGGGGTAAGGGGATAACATCTGAAATGTAAATAAAATATCCAATAAAAATAGAAAAAATTAAAAATAAATAAACCAGAAAAATCTGAGGGAAAAAAACGACCTATGCATCCTCTGTCTGAGGATACAATTTCTAGGATTACACTGAGAGGTTTTAACAGTTTTTTTTAAGCTTTTTCCTCAGTAGCCACCCATCACCATACTAATTAATAAATTGCAATTCTTTATTTGTCACAGATGTTCCACATATTTGATTTGTTCCCTTAATTTTGAAGATGATACTATCAGAAATGGTTTAGGAAACGATACTAAGCTATTAGGCAGAGGAGAAAGATGACCTTCATGAAACAGCCCTTCCTGTTTCTCTTGCAGGCAGTGGCTTAAATGACGGCCTGTGGCATTCTGTCAGCATCAATGCCAGGAGAAATCGTGTTACTCTCACACTGGATAATGATGCTGCTTTCCCAGCTTCAGACAACTCCCGAATACAGATTTATTCTGGAAAGAGTTACTACTTTGGAGGTAAGTTCCCCAGCCTTTGAGACGTTAAATAAAGAGTCAGGAAAATTATTCTACCACGTGATTTAGCAGTTATACAACTCTCCCCCATAGGCGTGCTTGCACACATGCAGGCATATCCAAGCACCAAATAGTGAGAAATCAAAACCTCATACAATTGTGCAAATGTAAGCTATCTAGGGCAGTGCTGAGGGCAGAAGGACCCTCAGGGTCTAGAAACTACACATGGGTTACATAACTCACCCAAAGTAATGCTTGTAGCCATCCAAGCTCTTTGTCTCACACTAGAAAGGAGAAACTCAGCTGGAAACTTTGAGAAAAGGAGCTAAGAGTCAACAAGTACTCATAGGAGAAAAATCTCAAGGTGGAGAGACCACCAGTCAGTGTGGACATCTTGGCCCTCCACTGCCACTTTATTTTGTGAGCCTCGTCTCCCTTTCCCTATGTCTTAAAAGATTTTCCACACCCATGGAGAGCGACAGAGCAAAATGGAAAGGAGCTATTGCCTCCAAGAGACAGGGAGGAGCCTTTGCAATTTCTAAGTTAATTGCTTTTTCTAATGTTTGCAGCAGTTGCAAAACTTCTAGGAGCACAAACAAAAACAAATTTGGGTAGACAAACCTTATATGACAATTTGACATTTTTACAAATTCACCCATGCTGAGTATTTAAAAGTTATCTTTTATTAAAATAGATATCTAATTCTGTAGTCAGTGATCTATCTTAAAGAAGCCACATCTAAAGGGGACTTATTCCCTCTGGCTGACTGACATCAAGCTCTTAAGATACAGTCCCTGAAGTCCTTTAGTAGAACATAGACAACAAGCTCACTTTCAGAGTTACTGGAAAGTATAAACAAGAGCAGAATGCAGGCTTATTAAAGCTTAGTGGAATGCTTACTTAGCATGTAAAAGGTACTTGTCTCCATGCACCCAACCCCAAGCACACTCAACTCTCCCACCATGTTTCCCTTAACACAATATAGAAAGTGACACAACCTGGTTCAGACCTTATAGATGTGAATATAAGCTATGCTTGCCCTAAAGCTGTCAGTTCTTTCCCATGAGGTAACCAGACACAAGCATTGCATAGTAGCATTCACTGAAGAGATAACAAGATGAATCCATAGGCAAAGACACTGCTCAAACCTGAAGACTTCTGCTCTATAAGAACTTGTATCCTGTAGTGGGAGAAGAGAATGGGCTCCACAATTCTCTCCTGTCTTCCATACATTCAGGAGGGTGCATGTATGCACACATTCTGCCTTGCTCACACATAATAATAGAAGTAACAATAATGACAATGACACATACACTGTAGTTACCTAGAGCTTGCCGTATACTTATCATGCACTCTACACTGAGGTCTTACCCAAACCCTGTAATCTGCTAACTATAAAATCTACAATCACCTTTGTCTTCCTATGTTTGTGGCTCTTGAAATATCAAGATCCTTGCACAGATGCAGAATACATATGTAGGGTCTCTTTGGAAGAGATCTGTGTAGGACAAGATCAATGCATTTGGATTTTAGCATAATGGATCATAGTCCTTCACCCACAATGACCACAACATGCCCAGCAGTAGCATGTACTTTTAGATTATCTTATATCTATATGATAGATAATAAGGCTGCTGCTTGGTGAAATAGAAGGCATAAAGCTCTTGCTGTGGTAGCATAAGGACCTGGGTTTGGACCCCTAGAGCCCACAAAAAGCCAGACTTTGTAGCACATAACTGTCATATTTATTCCACTCATGCCAGTGAACCTGGTGTATTCAGTAGAAAAGCAAAAGCCATCCTTAGAGAAGGTAGAAAGCACCAGTTCTTGTAGTTGTAACCTCATTCATGGTGTAGTTCTAATCTCTGTGCATTGTCTATGGCACTTTTGCATCCATGCTCATATACATTGTCACCTTAAGATTAATAACACCATTATAATCTGTGGGAGGCTCTTGAGACATTGAGTGTGTGGAGCAGATTCGAATCTTTGTTCACTGCAGCCCATAGTGAGAGAATATGAATGTGAAAAAGTGCTGAGCAATGCTCCCAACTCCAAGCTGTGTGTTTTAGATTACAGAGACTTTTTTTTCAGCAATGGAGGAAGAATGAGAATCAGGAATTTATTACCAGGCAAAATGGCTCTGAATAATAATGGTACAATAATCTTCTAAAATATCCCCACGGTATAATGGCTCTCCTCCCCTCAGCTAGCATATTGCTGAATTCTGAGTGGGTTTTTAGGGTACTAGACTTAGAACATGAAGATTTATCTATGATTTGAACAGTGTTTAAACAAACTCTCCACTTAAGACTGTAAACTTAAGGAACATAAAAAATGAGCTTCCACAACAGTAGTCAACTACCATCAATCCTCTCTACAGTTTCAATTAGAAGCCGTACCATCTCTTCATTTTATAGTGTGCCCATGAGCTGTTAACCAGCTGCCAGGCTTCAGCCCTGCAGTGACCATCTATTAGAGATGACTGAAATAATTATTCTTATTTATGGAATATGGCCATGTTTTTAAGCCCACATTCCCATGTTCTCTGAAACTATGAAAATCACTGAGATGGAGTTTGTAAGTGAACACATACTCATCTATCTGCTTGGTCTTCGCCTGTCTTAATGAGGAGATGGTTGGGCTGACTGAAGGTGACACTAATCGGTGCAATGCATTTTTATTTTTTTAAAAGAACACTCTTTAAAAGGTGTGGTATTAACCTTTCTCATGTGCTATTACAGCCTGTATCTATGTGTACTTAAGCCCATCATTCTCTTAATGTCTGGATCTGCTTTGCACAGCATGTCAAAAATCCTGCTTAGCTCCTGAGTGCACATTTCTCAGGAGCTTTTCTTGTTAATGTTCCGCAATTAACCAAAAAAAAAAAAAAAATTACTCATCTGCCATTCTTACCTGAGCATAATTTCCTTAGAAAATGTAACTTAGAACTTCATTTTGAACTTTGATGAGTGTTTTGAGACACAAGCAGCTTTTCCAACCACTTAAAATATGGGAAGAGTATGCTAAGGATGCAATTCAAAGGAAAGACAGATATGTTTCCAGCATTGAGTGTGTGTGTGTGTGTGTGTGTGTGTGTGTGTGTCTGCGTAGTGGACTCAGTTGTTTGAATGCTTGCCATTCAAGCATGATAAAATGAGGATGGATTCCCAGTACCCATAAAAAATATAAAAAATACTGGGCATGGTGTTGAACTCCTTGAGTTTCAGTGCTGGTGAGGCTGAGTTAAGCAGGTTCCTGAGGTTCACTGACAACCCAGCCTATATAAGTCCAAAACTTTCATATAGATGAGGAGGCCATACCATACAAAGTAAAGTGACTAGTGATAAGTGAAAACACAGTCCTGGACCTCGTGACCAGTCAGTCTAGGTATATTGGTGAACTCCTGGTTCACAAAGAGTCCTTATCTCAAAGAATAAAATGGAAAGTGGCAGGGAAAGATGTCTTGATTCTAACCTTTGGCTTCTATATGTAACCACATAAAACAGTGCATTTTTAGGCATGCATCATACACACAAAGAGACAAACACATGTATACTCACGCATGTGCGCATGCACAGACACAGACACACACACACACACACACACACACACACACACACACGTTCATACACACGATGGGGATTAAAGTAAATGTCAGACCAATGGTGTTCCCTTTGGCACTTTTTTTAAATAGTGATTGAGCATCTTCATTTTGCATCGTTTTTGCATCTCTTCCTGAGCTCCAATTTACAACAAAAGTATGTTCTGCTATGAATAAAAAAGTGCCAAGATAATTAGACCTTAAGGTCTTCCATCAATAGGTTGCCAAATCAATGACCTATCATTTCAGTGCTCTTCATCTTTTCTCTCTGTCCCACAGGGTGCCCTGACAATCTCACCGATTCCCAATGCTTAAACCCCATTAAGGCTTTCCAAGGCTGCATGAGGCTCATCTTTATTGATAACCAGCCCAAGGACCTCATTTCAGTTCAGCAAGGTTCCCTGGGGAATTTTAGTGATTTACACATTGATCTGTGTAGCATCAAAGACAGGTAATTATTGTCTTGTCTCCTCTGTTACTCCACCCCTTCCCATTCTCACTGTTCTGAATATGAGTTTCTGTAAGCAAAATTCTAATCTGCAGACAGTAGCCACATTAAATATAATTGAATTGCCTAATAGAAAATATTTCTGAAAGGATTTCAGGCCCAGAGAAAACTGTTTAAATTGGTTGACTCTCTCATCATGTTGACCTGCACTAAATGGGATATGCAAATTAAATCAAAATACAAATTTGTGAAAGGATTAAAATTTTATGCATAAACAATATTTGATTACTTTGAAGTTAAGAATAAAGCATAAAAGAGGAAGAAATTGCTCTCCGTAAACTATTTCATTCCTTGCCTGCTGTCAGTATTCTTCCCATAATGTTAAAAGCTTCAGCAAATCTATGGCTAAGGGTTTGGTTGTGATCGCTGTGGGTGCCCTCAATTGGGGATGGCTGGTTCTAACTACTTCCAACTCCATCCACTGTTTATCTCATTGTAAATAGCCCAGACACTAAGCTCATGAGAACCAGTACTTTTATTCTACAACTCAGAGATCCAATGTGATGCTCAGTTTCTAGTTGCTTCTGTCTTGGGATTTGACTTCTCTTATGTTAGAAGGTTCTAGACTTTAAGTCAAAAAGCTAAACAGAATGGATGCTGAGTTACAGCAGTATTTTGATGTATTTGTTCTGTAGTACATACCTCCTTCATTCTTCTAATTTTACTTACCCCTTTTAAGATATTAATGAACATATGGGTAAATAGAATTTGTTAAGTGGATACCTAAGTGTTGGTTTTAAGGGTCTTTGGCTACATTAATTAGCCATTGCTATAAACTGATATGTACCCTGCTTTGTGAAAAGGTATACCAGTATGGACATGTGATACCAGTAACTTCATACCACTGTGGGAATGAGGATTGAAATGGAGAAAATTTGTGTAGGTGATTGAATTATGTCTTAATGGGTGAGGTAAAATTATGCCTGTCCAAGTTGAAAATAGACAGAAGATGATAGGAAATATTGCCACAGAATGGTCAGGAAACAGAACATGGCTTGTAAGTGTTAACAAGCCAAAATAATTTGATTTTGCATTTAAAATCTCCAGAACTAGGATGGATACATTTTATAACTAACAGCATACGATAGGCTTTTTTTGTTTTTGTTGTTGGCAATATGTATTTCCTGAGAAGCAAGTAACTGATGACTTGTCTTTCAATCTATCCAGTCTTAGGTTGGTTGGCATGCTTCAGCTTGCAGGTCATGCAGAGAAGACACATGGCTTCCACATAGATAGGGATATAAACCTGAATTATCACAATAAAGGCTTTTGTGCTAGCAGGTTTTGGTTTCATGTTTTATGTGAGAATTGAGAAGGGACATCATCAGATTTGGCTAGAAACACGAGTTAAGAAAAATGTTGCCACAGTGAGGGGAGTTAGGGAGATGATGAGTTCTCCCAGTCCAGTGAGAGATAAAAAATCATCAGGTGCCTTTACCGTAGAACATGGGAAATCAGCAGTGTACAATGTGGTCTATGGTAACGATGGAAATGACTCCTATAATTAGATGGAACATTAGCACACATTTCTGAGACCATCGCACATGGGATCCCCAATACATCACACAGGTTTTTTGATTCTTGTGCTTTTTGCCATGTGACCAGTTGGGAAAGTGGGTAGTAAAATGTGTGCTTCATTACAATGTGCTAATTTAGAGATCTCCAAGACAAAGCTATTACAGGAAATGGACACCATATCAAGTATACATTCCTGAAAATGGAGAAACTCTCAAATTTATCATCTGGTGTAGGATTTTATGTATTACAGATCAATACAGGGATGTCTTAACATACAATCATGTAATGTCTCATTATTTTTGATTATGAGAAAGTCATTGCCATCAGCCATGCACTTTACTTTTGTGTAATTGTAATCTTGAGTAATTATATTACATACATTGTTTTGTTTTATTGCATAATAAGAAATGTATCTGCTTTAGTTGGTAAACAGTATATTTCACTTGAATTTCAGTTACTTTCTTACTGATCTAATTTGCATTTGTTTGAAATCTGGGAGGCAGGGTGAGGGGTTACAAAGGCAGGTGTTTCCTGAGTTTTTTGTTTTCTTTTAAGTTTTGCAATAAAGATAGATGTTATAATGGAAGTTCATACACATGCAAGCTAGTAACAGTAATAGATGTGAGGAGGAAAAATGTGTGGTATAGAGACATAATAAATAAAGAGGCAATTTGTCAGGCATGGTAAGAAAAACCTCAGTGTTTGGGAAAGTAGACACAGGGGGTCTCTGGAGCTCCCTGCCTATCTCAAACAGGGATGTTTATTCCAATTTTTATGTATAAATGTGTTAGCCAGCTGGTATGAACCTGCCAGCTAGGCATAGCAAGGGATGATCTAGACCCCTGGCTAACAAGACTATGGAGGCCTGAGAATCTCCTCTTAGATAGCAGATACTAAGATATTTATCCTTGTATTCTATGTCCTTTTTCTCCTTCAAAGTGAAGTGGGGCCCACCTACACACTCTGGATTTTCTTCTTTTGTTCCCAACTATGTCTCTTATAAATTTAGTGCTAGTCATTCGGGAAGAATATCAAATATGGGAAGGCCATAGAAGTCTTCATGGAAAAAGGCACAAACATGACTACCTGTAACCCTAGTGCTATGGGAACTAGAGATGGAAGCTTCCTGGAGCTGGACTGTTGCCAGCATAGTTAGAACAAGAGCAGCAGCAACAACAACAAAACCATAATTACTTCCAGGTTCAAGAAAAAGGATAAGGTAGAGAATGATACAGGTGGATAGTTGACACCCTCCTCCTGCCCTATACTTGTTTACAGGCATGTGTGTACATGTACCTACATGCATGTTACATGCCTCCCTCAGTACTGTTAATAAATTTTATTAAGACTGACAGACACTAATTTCTGTGCAGCTTTCTAGAATGCCATGTAAATTTTGGATACTAGAAGTCTCATTCCATGTGTACTACTCTCATACAACATTATAATTTGAGGGAGGTCCTTGAATATTATCCAGTCACAATCCCAGAGATGGACATCATATGAAGAGTGCAAAGTTAATTATGGAATCAAGGCTTATTGCTCCTGGGCTTTGCTATTGTATCCTAAGTACACTTTCTTCTAACCCTTTTTAAATGCAGATAATTTGTGTTCTCCACTGGATGGAACACATACAAAACAGTGCATTCAGTTTTCCTATAGCCAAATGTGTCATAAACACAATTTCTTCCTTCTATATCTGACTCTTTTTCTCTTACCACATTTTCTTTTAAGGAAAACATGTGTCTCACTCTCTGGTCATGATTCTTAGCTTCTCAGTTTCAGCATGGAGAGCTACAAACACAGAAGATGGGAAAACATTACGTTGGATAACCTCCACAGAGTCTTGATACATCCCGTCCCATGTGTAGGAGTGTGTTAAAAAATAGTGGGTAATATAAAAAGACTGTGTCTGTGGTAATACATATGTCTGAGCTCTTTTCTAAACTGGAACATCTTTATATCAGGTGCTAGGAAAGCCATGGTAAAGGCAATGCCCACACCATCTGAGCACTACTCTCTAAGTGAGAAATGCTACAATATGGTATTCTCCCTTTATGTTTGAAATAGTCTGAAATAAAACCAGGATCACTCTGCTGTCTTTTTCTTTTTAATGTATCGTATTTTGCCCTCTTTCATGGAGGGAAAGAAAAGAAAAAGAAAAAAAAGAAAAGAAAAGAAAAAGAAAGAAAACTACTGCATTTTATGTAGTAGTTACTGAATAAACATTCTTTGAATATTACTTCCTTTCACTATCTCTACAGTCTTATGAAACTCATGTGTTTCAAGTATGGATGATTTACAGTATCATAGCACACATTGCAACTTGGTAAAAATGAAATTTCTAGGACTGTGAGATGGTCCAACAGTTAAGAGCCCTTGCTGATCTGGGAGAGGATCAGAGTTTCATTCCCAGCACCAAAACTGAGGACTCATGATCATGTGTAACTCTCAATTCAGTAGATCTGACATCCTCTTCTGGTCTCCACGAGTACCTATAATCAAAGTAAATTTTAAAGGAGTTAGTTATACCTAGGTGCCAACCTTGGAGTGGGAAGGAATTTTAGGATGTTCTCCTCGTGATTCAAAAGAATACTCACATTTATGACTTCTCTGGTTGTCACAAATGCTAGGAAAGTTAGCCAACTGCTCATTTAAGGTCACATATTTAGTTGTCACAGGAATCAGATTCAAGTCCAGTGTTTGTCAATTCCTGAGCCTATGGAGGTATGTATGTCTCTTGCTAAAGTTTTAGGGAAGAGTAAGGGCTTAGGAGGCTAGAGCTAGGATAATGGAATCAAGATCACCTGAGGAGTGGGATGGCTTTAGGGAGACAGATTAAGGAGCATAAATGAGGCACTTGTTGTGGATGGCATAAGGTCACACTGAGAAGATGGGAAGCATTTGAATATCTGTTTGCATGATCAAAAGGCTCCACCAGGTAATGGCAGTGCCTCACAGTGAATGCAAGTCAAGGCCAAAGGAACTAGTCAGCACAACAAAATGTTGGCAGTCTGAGTCAAATTAGTAGCTAATCTTTAAATAATACTATGAGCCAGAAGAACTCTCTCTCTCTCTCTCTCTCTCTCTCTCTCTCTCTCTCTCTCTCTCTCTGTGTGTGTGTGTGTGTGTGTGTGTGTGTGTGTGTGTGTGTGTTCTTAACTACTGTAGGGGTCATCATTAACTACAGTTTCTAATAATGAGTTTGTGACACTGTGACACAGAGCAGTAAATTAACTTTCCCAAGGCCATGTAGCCAACATGTGGCAGAACCTAGTTATGCAGGAAAATCTTTGCTGGAGGAGAACTACTGCCCTGTTTCAACATGTTGCTTACTCTAATCTGTGGAGAACAGGAACCCCACACTCTCTGGTAGGATTGTGAAGCAAAGAAAGTAATGTGTTTACAGGATGCATCAGAAATCACACACAGTAGGAGTTGTGTTGGTAAAGTGATTGCTGCCAAAGCATGAGGACTATGTTTAGAATACAGCACCCATATAAAAGTAGAGCAGAGTTGTGTGCTTTTGAGGCCAAGAAGGGGAGGCAGAGATAGGAGGCTCCTTCTGGTTCTCTGGCCATTTAGTCTCCCTAAATTAATGGGTTGCAGACATTGGGTTGTAGGAAATTTGTCCTAAAATAAAAATGATGTGTAGTGTGATTGAAGAAGACCTGTAACACTGATCTCTGTCTTCCACATGGTCAGCACACATGTTCACATATATCTTCAACCACGTGTTCATGCAACAACAAGAACAGGGGTTTCAATCCAAGCTGCTTATTGTCACAACTTATAAAGAACATATTGAGACTCAGAACACATTGGGATCTAAGATTTTCTGGGGGAGTCTTGGCCTTACCTAGTTCTCAGAGATGCTTGTGGGAGGGAAGAACTTTATAATTAGCCAAGAATAACTGTTCTATGTAGGACGAGTCAGATACTTCAGTATGGGCACTCCATCTGGAAGTCCTCAAGGACAAGAAAGAAAGAAAAGAAAAGAAAGAAAGAAAGAAAGAAAGAAAGAAAGAAAGAAAGAAAGAAAGAAAGAAAGCAAGCAAGCCAGATCATTCTTGTGCCTTGGTAATAGTTGAGAATGTAGCTGATTGGTGGACAAAGTCAAGAACTTCAGATAAGATGGTGATTATAATTATTTTTATTATTTCTTCTTTTTCATCTTTTCCTCGTTTGCTCCTTATCCATCTTATTTTTCTTCCTCTTCCTTCCCTTTCCTTTTGAGAAGTTATCTCATGATTTGTAAAGGCGGGTCCACATGTCACTCTCTAACTAAGGTAGGACTGGAATTAAATTCATAGTAATATTTCCACCGTAGCTTACAAAATTCTACAATTTTAGGCATAAGTTATTATGCCTTGTTCAGAAACAGAATTTAACCAAATAATTTTGGAAACAATCCTCTCTTTCCAAGTTGGACAGGCAACGTGGTATAAATACATGAACATTAGAAGATGATGAACATTAGAAGATGATGTGAGATGAGGGCCAGAGTACATTGAATTCAGGAAGAGCAGATGTAGATATTCCTCTCTGAACTCTAGAAACGGTTGTTCAGATGTCTGTAGAGAAAATATCTTGTGTGTTATATGGATGCATCACCTGTCAATTAAAAAGCCCACTGCCTATGGCTTAGTCAGAAAATGAAATGTGGGAAGTCTAGGAGGGAGAAAGAGTTCTGGGAAAGAGCCAGGGAAGATGTGGGAAGATGTAAGAAGATGGACTCATGGTAGCTGAGTGCAGATAACCAGCTATATGACAAAATTTAGATTAAAATAAACAGAGTAAGTTATAATTCTAGGGAGAGAAAAGCCTAGCTATATGACCAAGGTATTTGTAAATATATTTTTAGTCCGAGTCTTATTTGTGGGAGCATGAGGCTGGGAGGAAGATCCCAGGCCTAACTTCTACAGAAGACACCATCAATCACTATCAGTGAACATCTGAGACTGAGCAAGTCTGGTGGAAGGCTCTTGACTGTGTTCTACCTGGGTGGTCTGTCTTCTTTGAGCCTGAGGGGCTTAGGTGCAGAGTTCTGTTCTTCTTTTGTTTTAAATTATAACGAGCGCTTCAGCTAAAAACTAACATTCTATGTGTCCTAATATTTGTCACCTTGATAGAATCTAAAGATATCTAAAAGACAAGCTCTCAGCATGTCTGTAAGAGAATTTCTAAATTGAGTTAAGTGAGATAGGAGGACTCATTATGAATGGGAGTACCACTATCCCATTGGTGAGGGTCATGAACTGAATGAAAAAAGAGACAGTGATTGGAGCACTAGTTTTCATCCATTTCAGCCTCCTGACAGCACATTAAATGTGACCATCTAACACATGCACCTGCTGATATGCCTACCTCATTATGGTGATCTGTACCCTCAAACAGTGATCCAAAATAAACCCTGCCATCCTTATGTTGGTTTTAGCAGGTATTAGGTCACTGTGGTGAGACAAATAACTTGCATACTATGTTTTGTCAAATTCTGAGTACACACAGAGCTCCTATGTCTGGACTAGTGTTCCCTACTTCCTTTTCACTTTCCTGAAATACTTTACTGGCTACAATGGTTAAAGCCTTCTGGTAGTTAGTCCCCACTCCCACATAATTTACACTTACATTTGCCAGACATAAAAAAATAAACTGGCTTGTATGTTCAAACTCAACACAAGAATAGAGGTTGGATATTTCAGCTGACAATTTGGTGAGTCCCAAGTGTATGAAAATGACAGAAGGAATACACATTGTAAAAGCCACTCCAGTCACCAGGCTTGCTTAAGTTAAGCTAAAACTCTGTAGTGTGTGTGTATGAGGACTTTCATACTGGCAGAGAGGATGAAAACCAGTTGTCAGTGGTTTGAACAAGTAGTAAAGAGATTAGCACAAATTATGGTTATTTTCAGTAATATTAAATAATACCCCCAACACTTCCAGTATCTCAGAACAAAAGGAGGTCACATGATAGGAAAGAGCAGCACATTCTCAGAGTTTGAGCTAGAGTTCATGGTGTATTTTCTTCTAATATGCACTCAACAAAATTAAGTAGTGACACGTAAGAAGAGTTCTCCAAGAATAAGATGCTATGTGCATTATTGTTTCTGTAAACTGAGGTAGGGAGGAGTTCAGTCAGCAAAATGATTTCCAGTATAGTCCTGAGCCCTGAATTGGAGTCTCAGAACCCTCTTAAATGTGCCAAATGCAGTGGCATCCTTGAGACCTCAGCTTTTTCCTTGTTTGACTAAGTGTCGTTTAGTGTCCAGCTGTAATAATTACTTGTACTCTGCATTAGAGAGTTCTTGATGTCAAATACTGCTTTTGTTCTGCTGAGTGCAGATGCTTTGACATACATCATAATTTGAACACTTTTGACTTTAACAGCATTTACTTTTGGTGGTTGAAGATGAACCACACTCAAATATTGCACAAGTAAACATGATCCTTTGGTGCTGGATATAGTATTTACTCAAGATAAAGAATAAACTTAGAAAAAAAATGGTATCTACCTAAAAGTGTTCACCCTGAGGAAGGGAAGAGAGCCAGTCGGCCCAGTTTTGAACATATAGTAAGGAGAGCAACACACATAATTGAAGTCTAATTGCTGGTAAATAATTCCCACACGTCTACAGAGAGCGAGAACTAAAGTGGAGCTTAAGGAACGTGGCACATTCTCACAGCTGAGCCAGAGTCTGTGATATGCTTCCCTGTGATACATACTCAACACAACTAAATGATGACCTACCTTCTAGGAGTTAGGAGTTCATCCTTTCACCTCTTCCTCATCTTGAATACTTCCCACATAGTACAAGATTTCACTCCGCTTGAAAACCAAGAAAACCTAATAAAAGTACTACTAGTGCCAGCTATCAGTATTCTGTAAACACTAACTAGCGAGAATATCTTTGTTTAGCAAGGTGATGATAAAATTAGACAAACAAGCCACAGCAAAGTATCTGAGCAATGTAATCTATAAATAATATATTGTAAGGAAGCACACTAGCATGATATCCTTATTACAATCTTATACTTTAAGAAAATAAATGGAACATGTCTCGAGTGTGGAGAAAAGACAGCTGAGGAGATAAAAAAAGAAACAGACAGTGCTTGTAGCAAATGTTAAGGAAGTGACTGGTCTTCCCATAATGAGACATGGGGCAAGTACATTGGGAATCCATGCAGCTCCTGGATGCCAGACTGGCAGCTGTGAAGTTGGCTCTGTTTGCCTAGAGGCACAAGCAGGGGCCCTGAAGGGTGCTAACAGGTTTGTGCCCCTGTTTGCTTTATCTGAAACTGGAATAACCAAAGAATACAATTTTTTCTTCAGCCCATAAAGCAAGAGTAGAATTATATAAATGTTTTTTTCTCATCTTTATCAAAAGTACCTCTGTTATTCATTTATTTGTTGGCTATGACAGACTTCACCAATTTTCTGGTCTGAAAAATTGCTTCTAATGTTTACCAAATGTGGTTTAGCATCTGGGGTGTGTGTGTGTGTGTGTGTGTGTGTGTGTGTGTGTGTGTGTGTATGTGTGTTTGTCTATCTGTCTGTCTGTCTGTCTTGTCTGTCTGTCTAGGTATGCGTTCACATAAATGTGCATATATGTGAAGGCCCAAGGTCAATGCAAAATGTCTTTCTCAATTGCTTTTTCTTCCTTACTCTTTTGAGACAGGATCTCTTATTAAACTTATTTATAGCTTACTAGTTTCACTATACTGTATGCCTAGGAAGCTCCAGGGATCCTACTACCTCTTCTTCAGTGATATAATTACATATGCATGCCACCATGTGAAAATTTTAAATAAGTTCTGAGGATCCTCATGGCTTCATAGCAAGTACTTAACTGACAAATCTGTATCCCTAGTCCATAAAATCCCATTAAAAAGGATGAAAACATAATGACAAAAGAATATAAGAGATGGGTGTTTTTTATTCTCTTCAAAGTGTTTTTTTTTTTTTTTTTTTTTTTTTTTTTTTTTTTTTTTTTTTTTATCTTTTCTGGTTTTGGTCAAAGTTAGAGCACTTAAATATAGTAAAATAAAATGATAGGACAGATTCAATACTACATACAGGCTATTATCTACTAATTATGTGGCCCAAACCTTTGAGACACTGTACTGAAATATAAACATAAACTCTTCTCATTTTACAAGGGAGAAAGCTAACATTGATAGGTGTTAAATGGCTTTATCAAAATACATAGATAGCAAATGTTTTCATTAGAAATTTAACAGACGCCTGAGATCCTTTGAAACTTCTAAAATGTTTCCCCTTGAAAGTCAAGCTACACACCGAATGGGTCTTTATGAATCATCTGGATGATACAGGATACAGGATACAGGATACCATCTATACAAAGCTATACTGTGCCTAAAAAATGCTGATGTCAGAGGAAGGACATGTCACATAAAACGGCATGAATAAAGAAAAGCACATGTATAGAGATGATTGGACCAAAGATCTAAACAAAACCCTTGCTCATAATGAATGTTTGAAAGAATGTCAGCCTATTCTCAATAAAAATACCAAATAAGAGACAGTAGAACAGAATCAGTTGCACACATTTGTATTCATATAATGGGGCAAAGTAGATGAAAATCTCTCTTGTGATTTGAATGGAAACTGTTTCACACAGGCTCATGTGTTTGAACATAGGGTTCACACCTGTTCAGAAGGCTTCTGTGATATTTTATGAGGCAAAGACCAGCTAGATGAAGTGGACCACTGGGGAGGGCCTGTGATATTTGATAGCCAAGGCCACTATCTGTTCACATTCACCTTCCTGAGGTAGCAATTTGTCCACCTGGTGTCCAGGCTCTGCTGTTAGGCACGCCTTGCATGCTGTCTTCTCTGCCATGGTTGAATCAATCCCCTTGAACTTTAAACCAGATAACCCTTTCTTTCCTTAAGTAACATAAATAATCTGGGAGAGTGACTAATATGAAGCACAGGTAGGGTTTCAATCCAATATTTGCTTTGAAGGATCAAGTACTAAAGAATATTGACTAAACTATTCATTGTAATGTTTTATTACAAGAGAAGTGTTCTCTTTTATGCAGAGGCGAATGCAGTCATTAGTGATGATTATGAACTTAAAATAAAGTTATTGAAACAAGAAACTGATTTTTTTTAATTTATTCAGTTTTAATAAAGTAACATTTTGATTGACATCCAACTTAGATACTCTGGAACTATCCTGAATCTGAGCTCAGGTCTAATTCACAGCCTTTTTAATACTTTGCAATTTCATTAAGTGAGAAAATCATATTACCAATCTTAGTGAAAATATTGAGTCCCAATGAAATTATAACTCTCAGAATCATCTTATATACTGTGAATTTTGTATCCAAATCTTGTATCTTGTGATATTTGTTTGCACAGATCATAATGCTGGTGACTGGTGCTCCTATAAATCTATAAATGGTGAATTTTAGGACTTGTGAGTTGTGATGTTTTACTTGATGAGTTCTGAGGTAAATATCATTCATAGAGTCTCCATAAAAAACCTGGTGGCTTCAGGTGGTGTGTGTATCTGTGTGTGTGTATGAGTTTGTGTGTGTCTCTGTGTGTGTAGTTTAGAGGTTGACATATATCATACTATTCTTACCTCATTTTTCAAGATGGTGTCTTTCAGTGAATGTGTAGTGCTCCTAATTGAACAGACTAGTGATCTGAAAACACCAGGTATCTTTTTAACCCCAGAATTATAGGTGGGTGATGCTATATTCAACCTATTCTTTGAGTGATTTCTAGAAATCTTTGTGTTATAATTTGCTCACTATATCATCTCCCTAGCCCCTCACCTGGACCTTTGTCCTAGAACAAATGAAAGCTTGGCTTGCCTGATCAAAGGTAACTACCTACCACATACTTTAATCTTATAAAGTAATCCTAAAATTTGGTACCAATAATTTTGTTTATTTACTCCATATACTAGAATGTTTAAAAATAATTAGAAAATGTTTTTTAAATCTATAATTTGGTAAACTAAATTCCTAGACTTTCAGATTAAGTTTATTTGAGATTGAGACTGGGTTTGTGTTGAATCATACATCCTAGCAGGTCGGTGGGTCATTTAGAAATACTGAGTTCGCAGTTAAAACACATTAGTCTATTGAGCACATCATAATTTTGGCTCATCAAAAATATTTTCCCTACATAGCAAGGAACCATATTCCTTGCCTGATGCTATCCCTGATCTATAGAAAATATTCATTTATTCAAAAAAGTTTGAAAAATGTCAATGTAATAAAAATTAAGTGATTTCTTTTTGCTGGAAGATGTGTGTGCGTGCATGTGTCAGTGTCCGTGTGTGCGTGTGTGCGTGTGTGTGTGTGTGTGTGTGTGTGTCTGTGTGTCTGTGTGTCTGTGTGTGTGTGTTGTGCAATGTACATTTCAAATGATTATAAACTGTAAAATGGAAAGTCTTTGGAAGCAGCCGTCAATTTTGTAAACACAGCTGATCACTATAATGCTTACTATTGATTTTAAATAAGGCAGAATCTAAATTTACGTCGGAAACACACATGTGAGCATGTCTGTGAGCAACTCTCTGGATTAGACTAGTGGAGGAGCACCTGTCTTAGACCTGATCAGCACTAGTGTGCGGAGTGCATCCTGGAGTTAAGAAGCGGAAGGGAGCTCCTCACTATCATGTATCAGTCTGCTTTCCGATGCAGATGTTGTTATGACCTGCTGCTTCTACGTGTTGCTGTACTTCCCCTGCTACAATTGATTGTTCCCTCAAACCAGACCAAATAAACCTTCCTCTCTTAGCAGAATTTATCAAGTGAATTGTAATGGCCACTTGTGGAAGGAAATGACTAATGTAGCTACAAAGCCCTTCTCTAGATGAAACTGCTGTTTGGCATGTTTCTCAAAGCCTTGCTCTAGAATTCATAAATCATCACCTTGACTTTCCCTCTTGTCACAAAGGCTGCAATGAAGGGAACTGAGGGCTGGAGGTAGACACTGGATTCCCTGTCCCCTTCTCTGAAAAACAAATGCATGTTTTTTCCCTCTTTTCTCATGTTTCTTCCTTCCAGTTTGTCAAACTTGGGATTGTGATGTGTTCATTTGTTCATGTGTTCAATCAGTTGTCTGCTTGGTTTCTACTATGTTAAATCCCCAAGTGACTCTTGAGTTCTGAGACTCACTTTTCTGCACATAATGATACTGTCTTACAAAGTTGTTTTATTGATCTGTTAGAATAATTCCTGTAACTGAATTTACTAAGTTCACTCTACTGAGTGTGTGAACACATGGGAGAAACAGTGGCTTTATTTTACATATGATGGTATTGTGTAATAGAAGAAAGCTGAATCTCTCGACTCAAGGTTGCTGGGGTAACCAACACCATCAACCTCAGTCAGTGGTCCTAATAATGGTGATGGTGAATTGGATACAGATTCCAGCCATTGTTTGGGATCAAGGGAAAAATCTTGGTGTGTGAGATAGGCAACAGAGGCCTGAGCCACAGAAAAGACAGGAAGAATGAGAAGAAGTTAACTTTCTTAGCCTCTGAGAAGAAAACTTTAAATGAAGATGAGGGGAGACCCTGGCAGCTAACAATGGTCACATGACATTCCATTACAAATAAGGGAAAATACAACTAATAAACCATTAAAGACTGAATTTCTGGTGTGAGTAACGAATATTGAAGCTAAAATGACAGATAGATTCTCTTTGAAAGTGAAAGATAAGGATCATAGGAAATTGTGCATTCTTGTGTTGCCATTGGTGACTGTGGGAAGACTTGTAGAAGGATCTCTAATTTGTGGTATGTGTATGTATGTGTATGTGGGTGGGTGTTATATATTTGTATTGTAGGTACATATGCATCTGCATACATATTTATATATTAGAGGAGGATGTCATACGTAATTTTCTGTCACTCTACATCTGATTCCCTTGAGACAAGGTTTATCACTGACTCTGGAAATAAACTGGAAGCTAACAGGTTCCAACAATCCTCTTGCTTTTGTCCCCAACAGTGCTAGTGTTATAGGTGCATGTATCTATAGTCAGCTTTATGTTTAACGGGGTGCTGGGAATTCAAACTTAGAAACCTTCTTGTGGCTGACAAGCAAATCCTGGGATCAGCATGTGAGTGTGGGATGTGTGTTTGTATGTGTGGTTTGTGGTCTGTGGTGGTGCATGTATGTGTGTGGTATGGAGTATATGTGTGTGTGTGTGTCTCGTGTGTGGTGTGTGTGTGTGTGTGTGTGTGTGTGTGTGTGTTTGTATATTTTGTTCTCCTACTGTTGAGAGTTGTTACCCCATGTTTGAGTGATTATACATACATATATATATATATATATATATATATATATATATATATATTATATATATGTGTGTGTGTGTGTGTGTGTGTGTGTGTATACACACACACATATAATGTTCTTTTCATAAAGTGATTTAAATTGGGGGTTTGACAATTTCTATTTAAGCTTATTAATGAGACTCATTAGACCAAAAGTTCACACTTTTAAACACTGAAGTTTCTAAACAAGTCTAAAGGCAAAAATTATAATCATATGAAAGAAGAGTTGATGTTGTCTTTTCTCTGTCTCTCTCTGTCTCTCTCTCTCTCTGTCTCTCTCGCTCTCTCTCTCTCTCTCACTGTGTGTGTGTGTGTGTGTGTGTGTGTGAGAGAGAGAGAGAGAGAGAGAGAGAGAGAGAGAGAGAGAGAGAGAG